>CM036338.1:14010991-14500990 GCA_020615435.1 Telenomus remus
CATGATAGTGGGAGAAGTGACGTAAATGAAAAAAAGACCAGTTGGCACAAACAACTAGGTGAATACATGGAAATGAAATTAAATGAAATTATAAGGTAAACGCATTTTATGAAAGTGAAATGCGCATTTCTGAATGAATATGTGTGTACTTGAAGTAATGTGCACAGCAGTTGCAAAAAATTTATCCGTATTAGTTTGTTGGAAAACAAATTTTTGGCTGTTTTGTCAGATTTTGACATTGGTTTCTTTCTTTCACATAACGTGTTGCTAATTCATTGTTATCCATTCGTTGATTTTTTAGTTGGTTGCTTCGTCTTCCATGAAAATTTGTTGTTGTGAAAAAACTTGAAATAAATTTGTTCGTATATGTTTCGCTTCTCCTATTAGTGGTAAGAGGAATTTTCTTGACGGATTAAATTAAATCACATAATTATTTCATTTGAACTTTGTTCAGTAAGCAATGAGTTAAATTATATCAAAAGAAATGATGAATTTGTTGAACTTTTTTGTTAACTATATGAATGTTATATACTTGGCTACTGTGCAACTATTTTGAATGAAATAATGTTTAATGGTAATATGCGAAATGATATGAGTATCTTATAGATACAAATGTGTTCATGTAATTTGGCAGAAGTCTGAAGATAACTTGTAATATGATTGTTTAGGCAACAAAACAAGCGTTCCAGAGGAGACTATTGAAGACGACGGGACTGTCAGCAAGACCACACGGATTGTCTGGCAGATGGCAATCAGCGATTCGAATAGCGAATGTCCGGATTTTGTTATGCGTGCTGTAAAGGTACACAACATTTTTGCTAAATAAACGAAACATTTACTGTTATCAATGCACCTGCTGCTGCAACTAATGATTGCGGTACAAAAATAAATGAAAACAAAGAACAAATGAATAATTCCAATCGTATGTAAATGAACATACATTCACTACAAAAACAGAAAATGCATACTAAACGAGCCACTGAGAAGAGGAAGTGCAGCGTTTAAAAAGTTCACTTTCGAGTGATGGACTGTACAATTTTTCGTCAAGCTTTGATCAAAAGCGACCTGCTACAGTCTTCTGAAAGCGTTACGAAGTTCAAAATATCGCATTCGTAATCGTTTCAACCAAAGCAAATCATAATTCGAAAAGTCAAGAAGACAAGGAGGATATTATGCCTTCGAGTTCATATGAAATCATCACCAAACAATCAACATACATTTGAATGTATCTCAAATTATCGTTGCAGTAGCAATATATGATGGAAAGTGGAAAAAATACAACTGATGATCGGTCAGATTTTCATCATAGAAGGAATGAGACGCCATCACAACTATCTGATATGATAACAGATGAACAATGTGATCTATGATTGCATGTGAGTAATATCATGCTTATTATAGTAAACTACAATCCCATCAAATGAAAGAAAAAGTAAAGAGAAATTTGACAGTGAGAGATGCAATGGACTAATACCGTCAAGCCTAACATTACAAAGTGTAAATCAGTCAAAAATCTGCATTTTCATTTTATTTTTGTGGAAGTAAAATTGGCTCTTCGTCATCTTGCTTATTATTGGAACAAGAAAGTGTATTGACAAATAAAAGACTTGTCAAAAACTGAACTCGAATGCCTAGATCATTGTAATTATGATTGGATGGCAGCGAAATTTGATCACTTGAATTGAAACTGTTATCTTGAAAACATGAACGAATATTGGATTAATAATTGTCTCCTTTTTGAGACAATTCTTTATCAACTGGATTGAAGCATCGCATACAATAATACTTCTCAGATTGAACCGAAAAATGAAAGTGTCGCTCAACTTGTCATCGCTCAATCAGTAAAGAAAAACCTTTCCACGCACAATTTTGAAACCCGGAAAAATATCATATAATTAGCAAACGTATGATGAAACTGTACGTTTATACATCATCTTGAATGAATAAAAAAATGAACTGAAGTTCAGTTCTCATGGTGCAAACGAAAGCAGATTGGATAACAGAAAAAATACAATGCTCTGAAGAATGTATGAAAAAAATGTTTCGTTTCTTAAACCTAGTGGAAACATTGAATATCAAGCAAACAATACATTCACAATAATCGTCGTGCATGGCAGCAGATGTTTTTTAACTGTATCTCGTACAGAATTTAAAGGATTCTCATCGATGAACTGCTATCATTGAAGAGTATTTTATAACATTACATAACATATTCATAGTACGATATAAACAGTTTTAACCTCATTTCGTTCTAATACACGTAAATTAGTAATAACTCTGAGTTAAGTTTTGATAGCATCTTTTACAAACAAAATATTAAACCCCTTTTTAAAGTAATTAAACTAGCTAAACATAATTTTCATTCCAAAGAAGAACATTTATCGTTCCAATAGATTTTAGTATTTAAAATTGGATCCGTTATTTTACACTTAAAACATGGACCGCTTTTCTTCGATTTCAATCAGATTCTTAGCAATGCTTGTTTATACTTATGCAGGTGTTTGAAAATTTCATCCAAGCGACAAATCAAATCCCTGAAGAAATCATTATAGAAGATGAAAACGGACCAGATGGTGACAAGCTAAAGCACGAGAAGGTGAAGAAACCCGACTGGCTTTGTCTCTTGGTTCGCAGTAATCGAAAGGGCGAATTGATGTTGTTTGCTTCCGGTAAAAATGTCAGTTCGGCCATCATGGACAGTTTAAAGGAACTTTACACAATTGGCAGTGGAAAGGATTGCAATGTCAAATCATTGTACTGCAAAACTGTCTCAAGGTAACATTTTAAAAATACAATTATTTCATCCTTAAGCTTTAATTCTCAATTTTTACAACTTTACCTTGTGATGTGTAGATCCAATAATCAGACTCAGACAAATACAACATTTCTGGCCGGTTCAGAGACGTTGGATGAAGAAGTCAACGGCATCAAAGTTCAATTAGCTCCAAAGACAAACTTTCCCCTAAACACAGACGGGGTAGAAGTTCTTGCGAAGACGGTCAAAGATCTACTTAATCCGACTCCAAAACATTCTGTTGTTGAGATTGGTTGTGGTATTGGAGTACTTGGTCTGACTCTTGCGTCTGTAAGTGCCTCAATCATTTCGAAAAGTGAAAACGAAGAAATCAACTTTGAGTTTAAAAAAACAATTCTTTTTGATTACAGAAATGTAACAGAGTCATCGGATACGATACCGCGGCCGAAGTTGAAGAAGCAGAGATGATGTGCGAGATCAATGGGATCAAGAATGCCTCGTTTCTGACCGGAAATTCGGCTGCTGTTTTGGCCACTATTGCCAAATTCGTCACGGCAACTAAGGCATCTGCAATTGTGAATGCAAATACCAACATAGCGAGAAGTAATTTTTTATTCATTCTATAATTAATGATTGTAAATCAATAAAAATATGTAACAAGTTGTAACAAAACTTAATTGGTGATTTTATGTTACAGCATTGGAAGTAATAACTGGTTTACGTAGAATCAACTCAATTCGCAAACTTGTGATGGTCACAACCTTAACGAAACAGTCGGTACGATCGATACTGGAATTATCTCGTCCGCCTAAACGTCCACCACCACAACCGTGGGTAGGCAACCCTTTCATCCCCGTGAAAGCATATGTTGTCGATACTCTTCCTCATGGGCCTGATTATGAGATTGCAATTCTTATGGAACGTCGGATGATACAAACTATTATCGCACCGATCCCACCACAATTATTGGAGAAATCAAAAACTGATAAGACCGACAAACCAAAACCAACTGAAAAAGCTAAATCGGTTGAAAAATCAAAGTCTGTTGAAAAATCTAAACCAGTTGAGAAAGCAAAATCGGTTGAAAAATCGAAACCGATTGAAAAAGCAAAACCAGTTGATAAAGCAAAATCGGTTGACAAGCCAAAACCTGTAGAAAAGTCGAAACAGGCTGAAAAGTCAAAATTGGTTGAAAAACCAAAGCAAAGTGTTAACGCTCCTCTAACAGTTACTATCAAAAGCCCTTCATCTTCAAAAGACGGACCGTCCAAAGATAAAACTTCAACGCCAGCAAAAATTGACAAACCCGTTTCTACACCAGCTAAGACACTGAAATCGGCAGTGCAGGTCAAACCAGTAACAGGTTCAAAAACTCCATCGTACCAGAACAAGTTCGTCCCAAAGAAACCTTTCACCTCGCCGTTCAGCAAGACCCGCCGGTTCCAGCCTTACGAGAAAAACCAATCTTATACTTCTCAGTCAGGGTTCAAGAAAAACTTCAACAACGACTTCAACTCGTACAAAAACAAGCGACCTTACGACAGCTCTAAGTTCCACAGCTCTACTGAAAAAGAGTCGCCGAAGAAGTTTAAACCGTGGCAGTCGGACAACCGATTCGACTACAATTCCAGGGACAACAAACATCAAAATTCATCGTTCCGAGAGAAGGAGCGCAGTCCAGTGAGACGTAAACGAGAATGGCAAAATGATTCGAACGTTGTGGTAAACCCTATGCATGACAAAAAAATGCGCGAGGACCCGATTAAGCAGCCAAGTCAGGATTTAAGACAACAACTGTCGGGACGACGAGAAAATTCTGATATTTTACAGAAGGTGAAGGAGCAAGCTCAGCTGGTGGAGTTGGCTAAAGAAAAGATCACTCATAGTAGTAGTAGTATTGACGTAAGTACGGCAAAGCAGTTGCAAAGCATGTTGAGTATGGTGCTGGAAGAGACAAACAAGTTGCAGAGCCAGCTACCGTGTACCGTTTGGGACCGTATCGCACCAGCACCACCAAACAAACCAGAACCGGAAGGTCCGGCGAATATGAAGAACCGATTTGTACACGAGAATTCGGATGAGATTCGGATTATTGCTACTAATAACCAGTTTGGATCAGGGGATAAGGTAGTTATTAAAAATTGTATTTCTATGGTTCATTTCAGTTTGTTTACTTTGAATTTCAAATAGAATCATTTGATTTCCTTTTTTCAGAGCAACAATACACGAGGCAGAAGCAGACAAAGTTCAAATTATGAACGTCCAAATGCTATCTTACAGGCTGGTTACAGAAAACAAGATATGCCAATGGAACAGCTAATACCACGTCCAGTATCGCCACCAAGACACAGAGCCTCGTCTCCAATATCTAGACGATCTCCACCGCGTCCGGTTCCTGTAAGTTTATTGTTTGTAAATGTTATTATCTTCAAATAATCTTGAATTTTTGTTCGAAAAACTTTGCAAGTTCAGCTGATAAATGATCAGAAAATTGTAGCTTGTAAAAAAGGCACAAAGTTATGACCCAAACAAAATTCAAGTTCGTTCGATATACTTTGGTTGAGTTTTTTATTTGTTCTTTTATTACAAGGTAAATTTGAAGGTGATCTTGCATTTCCCCTTTCGCGATTCGTGTCAAGATTCGTGTAAGCAACAACTAGATAATCACATGCTAAATCTATTTTGAGCCTGCATAAAAATCGATTGAATGCGGTAAGAAAGGAAAAAATAGAATATGGATTATTTAATTGGGCAATCAAGAGAAGGGAAATGAAAGACGGATTGATCGTAATAAAATTTGGTACGAGTTGGGTATTGAGGTGAACGTAATAAATCGTTGAATTTATAGCCACCAAGGGGGATGTCGCCAATGCGCAAATCGAGACCGATATCTCCAAACTTCCGATCACATGCATCAACAAGCGTCGGCCACCAACAAGGATCTATCGATTGCGCCCGTCCGCGTATTACCTCGGCTGGATCTCCACCCGATCGCTCAATGCGGAGGTCCTACAACTCGCCACCGCGCCGTAGTGACGACCGTTTCAAACCGCAAACGCAAATCAAATCGCGCTTTTCACTTGACGACCGACAGCCGATGCAGATCACTCGCACCAACTCGCCGGTCAAGCCACAAAACCAGCAACAACGTCAGCAACTACCTCAACTACATCAGCAGCAGCAGCAACAACGACAACAACAACCGCCACGACAGCAACAGCAGCAACAACAACAACGTCGTACAAACTCACCTACTCGCTTCATCGACGAGTGGGACATCCCAACGAGAGGAGCTGTCGAACAAAATTTACGTCCAGCTGACAATCCCTTATCTCGACCGATGGACACTCGAGAACGCTGGGCCAATGTTGCAAACATGAACAAGTCGTGGCAGCAGCAGCAGCAGCAGCAACAACAACAGCAGAAGCCGCCTATCGATGAGAGATTTGGATTGAAATTACCAGCATCTAAGGATGAAGGCAGTTGGGAGATCTTGGGCAGGTCGCAACACTTGAGTGCCACTTCCAATCAAAATTTGATGAATGCTATGCCATGGCGCAGTGGCCCTGTTGAGGAACGCAGCCGGATGAATATTTCAGATGATCTGCAGAAGAGTTTTTCTGCTGCAATTGAAACGCCGAGGAATGTAAATAATAGCAGGTCAGAAATTTGTTTGTTTATCTAGTTCAATCTTCCACTTTAAAAGTTACTAGTTTTTATTCAGTTTGACAAATACGAAACAATTAGGTCACTTAGTACCACCGAATTTATATTCGAAACTGATCGACAGAATTCATTATCGTATCTTGAACGGTTTGCATAAGCAAGTTACCGTTGACTTAGGACCGAAAACACTTACTTTGACACCAATGATGGATAGACATTTTCAGAAAAGTTCAATACATTTTACTGTTCAATAAAAGTTTTCGTGATCACTTTTCATGACATGCAATCATTTAAAGTTTTCATGTAGGCCACTTCGAACTGCGCGTTACAAATGCATAAAATTAATCCACTTTTTACTGACATCATTCTGCGGATTCGATTTTTCACACCTTTACCTTCATTTTTTACAATTCCAAATCTATTCGTGTTGTTAAAGACCAAAAACGAACTTTGAAATTGCATTTTAGATGGAGCAGCAATGATCTGGCAGTTGGAGCAAGTTCGATGAAACTTAGCGACTGGAACCAGCGAGAAAAAGATAGCTTTTCAGAGATGCGACGTCATGATTTTCGAGAAAAGTCAAGGTGGGATTCACAACCTTCTGGGGGACAAAGTAGTCGATTCCAGGCGGTTGATAAGGACGACTGTGATCTGCCCGAGGATGCGAGGGATCCATGGGGCGACGATAACGGCGACGGTCCGAAAGAACGATGGCAACCTTCGGGCATGAGCTTTACAACAAATTTCCCTCAGCGAGATAGCGAGCCCGTAGAAGAATCTTGGAAAAACAATGATAGTGGAAATAATTGGCAGAATAGAACTGCGAATTTGAACAAATCTCCTTGGCATGCAATTTCTAATATGGTGGTTGATTCTCGCTGGCAAAAACCACCTCCCACTGAGATTCCGAGGTTCCAACCCCTGGCTACTCAACAACAAGTTCCGAATAGTGCCAGCATGTTTAATTGGCAACAGCAACCACCGCCACCTCAGCAGCAACAAAACTTTTCCTTCTCACAGCAACAGCGCAGTTTTACCATGAACAATATGAATATTCCGAGTAGACGTTAAAACTTTTCTTATTTATTTTTTCTACTTCTAAGCTTAATCACGATCGTGAAAGTTATCGTTTCAAAGTATCGCAATTTCGTTTATGAGTTTAAAGGTCATCTTTGAAGGACCAACAGTATATTTGGAACAATTCTTTTTCCATGAGACGATTTAATGTTTATTAGCAATAATAAAACAACAGAATGAGAATATTCTTTTTCACACTTTGATGTTGTAGACAAAATTTATAGGCATCATTACGTGTACATTTTATAAGCTTCTATTGCATTCCAATTTATGGTGTAATTACACGATAAGTTATTCTGTTTATTATTATCAAGAGCTTATTTGTTATCCGAAAAGTCATAAGTTGTCTCAACGTATTTAGAGTATGTTGATCTCAAAGCGAAGACAAATTGGAATTATTACAACACGTATGTTTTCTAACTTTACTTATCTGTGAAATAAAATGTATTGAAGTATATCCGATGTAAAAAGGAGGGAAATTTGTACTGATGGTATACGACATAATACAAATGTAAAGCTTCAAAAATGTTTGAAATTTATTTCCTTCCAACTTGCCACTGTTGATGAAAAATTTATTGTATTCAATTTGAAACAAATGAGATAATTAAAAACAAGCTTTGATTATTTTCAATGTGTTTAATTAATTCTCTACAATAAAGATAGATAAAATACACTGCTAATCATATATAACACTAATTTTATCTTAATTTCAAAAGTTGTATTATTCATTATATTTCCTAGTATATTTGTTTTGAATATTAAATCATTCAATAGATATATACAGTTTTTATTTCAGCGTAATCAATAATACCTGAATACTTGGTAATAAATTATAAACATTTCGCTATTTTGCAGAGTGACGCTTTGTTTTTACGACTAACACACACAACTTTTGTTATCACCACTGCCAAATGATATTTTCGCCATTCATTTCCGTTCACACTCGATCTATTTTTTTCTTTCTCAAACGGTCACAATTAATTTCATCATTGTAATTTCAAACGCCACCACACAAAAATAAATGTCTATTTCTGTTCATTCATCAATTCGCACTGACATAAAAATGTTCATTTTATATACAAAAATGCATGTCACAGTTACTCGGCAACAATTCAATCCATTGAGAACAATTATGCGTACGTTTATTATTTAATAAGGTCGTTGCTAATTTTAATCGCGAGCGTTACTCGAACATTGGCCATTCAAAAAAATAAAATCCTATGTCGGCTCGTATAATTTTTCGCAACAGATCGAACATTTCTTCAATTTCTGTAGTCTTCATCAATTAGTTTAGTCATGTAAAACTTATGAATGCTACAAAAATATGTGTATATATACACAGACACGCACAAACATCCAGACATATATACATACGCTCGTGAACACACGGATAGACAAAAAAAATTCAAAATAGAAACAAGTCTCCATCGATAATTATTTTCATGATATTTACATTCAACATAATTTCGTTTGATCTGTACATTAAGAAAAAAATCACTCATTTAATTATTGTAGTGATGTAGATGCCTTATAGTCTGTTGTCTACATTTTAGATGAACTTTATTTTTTGGTAATAAAAAAGACAACGTGAGTTTTATAAAGACCATGTTTTATGTACAGGTTTTTACGAGTTACAAAAAGTGATGTTAAATGTCACGGTAGACGGATCCGTTTGACTCTGTTACATTTTCTTTTTTTTACAATTGAAAAGTAAAAAGTATAACAAACAATCATTTTTATTTACAGTGATATCGATTCAAAAACAGCAAGCTGCTCAGCCGGGGCAAATATAAAATTTAGTAATCTCTCAAATAGATGATGGTTACATAATCGTCATTATTTTGGTCATGCACAGTGACCAATTTTGATAGCTTTCATTTCATATTGCTTTGACGTTCGTCATTCTTTTCTTTTACAAGAGAGCCACATTTGTACAACATAAAAATCACAAACGCAACGGATTATGTACAATTTTCAGGATTAGAATTAGAAATGCATAGTATGCCCAGGTCATCATAATGCGAAGGAAACATGTTCTGCCCTAATTAGATGCATTTTCAAATCAGAAATCAACAGCCAACTTGAAAGCATTTGCAGTTTAAATGCTCTCTAATAGAAAATAGTACACGAACGAAGTCACAAATTCTTGTCCCCTTGTTTGCAAAAAAATTCATTGCAAAATAATAGACTTCGTGTCAAGACCAAGATCATAGTTCGCATAATCATACAAGCAACAAATAAAATAACGTTATATCAAATATATTACAAATAGTTCATCCCATTAATCCCGTAAGCACTCCGAAAAATAATTTCGTCATGATTTTACAATTTGTTGCATTTGATCTGTTCATTTTAGATGGCTGGCTCATTAAAAATATTTTAATTTGCACATGGAATCTCAAACGCGTGTTCAACAAAAAAAATTGCATCTACAAATTAAACATTTCGCGTCACATTCGAAACAAGTCAGTGAACAATATTTATAATCGATTTACGACACATTCAAGAATCGTGGCAAGAAACTAGGAGTTAGTGTTGGACGAGGGCGGTCGTCGGTCGTAATCCCTTCTGTTGTTCGGTCGCCAACCGTCATTCGAATAATTTTGATTGCGAAAGTGTCGAGGAGGCATCTCTTGCGGATGATAATTTCCATAGCCTGGGGCGCCGCCATAACCGTATCCAGGTGGTCCCGATGGATATCTGTAGTACTCACTGTACATTTAATATCAATTTAATGTGAATTTGTAAGATCATTCACCTAATTCTACAGTGATTTGTTTGTTTCTGATAAAACTCACCCTCTTGAATCATTCATATGCATGCCTCGGTCACGTTCTCGTTCCCTGTCCCTGTGATATCCACCTGGCATTCGTCCAAACGAGTCAAACCTTTCTCTTTTGTGCTCCGGAAATCTGCAAGACCATATTTGTAGTTCAAAAAATGAGTCTTAAATGAGCATTTAGGTTTAACCAATATTGACTGAAATGTTGACTGAAAAGTGAATGAATTGCAATACCTATTGTACTGTCGCATATCACCCTCGCGAGACATCCAATGGTCATCTTCACGTGCGCCACTATAGTGAGCACTAGTGTAACCTCCACTATCCCTCCTCATTCGATCATCCTTGTTAATGCCAGTCCTCTCCATCGTTCGTTCCCTATCATCACAACTCCTGTCTCGATTTCGTTCTGCATGCGAAGACCTGTGGTCTCGGTCGCCTCTTTTTCCATCTTTGTGTTTTGTCTCTTTTGATTCTTTATACCTGCCCTCCCCAGCGTTGCTCGCATTCGATGCAGTACTCGTGACGGGCGTTATCGTTATGGCACCTATCGTCATGGACGACGTACTGCCAGCGTTACCCAACGCCGCGGCGTGTTTCTTCAAAAGACCACTGTTACTATTCGAATTATCCTCCTCATCCATGCGACGTTTGTTCATCCGGCCCTCTTTGCTGTCCGAATTTTTCGAGTGTGATTTTTCGTCATGCTTCTAAAGTGTAGATTAATAATTAGTTACACTTGTTAAACTGAATTCAAAAATTGGTTTAAAATTCAAAAGATGCTCACTTTACTAAGGTAATCTTTGTCTTTGTCCGATTCTTTGGAATTCGAATTGCTGTTATCCTCGCTCTTCTTAGTCGCGTGTTTGTACAATTTGTACAGCTTTTTAGCATCAAATTCCGTGAACTTGGAAACAAAGTACCAAAGATTACTTCGCCATTCCTTAATCGATTCCGGATCTTTATACTCTGAGAGACATGTGTTGATTTGATTTCCAATTTGTACTAAATTTTGTCTTGTGTGAGCAACTTGTTCTGCTTCGCTAAGCGATTGATCTGGCCTGTCCAACGCTTTCAACGCTTTCTTCACAGGTCTCATTTTTTCTTTGCACTGTAATCAACAAGAACGTTAAAATCAAACAAATTAAAGTTATCTACCGATACAGAAGACACTTTGAGGTACTACCTCGTTGAATATCGACGGATCAAGATCTCCCAGAACATCTAAAGCACGAGGCTCGTTGTTCGCAGTAAAATGCATCGGTCCGGCAGCTTGTTTGCTTTTTTTACTTTTTTTGCTCTCCTTTTTATCCTTTTTCTTTGTCTTTTCTTTTTTCCGTTCTTCATAAATCGTTTCGGATTCTTCTTTCACGTCTTTTTTCAGCACTGCTTCATCCTCTTTCTTTATTAATATCTACATAGTCACATACATAAACAGAATAAATATTTTTCCCTTTGTAACAAGTTCGATAAGGTTTGCAAAAAAGTTTACTCACTTTGTCAGCCTTTGGTTTGGACTTTTTGCTTTCATCTCCAGTGCTATCGTTTTCTTCGACTAATTCTTTCGTTATGGCGTTTTTAATGTCTTTTGGTTTCCTAGGTTTTCTTATTTTAGCCTAAAAATTCATGTAGATGTTGATTGAGAATGTCAATAATTCGTTTATAAGTGAATAGATTTACAATAAGTGAAACTAAACAGTGGAAAAGAAATAAAAACACAGACTTAAGTTACAAACATTAATATAAAACAAGGAAATAAGGATTTGGGAAGGTTACCTCAGAGTCTAGATTTGAATCGAGATCGAAGTCCTGTGTTAATGAAAAAGCCAAACAATTGTCATGCAAAGAAAAGTAAAAGAGTTTGAAAATGTATAAGATTATTTTTGGTATTTCAATCGGGTTATAGAAATTAATTAGAAATGAATTAAAAATCATCAATTCATTAGACCAGCATAGAAAATATTAAAGAATAAAGAGCAAGAACATTCGTTTCATGTTGGAAAGTTATAAAAACCAAGTAGAATAAAATCTTACCACTCCTTGTCTCAGATCCATTTGCTTTTTCAATATCTTGAGTAGATACTCCCCTCTCGCATGCAACTTTTTGAATTCAGCTTTGCTCCCGTTTGGAGTTAGAATCTTATCGCCCAGTTTCAGACTCGGATCCATTTTGATTGCCTCCCAGGATCCCATACCGTGTTGATAAATGCCTCTCAGTAGTTTTGAATCGTCTTCAATCGTCCAATCACAGTCCAAGTTAGCTGGTTTCAATCTGCAATACAACAATTATTTTAATAATTCCATTTCGATTAAAAAAGTATCTGTCTCTAACACCACATCTATGTATCAAAGATCCATACTTGACATCAAGATGCCAATTAGCACGTTGTTCTGGATCTGATGGTATTGCTTGATCCAACGGTTCCAGTTCCTTCACAGCCGCCGATAGAGATTTCGCGTTAACCATAACACCACCAAGTTTGAACGTTGGGCCTCGTCCTCGTTTCCGGCGTCCCTTCCCCTCGTCATCGCCAGCAGACGACTTGTTTTCTTTCGTTGTCGTACTCTCAAATTCAGAAATGCACGCGTCGCATCTTAACTGCAACTGTTCCGCGAGATACTTGAGTTCAGACATAGGTTTTTCTTGCAGCTCAGCATCTGTCGCGATGTCATCCAACCTTTTTTGAGGTGCTGGGAATCTTTTGTAGCTTTTGATGAATTTGCGCAGCTGAACGAAATAAACAAATAACATTAAAATTTGACAAAAATGTTGTTGAATTGTTGCTATAGAGCCAAGTTATTTACCTCTGCGTCTGTAAAACTTTTCATGTTTTCACGAGGCACAACTCTAGGCCTACCACGTTTTTTAGGCCGTTCATCATCACTGCCTTCTTCGCTACCAGTCTCCTGCTCATCTTCACTGTCATCCTGCTTTTTTCTCTTTTTCCCTCGCGAATCGCTTTGATTAATTTGTTGTAAAGTTTTTCGACTTCTTGGCGGCAAATATAAGTCTTCCATTTCTTTTGATTTCTCCTCTTCTTCAACCTTTATTCTAAAGTCTTCGGGAATGATTTCAGCCTGAAAAAATGAAACAAATTAAATAAAATTTAATCTCATGAAAATAGATGACGAGAAATGGAAGAGGAGAATTACCCAATCTTTGCTCTCGTCGTCATTTTCGTGCATTTGATTAACAGTCTCAGATTCCTCTTCGAATGCAGCAAAACTGGCAACTTTGAAAGCAGATAACAGTTCATCCCCTACGGTAGCTGGGCCTTCGTCTCTTGTTTCAGCTCGCCTCAAAATTTCATCGATATCACACTGTAAGAATGATCAAAACAAGTTGATTAACCTTGAACAATCATTTTCTTATTAAATATAATGTCGAAACTAACAGTTGGTTCTTCGTCGCCATCGTCCTCATCCTTGTTGAACAGTTCCTCAGCTCCAAACTTGAGAATGGCATTCAAATCTTCTTTATTAAATGGATTAGAAGTTGTGTTAGCATTCTTTTTGTCAAGGACTGTTCTACCAGTTGTATCCATCCGTTGTATAACCAGATGATCGAGGACCATTTTTTTCTTTGCCCTTTCAACAATCTCTTCTTCAACCGACGTTTTTGTTACTAAACGATAGATGTTAACCTTAAAAGGAAAAAGAATATACAAATCAAAAGATGAAAATAGGAATTCTCATAACAGAACCGCGATATTAGTGAATGATGAATCATACTTGATTTTTCTGGCCTATACGGTGAGCCCTAGCCTGGGCCTGCAAATCATTCTGAGGGTTCCAATCGGAATCAAAAATGATGACCGTATCAGCGGTTGCCAAGTTGATACCCAATCCTCCAGCTCTCGTGGACAAGAGAAAACAAAAATCTTGCGATCCCTCGGCATTGAAATGATCCAGCGCTTGTCTTCTGAGCTCCCCTTTGATACTTCCATCGAGTCTTTGAAAGGGGAAATGTTTTTTCTGCAGGTACTCTCCCAAGATGTCAAGCATGCGCACCATCTGACTGAAAATGAGAACGCGATGGCCCGTCTCTCGTAGTCTCACAAGTAGCTTGTCTAGAAGCACAAGTTTGCCCGACCCTCGAATGATCTGCTGCAAATAATCCTCGTTGCTTTCCTTTTTCTCCACTTCAATTGGTTTTGTTAAAAACGCATGGTTGCAACACTTTTTCAGCTCGATGACAATGTTGAGGAAAGTATTTGTGGAGCCTTTTTGGCCTTTACGTAAGGCGTTGTAGTTTTTGGTGAGAATCCATTTGTAGTACTGTTTCTGCAGCGATGTCATCTCCACTCGCAAAATCTGCTCCACTTTGGCTGGCAATGACTTTTCCACGTCTTTTTTCACCCGACGCAAGATGAACGGTTCAAGTTGTTTGTGCAGCTTTGAGTAGCCCTTCTGAGCAGCGTTCTCGTGCTCCTTCTCGAATTCCTCCCACGCGTAAAACTTTTGCGGCATGATGAAATGGAGCAGCGCCCAAAGTTCTTTTAGGCTGTTTTGTAATGGCGTGCCAGTGATTAAGAGTCGATGGTTCGTGTTAAACTCCGTAAGTGCTTTGTACAGTAAGGAGTCGTCGTTTTTCAGACGGTGGGCCTCGTCTACCAGCAACGCCGCCCAGTTCAGTGCACCCAGAAAGGCCTTGTCTTTAAGTACAATCTCATACGTTGTGAGGATTGCGTTGAACTTTAGACGCTTTGATGGATAACACCATTCGTAGTCACGAATCTGCAAATTATCACTATTATAATTTTTCATTCAATTTGAATTCAAGACAGATTTGTCCGATCGGTTCTCCTATCTTATTATGAATTGAACTTAGTTCGGCATCATTATAACTGAAAATTTAAATGAAACTTACAACATCGCGAGAACTGATGTCACCAAGATATGTTACGACGTTCATTTCTGGTGCCCATTGTACCATTTCACGTTGCCACGACGTCATTGTGGACAGAGGTACGACTAATAAAAAAGGCCCGTATAATTGTTGCGTGTGAAATAAGTAGTAAAGAAAACAAATGGTTTGGATGGTTTTTCCCAGACCCATTTCGTCGGCCAAAATTACACTGAAAACAATAATGAAAATGAAACTATTCTAGCAATCGCTACTTTTAAAATTGAAATTGTAATTGTATAAAACTTGTACCTATTTTCTTTACACCAAGAATGAATCATCCAATTCAATCCGTCCATCTGATAATCACGAAGTGTCAATTCGCCTGTACCCATGTACTCCGGCTGCTCTTTCAACTGTTGGAACTTCGGTCGCGATTTGAGAACTTTACAATGCTTACTAGGCGTTTTCTTTGAGTCCTCTCGCTCCCTGAACTCTTGTATTTTGGTTGGCCATTTTTTGACTATCAAGGCTCCGTCCTCCCATGTCGCGTCCGCGTATGGCAAACTTTCCCATTTACAATAGTAGTCAGGATAGTCGGAATCCTGTTTAGGAAACTCGGCTGAAAATTCAACAAACATTCAAAATGATGAAATTGAATTTGTTAGTTTCAAGTTTATAAAAAGTATTTCATACAGATGATCCTCTCAACGTTATAGTAACTTTTTAGGAGGTCCTGCTGGAGTTCTAGTTGGCACTCATAGTAATCTATATCCTCTGGACTCGCGTACTCTCTCCATATTCTAATATCTCTATCTTTTTTGATAAAGTTATCAAGTTTTTTTAAGCCTTTGACCTGAATCAAAACGTCGGATTAATAAAAGTCGAATTTGCCCAAGCAGTCTTTGATACAGTTGACGCGGCATACTTTTTGATTTTTTAACGATTCCTCGGATTCCCAAGTGTTGTGGATGTGCGACCAACCCTTCCATTTAATCAGGTACTGTGTTTCAGTCTCTACATTGTCTAAATTCTCCGGATTAGGATCCCCGTTCTCTTCTACCGCATAAACTGTTGTTTCGCTCCCTGTAACTGTTTAACAAATGCATTTATTTATTTTCGATAGTAGGCAGCAGTATAACTGGTAAAGTCTACATAAGAATACATGAAATAAATTGTATTTAAAATACAAAGTTGTATTATTCATTTGAAATGTTATCGTAAAGTACTTGGATTGTTGTTGTTACCTCCTTTCTTGCCTATTCGCATTTGTAAAATACGTTCAATAGTTTCTGCATTGTCAGTCTCAGTTTGACTTGTCGCGGCATTTTCATCCACCTCAACAAGGTCTTCGCTGCCTGTTCCTTCATCACTTTCTTCTTTGTAACTAACTGCCGTACCAGTCCTTCTAGTTGCCAACCTGCACATACAAAAACCAATTAGTTTTCTTGTCAAATCAACATCCGAAATAAGGATTATTAAAGATCAAAATTACCTTCGATTATCATCGCTTTCAAACGAATCCGCTGATGACTCAGAAATACGTTTCTTTCGCGATTTGGCTTTCTCCCTAGCTTTTTGAGCTGCCCGTCGATTTATCGACTTACTAGGTGGCGGTTTACTTTCCACATCCTCGGACTCCGAATCTGAACTCTCGGAATTCCAAGCATTGTTCGAACTGAAAATAGTTTATTATCAATTTTCTTATTTGTTTTGTCTAATTTTCGATAATTATCGTTAATACTGATGAAAGTACGGCTCAAACAAATGCATAACAAAACCACCAAACAAATTTCCAATTACGAAATTTTGTCAAATATGTTTTTTTAATTGAGTTCTCTAACAAAAAGTAAGCAAACCAAAGCAAACATAATTTCTTGTGTAAATGCTATAAACAATGCAAAACACAATTAGTGGCACACATAGCAAAAGCATTTTTTTCGATGTATTTATAAGACAACAGAATGTACGCATGGTTGTACATTAATTAACTCACTTAATACATTTCAAAATGTACGTAAACAATTTGAATTGTATACAAAAATGATAATAAAAAAGAGTGTCTAATCGGTAAATTCGTAATGAATAATTCAACGAATAATAAAATGCCTTCATTTTGATTATGCATTGTATTTCATCTATAAACGTGCTGCCATTTTTCTAACCTATAAATGATAAAAATGAATGAAACGAATAAGCAAAATATTCAAATTGAATTCATCTTCATCAACTGTTTAAACAAACCAGTTTATTACTCAATTTTTATAAAATATATTTCGCCTCAAATGAGCACAAAATTTATGTAAAAGTTAAGACCAGCAAAGTACTATAAAAAATGAAGTTATGAATGTTTAATGACAAATATATGTCATTCATAAATTTTGAGAGAACTTTTCGTCAATCAACGATTTTGACTCGCTAAAATAACTGCAGATGTTGATGTTCAAAGTCAAATCTAAATGCAGCAATGCATCTCAACGTTTCATCTCATGATTCGTCATAGTTACAATATAACCTTATTCTCGTTCGATGGAAATTTGTTTCACAAAATAAAAACACTTCAAATTCCTAAAACAATCCAGATCTTTTATCTAAAACGTTGTCTCATTTATCAAGTTCTAAATGCAAGTTCATTATTCTCAAATTTTACGATTCCACTTAAGAAATACTCATTACGTTGGCATTATAAAACGTAAATTTTATTTGCAATTATATGCTCAATTTAAAAAGATTATGACGTTTTATGAGCATTCTTGTGTTCATTTTGTTTAACATTTTAACTTGGCGAACATTTACCCAGGTCTATGAAACGCGACCAAGGTACAAACCCCCAAAGGTTTGATTTTGTCAAGTATATTCATACAATTGGCGTAGGTGAGCACTTGATACCCGATCAATACTTGACCTTGAGATCTTGCAAAAAACTGTACCTCATTGACAACAACAAAAGCGTTTTCGTTTTAATTATCTCTGCCCCTCTCATAGAATCAACAACTGCTCATTTTTCTTTTGACGCTTGTATTTATTTTTGAATCTTCTAGAAATGTGCATGTGAACTATTTATAAAGAAACAGTGTCAACAAACGTCAACAATTTTTTCAAAACAAATAACGAATTCAAAGGAAAACAATTTTTTCAATAACAAATCTCTTTTTAAAAGTAAAATAAACGTTTAAAAACAAGCTCATTTCTAAGAACAAAAAATTTCGTGTAGACATGTTCTTTTAATTACTTTTTGTAAAAAAGTGGTATATATTTCATCTTTATCATTTGCGATAGAAATTACAACTATTTATAAAAAAGATTGTTTTTAAACGATGCATTTGTGGCAAGAAAAGGGTGTTCGAGAAAGAAATAATCAAATAGAGAGATATTAGAATGAAGTTGGGCTGGACGACGTGGACGTAGTCTGGCCTTGAGAAGTAGTAGTCCTGGTACGACGAAACTTACCTTGGTTTCTTGAACTGCGGCTCAGCTTGTGTGGTGAGCCTCTCCGGCTCCTTCCTCGACCGAGCAGACCTCCGAATGGCATAAAAGTCGTGGGCTTGTTGGTCATCGTCATCGCTACTGTGCTTATATTTTGACTCGTCAGAGAAATGATTGCTCGAGCTTTTGCTCTGCTCTTGTGCCAGCGAGATTTTACTCTCGTCGGCCGCGTGGTCCGACTTCTCGGACTTTTCCGTGTCCGATGCTGAACCGGAGCAAGACGAGCTCGATTCGCTGTTGATTTATTTTGGTTTTTTGTTTATCATTTCTTTCTTTTACTTTACTTTGAACTAAAATTCTAAACTAAATCTAAGGCTTCCTTATTTCTCATTGATTTTCGTCGAGTTCAAGCTCGTGAGCAATTTTAATAGACTGATTTGAGTAAGGTGTTTTAGAATGCAAAACCTTTGTCATTAACGAATGATTCATGCCTGTGTCAACAAACAGTGTCTGCTGCAGACAACATCTAACTCAATGAAACCGAGCAACTGTTTGAAAAAGCAACCAAAGCAATACTGGGATCTTCTTGTTCAGGTTTTTTTGTTTTTGCTTTTCAATCAAAACGACGTTCAATTGTTTTGTTTGGGATATTTTAGTCAAAAACAAGCGCGGAACAAGTGTGCACAGCAAAGTGTGATTTTGTTATATAACCGATTTGTACGTATCTCCTTATATCAGAGCCAAGTGCTAAAACAAGAATCAAAGAATGTTTCAAAAGTATCCTTAATTTATTTTTGGCTCTGACCCAATAAACATTCTGTATTATCACATTTTTAAAGTCATTTCGTCCTGCTACTGATACCAAGGAGAGTACAAACGGCTCCAACAAGTTAACAATACGACGAAAATGTTCACTGCGACCAGATCAAGTTTTTTACTTTCATTAAGAATGGATAGTAGCTCTCATTTTTCATAATAAAAAAAGTAATTCAGAAAATGAAGACTTGACGATTTTTTTTTTACATTTTCGTAGTATTATTATTCTCTTGTTTTTATTATCCTCACCTATCCGATCCAGAGCCCGAGCCAGAGTTGCTTCCCGATGAGCTTGAATCGCTTCTGCTTTCATTTTCATTCTCATTCTCAGAATCTGATCCAGATTCTGTTTCAAACGTCTTCTGAAAGGCAAACCAATTCATTGTCGATTTTATCCTTAGAAAATTTATTATTCAACCCTTGCTCAACTCGTGTGTTTGAAAACCTTTGATGAAACTCAGTTGGAACCTCTTGAAATGATTGTAATTCAGTTTTTTCTGATTTTCATCTTCAAAAATGTGATCTATGGCATTATCATTTTCAAATGGTCGCGAACGGTATCGTATATAAATAAGTAATAAAACGGATTACAGTTGACGTTCAGTCAGGCTTCAGATCGTCCAATTATAGTTCCGTCTGTTTTTAAGTTCGACATTTCCGGTATCCATTTTGTGATAACATTTGCATCCATTTTGATTTCATTCAAATCAAACGTCTCTGAATGATTATCAAAAATGCAGTAACAAAAAGCAAAGAAAAATACGAAAACAGTTGAAAATTATCAAATTGTCACTTTCTCTTCATTGGGATGGTAATGAAAAAAATGGTTTTGTTTCACAGAAACTCATTTATTTATTTTCCAGATAATCACCAACCGATGATATTTAACCTGTAAAAAAAGCATCACCAGTTTCGACTAGAGGAGAAACCAACCGAGGAAATTGGTCAGAAATGACTGACTGAAAAATTGTCATTATTTGATGACCAGAACTTGCCTTTTGTTGGACAAAATTATGAGGAAATCTTGAAATGATATTGACAAAAGAAGAAGAAAAGTGAGCCTGAAAGTATAACAAAATCGAGCCACGTTTAGAAGCGAAAATTGTAAAAAATTGTTGTGAAAGTTGTGGCTAAAGAGGATGAATTTAGAGTAAAAGTTTGTACGAAAGTGTGGAGTGATGTGATTTTGAAAAATATAGTGTTTCGTCGTGATGGCAGATGTGTTGGAGCAGGCTGAAAGAGGTTGAATTTGTGAAAAAGGGTCCCTCGTGGAAATTGAAAAAACGAGTCCAGGCGGTTGGAGAAAAGTCCAAGGCAGGCTCTGGATGTGACAAATGTGTGGAACAACCCGAGCTGCAATAGAAAATGTGTCTTAGAACAAAATGTAAACAAGACTTGATAGGTTAAACCGAGAGGTGTTGTCTCAAATTTGAACAAATTCAGGCACAAGTCGGAGTTGCTGGTGGGCGTCACGGCCACCGCCCTGCTCTCGGCCACGAACTAGACAACAAATTTACCCTAATAAGTCGTCGAATAATGCATTATTCGAGGTTTCAACCGCACCTTGAGTCGAGGGATGTACAAGTCGAATTGTCTATTAATTTCCAAACACACGTCGTTACGCAAGTTGGCATTTATTTGATTCGAACGATCAAACGGTTCTGATCGAATGATAATTGTTGGTTTTTGAGCAAATAAAAATAAACAATTGTGATTGAGGCTAGCGAGCTCGCTCAGCTCGCACTCACCTGCATCGTCGTACTACCGTCTACGCGTCACACAATCCGGCCTCGTCTGCTCAGCCAAGTCGAAGCGCAATCGCGCGTTTGAGCTCTCGCACGTGCACAGACGAACGCGTTTTAGCGAATTTAGTCAAACGAGCCGCCAACGGACTGCACCATCACACAAAAATACGCGAAACTCGAGGCGCGCGCTATATGCACCCAATACCAAGCTTGTCCGCCATTTTGTGAACGCAGCCAGACTCGCGGTCGCTCTCTCTCCGCCGCCACTTCGTCTCCCCACCCCTCGACCTACCATTTCGACCAAGACATGCAGCGCCCCCGCCCTCACACTTCCGTCCACACCTCGACTAATCGATCTCGACCATTAACTACGCAATATTTACTTTCCATTCATTTATTATTTCTAAATTCATAAAATAATCTATTTTCACAACATTTTCATCAAATATTCCACGTTCTCTTATAAAAACCGAACGTTCAACACACGTTTCTCTTCTTTTTTCATTTACGTTCAGATATGAAAATTGCGACCGAAAAAACTCGATCCGATTCGAGATTTTTGCTATTACGTTTTTCGAGACATTTTTTATAATCTCATCAGTAATTTTTTATATTGTTATTATCACAATGATGCAACAGAAATTTATGCGCGCGCACGAAAACATTTTTTAGCGTTTCACGACACGAATATTACGCCATTTTGCAATGAGGGATGGATTATTTTGTTTAAAGTATATATGAACATAAAAAAATTTAGTCGAAGATTTGTGAGATGCGAAAAAATTTGTTTTCGGAACCCGATTGTGGATGAATTAAGGATTTCATAGCAGACGTTTGAGATTAGACAATCCGACTGTGCCTGAATTTATATGGACATATACTTACAAAAAAAATTGTAGAATATTTTAGCGAAACTGATGATTTGGTTCGCAGCAAAAATGGCGAGGATCGCCAAGCGTAAGTTGGAAGCAGAGTACGAAGCTCACTGAGAAAAACTCTCAACGCGACTGCTTTGCAAAGACAGAAAGATCGAGCCAAGAGATCGTGCGAAAATCCAAGGAAATTTTTACTGAGTGCGATTACGTGCGATTGAATCGAATCAAAAAAGAGATGAAGAATATTACCCCAATGGCGCAGCTTGTCCAATCGGAAAAGGACAGTTTTCGAGTTCGATTTATCGAAGGTGTTCCGTCATATCCGGTTGCACTTTCGATTCATCGAATTACCGATTGATCTTTTTGAAAGGGTATGTCGCAAGACTTTTCAACTTGCTTTCTTTTTTCTTTAGATATACTTTTAAAACAAGGTCAAGGGCCGAAGTGAACATCTTCTAAAAATTGTCATTGAACTTTTTCGAAAAACCTTTTTTTGAAAAGAATTTAATATTCACTCAAAACCGACACAAATTTCTCAGTCGGGATCCAAAATCTTGGCTACAATGAGATTCAACTTTTTTTTTTTAAACTAAAACTAGATTTTTTATGTACAATCTTAATATTTCATATTTGTTTTATATGCTGTTTTACACAAGTATTCATTCTTTATATTTATTACAATAGAGGGACAATGCACAAGTTCCGTATATAATTTGTATGCTTATAAAAATAATAGTTTCACTGACATAAAGTCTATAGTGTATTTTCGTAATAATTAAAAAATCAATTGACAATCAATATATTCAATTTTAATTTGTTATTGATTGTTAATGATTTTTAAAAAAACCTTATAACATGGAATAAAATTAACAAAGAAATGTCTTAGTAAATTGCAATTGCGATTTGAAATAACATAAATATTACCAACGTGTAATAATCCATCTTTTGTAAAACAAGAATAAAGGTATATAAATTATTATACAATATAAATAACAAGATCGTATTAAGCTATCAAAACAGTTGACAAATAAAAGTTTGTCAATTGCTGAGTCCGAAACAGGATAAACATTCATCGAACTTTAAACGTTTCAAAAATGTTGGAATTAAATTACATCAAAACGATAAGTTGGTGAAAACGTGTGAAAAGTTAAGTTTACTTTTTGGTTGAAAAATCATTAATGGAAGTCTTACTTTGTGATGTATACATAATAAGAAAATTGTTTTATCACAGATGAAAACTTAATGATATGAAAATGCAACGAAAAATTACTCATTCTGTGCACAAGCTAATTCATACGTCATTAAAGTTTCATAGAAATTGATATGAACATACAAAATGCCAAACATAAAAAACCATTAAAACTACCTTTTCGACAAGGAAAGTATGATGGACTTTTCAGTTTCATTTTCACATCAATGATTTTGTATCAAAAATATATGGAACGCTAAAACAATCGTTCAAAAACGCACGACTACTATACAAGTTGGAATTTGTTGTCTTCCCACGTTAAACTATTCACTTTGTGATGTGATATTGTAGATGTGGCAGGTAGAAAAACTTAGATGACAGTCTAACTAATGCTATCTCATCATATCCTTGAATTTATTCAGTTCGAAAATACTCTCAGATATCCTGCAAAGCAATTTCAACACTTGTACTTTAAGTGGATGAACCAAGAAAAAAATAAGATAGAAACTAAGATAGAAAACTTACCTTCCAAAAGAATTGATCAGCGCGACAATCTCGGTACGTTCTAAAAAGAAACGCTTGTTGCTGTTTTCATGTATTACTGGAATCGTCTTGTCAAATTTTCCAGAGAACAATATTTTGAGCGCAGTTCCTAAGCCTTGAGTTTGAAGTTTGCCCCAGAGCTTGCACTTATCGCAACCAACACAGTCCATGATTCGCGATATGTTTCGAAAATGTTGTCGAAATTCTTCCTTCAGTAGTCTTGCTTGTAAACCGCCGTTGAACATTACACTTTCGTTGAAATGGTCTGGGAAAACCCTGAAAAACAATATTCATTCAATAGTGCAAATTCACAAAATGATCAAGTAACAAATTTGATATAAGATACGTACTTTATGACATTTAGCATATCATTAATAGCTAGTCTGGTGTCACGGTCCTCGTTAGCATTTCCAGTATAATACTCTTCTTGTTCTAAATAGGGTGCCGCTTTAGCTAAAGCTCTCAATTCTAACATGTATAAAAAGTACAAATTTTTCAACCAGTTCGGTCCTTCACCACCGGTGAACTCTGGGAAAAATCGCCGTTCAAATTCTTGTAAATTTGGGCCCCATTCGACACTCGACATGACATTCATTTTATTCTGCGACGGTAACAAGTATTTTGAGCACAAATGAATGTTGATACTGGCATGCAGACCTGATATCACTCTGTAAAACGCCCGCTTCTCCAGACACATACCTAAAAACAATTACATTTCATCAGTTTTTTTGCGATACACCATTTTCATTGCAAAAATTCAAATAGATTTGTTTTACCATAGATTTTTGATGTTGAAATGAAATTGTGTGGAGATTTTTCAGGCCTAAAAAACGATTAAAAATAAATACCAAATCAATTTGTTTATGGGATAGGTTGACTCAAAACTAACCGAAAACAATTTTCCATGTAAATGCTGCGCCAGATTCTGTGAGCACTCGGACCTTTGTATCCTGTGTATCTTTCAGGATTCAATAGCAAATCTACATACTCTCCGGAATCAGACTCAGTAACACAAAAATTGTCCAATGCATCGTCGTGACGTTGCCATCTTTTGAATTCTTCATAATTTTCGGAACTGAAATAGTAATAATAATGTTTATCGCCCATATTCAAATATATATACAAATGTACAAGATACAAAAACTACATCCCTCGACTGTAAATAAAACGAGAGATGAATTCAACATCAATTGCAGGTAAAATTTGAAGAAAATTATGAATAGTATCTTTTTATTTACCTTATAGTTGTGTTCAAAAATCCTAATTCTACATTGTGATCACAATCGGTAGCTTTTTGGAACTGTTCTTTATATTTATCTGCAAAACTTTCGCGGATATGAACTTTGGGAATCTCTCCTTTCAGACCCACTGGCAAATCTTTCTGCAAAAAATAACATTTTCATATGAATTTACGATTTCTAAGATTACGTTTGTTTTTGAAAGATTAAAAGTGAACAAATTGATCTTACATCTTCACATGGCTGGACAGAACAATATCTAATAGCACATTTCCCATCATCTGGCCAAAACGGGCATTCTCTTTTTAAATTAACTTTGAAAAATCGAAAATAGTCTTTGACTAGGAGACTCTGAAGTCTTGGATAAACTTTTTTATTATTAAAATCATTGACTTTGTCAATTGTACAATCACAATCCTCGATAGATCCTGTCAGCTGCAAAAAATCCAAAATATTGAACAACAAATCGACAAAAACCTACTTTTTGTAACATAAAATCATACTCTACTTAGTGACTGAAAAATCTATAATAATTGCATGTTGTCTAAAAAGCAAACAACATAGGGATTACAATCTGAAACGTTTCGGTCAAATCAATTTTTGTTTTCACTGTTATCAGTGCAATAGTAATAGCATAACGACTTTGTAATGACAGTGTATCTAATATCCGAGAGTCAAAATTAGAAAGTCATAAATATATCAGAAAGCTACGAGAACCACGTAATCAATTTTTCCTCGAAAAAAAGTAAATACAAAATTGAACTCAACA
This sequence comes from Telenomus remus, assembly GCA_020615435.1. Taxonomy (NCBI): domain Eukaryota; kingdom Metazoa; phylum Arthropoda; class Insecta; order Hymenoptera; family Scelionidae; genus Telenomus; species Telenomus remus. Next base: position 14,036,719 of record CM036338.1, read on the forward strand.
ATGTCGTGTTTAGAAACGACAAATAACGGTTTGTTGACACAAACCGCTGAGGTTATGTTGCATAAACAAAATATTTGCATGTACGTACCTGACAGAAGCACCCATCGACAAGGCTGGTATACTGTTTGGTGAAAAAGTCGCTGGCCTGAGCTGTCACTGACAAAAACAACAATGCCCACAGCACCGTGCTGCCAAGGTCAGTCCTCGGTGACATTGCGATTCCAAATTGTATTATTTATTTGTTCACTCGCGCGTGAAGTAACGAGCAAACAAGAAAAGAAAATTTTCATTTGCAAACAAGCATGTTAGTCTACTGGAATTCAGTTGTACACGACCTTCGCTGTCATTTTGCACCGAGCTGTCAAAAATGATACACTGTGTGTTTGTCTTTGCACTTTAGATTGCACGTTGCATCAGATGTTTCGCACCAGATGGCTCGAAAACTGCCAGAGAGGATTTTATTTTGTCGGTGCGGTGTCGTGGCGGCACGCTATTACTCGATACACGCCGGCGCACGCACCCCGTACTCCCCACCCTTGTCAATTTCAAAATAAGTTTTTATAAACTTCGAAAAACTTGTAGTTTTACAGAATGTTTGAGGAACCGAATCAGATTATCCGATTATCTATGCTATTGAAATGTTTAGCATTTCATATTGAAGAGTAAAACCTTTATAATCAAAGTTTCTATCGTCAATTATCCGATAAAACACAATAAACTTGTGATAATCATTACAATAAAAAGTATAATTAGCGATTAAACACAACAAACACACCACTAAACACAACAAATTAGACAAGTTTGACCACTTGACTCTTACATTTGTTGGAAAGGTGAAAGAAATATATAAAAAATTACAAATTATATTCTTTTTTAGTCGCCGAACGAATTTCAATTATTTACATTTGACATATATACTTAATCACAAAAGAATATGGAAAAACAAAGTAATTGTAAGTGTGAAAAACTCTCGCAGTTTCTTATCTATGAAAGTAAACTAAATAAATACTTGACAATCGAGTACGATGAGTTCATTACGAATATTACATTCGAATAGGCAAATAAATTATGGTCACATCATTGTTTATGTACATTTGACAATCTTAATTAAATGCAAGAGGTAATAAACATTTATAAACAGTTCTTGAGGATGCATATAGTGAAAAAATGCTCAAAATACACTTACAACAAAACAAAGAAAAAATAGCTGAATTTAAAACTCTTGGGATGATTTATCGGTTTTCTGAGAGGCATGGCCAGATTTCTTCGGTAGCAGCACGGATTGAATATTTGGCAAAACACCACCTTCAGCGATGGTCACATCGTGTAAAAGTTTGCTTAATTCTTCGTCATTTCGAATGGCCAGTTGTATGTGCCTGGGATTGATCCTATTTAAAAAAAACACAAATTTTCGTTATTTTGGATCCTTCAGATCACCATGCAAAACAATTGAACAACTCTCAATGTCAACAAAATCAACATCCATTATTTCGAAAGGTACACAAAACAATATTTCCAATGACTCTTCGTCTTAAAATTTTCGCAATTCAAATTTTATAATATTCAAACCAAATCACAAATTCAATTAATAAGCATACCAATGAAATATAACTCGCAAATAATGATTGTACCAATAATTAAATAAATATGATTGTTTGTGGAAAACATCATATTGAAACAATTGATAATATTGTTGATGAAAAATACAACCAACCTGTTTTTCTTGTTGTCCCTGGCTGCGTTTCCTGCAAGTTCAATGATTTCAGCACTCAGGTACTCGAGGACTGCAGCCAAATAAACAGGAGCGCCGGCTCCTACACGTTCGGCGTAGTTTCCTTTACGAAGAAGGCGATGAATTCTTCCAACAGGAAAGACAATGCCAGCTCGTGCGCTGCGGGTCTTGCTTCCCGATCCCTTCTTTCTTCCTATTTTTGAAATACGATTCGGACAGTCATCAGCGTTTCAAAATATTAACCACGTTGTCCTTTTGCAATGAGAAATATATTAATAATGAGCCTACCTTTGCCTGCTCCTTCACGGGAAGACATTTTCAGAAATAAAAAGTAAAAAACTAAACTTGAAACTGTTGTAATTTGGATAAATCTGAACCGATTTTCACTTCTTTGCTGTCTGATCGAATTCTAATCTGATCGTCTGAATGAAAGGAACCCCAGAATTGGCAGAAATAACGCGGGAAAGCGCCCTTTGTAGCAGCGGCAGTTAGTCACACCATTACCAACAAAATAATTAGGATTTTCCTAAAATATTACCAGAATGTTCCAAAAATTCAAATTTTGTTTGGAATTTAAATTGTATATTAGGGTTTCTTTTTAATTATTGTGAAAATGCTGTATTATCATATTGTATTCAACAAATTATAATTTGTTTTTCCTCAAAAGACTAAGAAACAAATCTGTCCTTAGCGCTAAATGTAAAATATTATTAAAGAAATAAATAAGTATCTTTGGCTGATTAATTTTAAACATATATTTAATATCTGATCATTTGTTCTGACGATTTGCACACTTACTCGGTCTTTTATTCCATTCAAGACCCTATTTGTTATACAGACTTTGGTTTTCGTCCCTTACAATTTTGAGCTACTCATTAAAAATAAGATTATTTAAGCAACATGGTTTTTTTCTCATGAGTTTGTGCAAATCGGGGAAGTATCAAAATATGTCTCATACGTTTTTCAAGGCTTCGTGGCATGTTTGGCCGTTATAGACAATCGGTGAGGAAAAATTTTCAAACCGTAGATTGAAATTGTCGTTTGTTCGACAGGAAAATCAGCTTGAATTTAAAAAGTGTGAAAAAAATGAACCATAACTTAAAATTATTATCTATAAAGACCAAAATGTTGCCTGACGGTAGTAAAAGATTGCGATCCTTTGTTTGTTTAAAAAACTTTGCAATAACGGTAGAACTATCGCAGTTGTATCGTCACCCAGGCCTACAGTTACGAAGACATCAGCATTAATCATTATTTGTTTTACAGTCATCAATATTTAAGGCCGTGTTCACTTAATTTACGGTACAGGAAACTGTCGATAAGTTTGATTTCAAACGCCACCTGCTTCTACATATTTAATATAAATCAATCATTCCACGCACATCTCTCACTCTCATAAATAAATTACATTTTATACCCTTAAGTTGGCTTTTGCCATATTCAATCAGGAGTACATTTCCTTTAAATTCTTATCCACTGATCTTTTCCTTATATTAGGTACACTTAGGTATATCAATAATTTCTCTCTCGCTTATTCTCTTAATCTTAACAATATACATCGATAAGCTCAATACAGTTATGTGGATCATTTTTTGTCACAGGAGCAATTCTATTTTTTCTTGTTATTTCAAAAAACCAAAAAAAACTGAATAAAAAATGGTACAAGTGTCAACAAATTCTTCACCGACAACAAGGCAAGTGTAGCAAGAAATCTATTTCAGATAAACCATAAAAAGTGAAAAGTTTCTTTCTTTCTGCAACAGAATTCTTGCGATTGAACAAAATTTGCCTTTTTGTGCTACATCATACTGTTTTTCTTTCATTTTTGTTCGCTGTCGAACGGTTGTGTCAATTAAGTTAACCACCCTCTAACGAATTCATCATCAATCCCTGTTTGTTTTGATTTAATTCTAAGACGTGTTTGACTAGCAATTTTAATGTTTGGACTACCCACTACCATTACAATCATAAGTAAAATGATTCATCAAATAATGATTCCAAATATTCGCAGACGTTTAAAAGCAGTTTTAGGTGTAAAGAATAACAAACATTTCGCGTCGGCGATCTAAATACAAAAAGTAAGGACGACTTTGCATTCAAAAGAAATAAAATCATTCCAAAAATGCACATTAAATAATGATTTTGAATCATCGCTTAATCAGACTTTATAGTACCAATTAATTTTACAAAGATAAAATTGGGTTTACCTTGATAGCTAAATTAAGTATTCTGTACACTGTTAACAATTATCATTAACTATGCTAATTTTTGGTATACCAGTGAGTTCTCTTACGAACTAAAATAACAACAAAAAACGAACTAAAAAATCAATATAATATTTATAAAAACGTGCCTTCGTTACAGTTCTTATAGATGAGAAACGCGTCAAACTCAAAGTGCAGTTTACGCGGTTCAAAAACGCTTGTGAAAAACCCATTGCCTATAACACGTACAACGAAATCATTATGTACAAATTGAACATATTCGTAGTAAAATACGCAATACAAAAATTCGATAAGTTAGTAATAAACTTCAGAGTTCCAATTGAAAATAAATTTCAAGAATGTAATTTGCACCATCCATTCGATGAAATGATTAATCCATATTAACGCCCAAACGAACGTATTTCGACCTCAACTTTGCGCGTTCGCAATTTTTATGAAAAAATGCTTAGAAAAAGTTTAAAGGTATCATATCTTATGTAGAATTTTATAATCTTTCGGATGAATATCAAAAATTGTTAAAACTTTCGCAATTCGCAAACTCGTTACGTTCGCAATGATTTTGCTACCGTATAAATAACGCACTTTTTATCAAATTTATCAAATATATATAAACGAACGTAAACTTTACTGAAAATAATGAAAATGTATTATTTTTGGTTCGCTATCTTGGATCCGCCACCTTGGAATTATGAAAAAGTTGTTATAACTTTTCAACGACAAAGTTTTAACAATTTTCGATCAATCCATCCGAAAGAACATGAAATTCTACGTAAGTTATATGATACCTTTAAACTTTTTTGAAGCCTTTTTTCATAAAAATTATAACGCGCAAAGTCGAGGTCAAAATTCGTCCGTTTGGGCTTTAACATTTTAGTTCTGTAGCAGCACGAAACAGAATAGGTGTGAGCATGGCCAATAAAATCGCTAGGTATATGCATGTATGGTGGGTCACCTGACTATTTCGCGGAAGCGTATTCGCTTTGACCATATCGCTGTCTTGTTTTTTACTGTTTTTGTCTTTACTTCTCTTGAAAGAGAAGGGAAACTGTCCAGAACTAAAGTGTTAATGGGTTAAGTAGAATGATACGTTTTTTAACTAAACAAAAAAGACATTAGTAATTGTGATTTGAATGATATGTTTTTTTCGAACCTTTTTCATGTTACAACGAAACATCTTATATCCCTATACGAATTTAAGTATCGTTTCATAATATATTTATATACATACATCTGTTTATTTCACGTTTATATTCATTATTTTTCTTGTGCTTTCATTTTTTGTTTCTTCATTTGTTTATATTACTAAAATTGAACTTTCGATGCAATATTTTTCGTTCCATTTATCATATTTTTGTAAAAAATAGAAACACTTAATTATCTGTCTTGTAATTCTTGGAATTTCATTTGTGGTCACATTGCAATAGATTTTCAATCTGTTGATCAATTAGGAATACCTAAAGTGTAATTCAATCGGGCGGATTTCATTGTGTGCTGCTGATGCATAACATCCAACGATAAAATATCATCTCTTGTAATGAAATCATATTATAATGCAATTAGAAAAAATCAAACGCAAATCACTGTTTCTTTCATTGGAACTTCAACCTCTTTCAATTTTTCTGCGTACTTGTTTGTACCAAACAAGTGGTACAACTAAACCCCCTGGCGAACGGATTTAAACCAACAGTACACCAAAATGGTGAAGTTACACCAAGACGCTCCAAAGAATTCAATCCGTTCAGATGTATGTACCTTTTCTTAACTAAAAATACACCATATCATGCATTCCCGACGGTAGTCCTACGCGGGGTAAAACGATGTCCTTAGAGTTAGTCATGAGAGACATGCCACCAAGCACTGCGTCATTGCATGTTCTTATTCTGATTACGAAAATGTAATAAATATAACATACACAGCATATATATTATGTATACTTCCCCGCAATTTTACTATTTTAGTGTGGCATGATATATCTATATATCTTAGTAAATTCTTGACTTATGAAACGGTTTTCCACATGGTTGTAATGTTTATGCTCTATAATGTACGTATATCTGAACGGGGTGAAAACGGTGTATGAATTAACCTCTTTTATAATTTGTTTGTGATGTACAAAGAGGTACAATCTTAATGGCGTGAAAGTCTTGTGTTCTTCAAACCATAAATATTGGTGTGAACCTGTTCGCGAGGCTCATTTGACTGTAGCATATAGCAATAAATAAGACGACAATAATATTCAATAAATTAAAAAACATCTATTCGAAAAAAAGTCTACTAATTACATCTGACATTGAGACTGACAAACAAATGATAAATATTTATTCATTTTACATGAATAGCTTTTGTGTGAATGCGTCTGAGCTTTGGACATGATTTATTATTCGTGAGAACATGGTGTGATTCATGGTCCCTTTAAACCGCAATAAAAAAATCAGACTAGATTAATAATTATATATTAATTGATACCTGAATAATAATTCAATTATCATTTAGTATCAGTATATTAATGCTCAAAAAGTGGGTCTTGCAGTTTCAAATGTACTTTTGAATGACATCGTTTTGCTTACCTTAGACTAATTTTAACACAAACTCATACAAATGTCATATCCATAGTTAGCGTTGCATTAATTTCGTAGTAATCAGTACATTAAATTATTATGTTAAAATAATATTATCATTATATTATCATAAACTTTGTAGGACTAGTATCTTTTATCTTGGATAGGCCTTGTTCGTGTTTTGCTGCTGAACCAACGAATATTTCGTTTATCCTTATTTTTGGTTTTGCATCTTCAATGGTCTTAACAACTAGTTGTTGAATTCACAGTTCATAGGACACAGGTACGCAGTTAACTCAGCTTCATGCGCTTTGGTTGATTGATATTCAGAGTATCTATAAACACCATTCCATGTTTGTTTATCAATTTATTGTATTATTAGAAAACTCTGAACTTTTAATTACCTCCGTTGGGTGCAGTGCCGAAAGTGTTGATCAATGAACATGTTTGACTTTTCTGCAACGAATACATGAAATTATAATTTGTCATCTGTCAATGGAAAAGTAGTTACAAATGATTCAAATTATTAAATACATACATCTCCCATCACAGCAATTGGAGTAGTGCCAGTTGCAAGAGCTACTTGATGTTCTATTAAGTAAAACATGTATTCGTCGTAAAGTAGACGAATGAGGTGGAAAGACCCGAAACTTGCTGCACTTCTCAATGTCAGATCTCGTATCACCATAGAACTGTCAACAAAGAGATAAAACAATCGGTTTGTTATTTTTTAATTTGTTTGATCTGATATTAAACAATGATGGAGTTTTAAAATTTACCTATAGAAAGACCATTTGAGAAGAAACTGTCGGGCAGCTTTAGCAAAAGTCGGTTTGCCTTCATATGGTTTGAGGACCTGAGTAACAACCCCTTTCAACCAAACTGCCCACTGTTCAAGTGAATTTTGTTGCTGCAATGTTACTTTAAAGTCAGCTTCGAGTCGCTGGACCACTGAGTAATCACACTGACATACCCATGAAGCCTAAAAGCAAACAAGTAAATGTTCAAATCCAGCTTATAGTTTTACTTATGAAACGTTGATTTTGAATGTTCCTTAAATTACCTGCTCCTGAACATTGTGAAAGTCAACACGATTTAGATCAGCCAGCATTTGGTTGATTTGACTAGAATTCTGAAGTACAGCTCGTGCTGCTTGTGCCAAATGGTTGAGTGATGTGTAACGTCTTAGAGTTTGAGCAAACGCAGAAACCGCTGTCAGCTATTTGTAAACAAAATAGTATTCATTTCCACAACCAAATACGACACAATTAACTCGTTAAGATTAACGAACTTACTTTGATTTGCATCATTTCTTCGGGGCAATCGTTCATGGCTGATGTTAACCAAGATTCAAGACCCTTGGCAAAATTTCGTATCGACTGAGTCAAAGAACCTACCAACATCAAATAAATATAAATTTCAATTCAAATTTGAAATGAAGTTCGAACTGATTAAATTTGTTTACTTGGAATCGGTCGCAGTACGTCAGGCATTAGCACTTCCACAAGGTTTTGGTAAAAAGCGTAATCCACTCGTCTGATGAAGTCTTGCACTTCTGAACTTTTACACATCTGATACAATTTAGTTCTGAAACGAAAGAAAAGTTACAAATAATGTCAATTTGGATTGAACAGATAAAAAAAGTAAAATAAACTTCATACTTGGATAAATATTTTTCCTCTTCGCACTCGTCGCCGTTGTTGTTATCCTGGCTGCGCCAAAATTCTCGCCAAAGGCTTTCAACAGTAGCAAATTCGAAATTCAGAACGGCATCCAAAAACGCCTCGCAATGCTCGCGATAAATGCTGCGGAATGTGTCGATATCCTCTAAAGTGCACTCGTCGGGAAGTGAAGAGCCGTGACTAACTATGATGTCCGGGAAATCTGGTATCGCGCTGCTCGTCTCACCCAAATACTGATGATATTGCGGCGGCGAATTGTTGGACGTTATGGTAGTGTTTGTTTGCACATTGGTCTCGTAGCTCGGCTCTTGTTTTGCATTCATGAATTTAAAACGCTTTGTTTGCGAGCTGTTTTGCTGCTGTCGAGAAGTACCGTCCTCTATGAGCGAAATAAGCGGAGAGTTCGGTTTAACTCGGATCCCATAATAATGGTACTTAGAATTTCCTCTGAAAAAGATGGAAAGCGCTGTTAGGTTATTGTTATCGGGAGACGAGATTCGCAGATTGGTATACTGTTTGCTCACCGTGTTCCTAGACGTCTGGTCCTCAGACCCAGAAACACCGAGCGAATAAGTTTTCCGAAGCTAGCAGCATTCACGGGATCCAATTTGTTATCGGAACAGTGACGTAAGTAATGGTAATACAATGTAGACCTAGGAAGGGATACACCATCGGCAGTCTCGTAATTCTCTAGAAGCCACTGAACCTATTTTGGTAACCCAAACGTTTAATTATCGCCCTCGTCTCAAGTAGTTTCAATCATTCTAATTCAAATTGATTATTATCAGTCGAATTCTTTAGAATACTTAGATTTACTATTTGAGTTTTGAGTCTAGTTTCTCTTATTAGAAAGCGCTAATAGAAAAATGTCAAGTTAAATAAGATACGAAAAAGAGGTTTTACTAGAAGAATTAGTGGATTATGAAAAATAAGTGACTGATTAGTATTTATGACAGACGGTAATAAATGGGGAGTTGGTTTGGCTTACGGTGGCTTGGGAGACTCTAGTGGCATGCGACATATTTGCTGCTGCAGCAGCTTCTTCCACGCTCACTGCAGAGCCAGCTGAATTACCGCTTATCATGTATGCCCCTCCACCCCCGCTAACCACAGCATCCTATCAAACACAGGCCCAGTATAGACACCAAAACATTCATTTAATATATCTCATTACAAAAAAAAGTTCTCATCACAACACGCACAATTACACATTAGATGAACGCTATCTTTCAACCACTGCCTAATTTTAAAATCGACATTGGTCTTGCGAAATCGTTCTTCTAGATCAGTTTTTCAAGTGTTATTATGTTAGAATTTTCAACTAATGTTAATGTAAAGTTAGAATATTCAACTGCTTTTAACAAAAAGTGTCTTTTTTTCGTGAGATAAGCTCAAATTCAATTCCGTATCAACGTTTTTTTATTATCAGAAACATCCAAACGTTGTTTGTACTGAGATAATTGGACGATTTTGTTGAAACTTACCGCACTCTCTGTTTGAGGACTGGCGCGGGCGGCTGCGGCAGCCGAGATGAGGGCGTGAGTTGTTGGGTCGCCATCAACGAAACTTTGTTGTATTAAGTACGTGCCACTGCCCTGTGAAAGTAGCTGTCCAGTTGTTGTGTTTGAACCTTGACCTGTCACCTAAAAACAATTTTTAAGATATAAGTTTATTTTAAATTCTAATTCAATCATTTTTATATTGTTGTGTTTTCACAACAATAGAAATATCGTACTTGAGCATAAGTTACAGGAGTCGAGGCCGAGGTATAATATTGATTTGAAGCTGGACTGTACATTGAGCCTGTCTCGCCAACGGCGTACACAGGATATGTCCTGTAAAAATGGCATTTTAATCAGGAATCATCGATAAAACATTGTTAACTTTATAATTATTCAATACTGTTAGTTTGAGATAATGAACTTACATCTGTCCGTTTGTTGGGATGTAAGTGGAGCCATCCCCCTCGACATACTGGACATAGGTAGGATGTGATACTGTCTCGGACCCCACCGCTTCACCGTCTCCCGACACTGCAAATGAATCATAAATTGGAATTAGAAATTAATCAACTGCTTCGACTTAACACTGACAAATTGAAGCGGAACAAATAATACGTTATTTTCAAATTACACAGACATCTTGGTGTATACATTTTTTTTAATTTTCAATTGTTCCAATTGATGAAAATGAATAGATTAAATTTACTGAAAAAATGTCGATAAGCATGCTCTTATTGGTATCTACCCTCACCTACAGCCGTTGTGAGGGATGCGTAGGATGGTGAATCACTGGTGCCTAGTGAAGCCAGTGTGTAAGAAAATTTGAACAGTGCATTTTAACAGTGTAGCAATTTTAATAAAAATTTGATTTATTGTGGTTCGCTTTCGATCTAGTCAATGCTATCTCTACTGAATTACATTTTATCAACAATATAAAGTGAGAAAAAAACAAGATAAAGCTTTTTTTCAAAGAACGCAATCAACACAAAACAAACTTGAAACTCGGACAGTCAGCATTGTAAAAACAACTAAGTAGTTCTGTAAATCAATGATTTTAATCATTCGAAATTCTAAAAAGCATAAAAAACCTTAACATAAGAAACTATCAAAAAGAAACCAATTTGATCAAAGTAGATAATTAATATATGTGCTTTGAAACTTGACTGATCAGTGTACTCGAAATCATGAAAAGGATGAAAGTAGTCTGCTAAAGTACCTGTAACAGTAATATAATGTGGCGATCCACTAATGATGGTTCCAGTCGATGTGGACGCCGCGTCAGAATCAACAAGCTGATGCTGTCCAGAGTGCGTCGTGTTGACTACAACCTGAGCTGTGACATGGGCGGGAGTACCTGACGAACCATTCGAAGAATCTGCCGTGTTTTCCAATTGATCTTGGACCAATAACTGTTGGCCAAAGTTAAATCCCGATTAGACAACAATTCAAACATCTTTTTTTGCAAAATAAACAGATTGCTGATTGGAAATGTTTGTACTTAAGCTGGATATGAGCAATCAGTTCTGAATGGCGAAATGAAAAAAGAATAACCTGAATAGGTTGAAGGTTACTAGGACTGGACGGGTCTGTGCTTGTGACAACGGTTATGAGCTGCTGCGGTCTGGCTGACTGCGATTGTATACTGGCGCTGCCATTGGAGCTCGATGTGGTTACAACAACAACACTCTGCTGCTTGCCATCAACTCCCACCGAGGATGAGCTGCCACCCCCGTTATTAGCAGCTCCAGTGGATGCTCCAGTTAGGGCGTACTGTCCTCCCGTCGTAGTCATGGCAATTACTTTCTCTCCTCGTTCTTCGTTCGAATCTTCTCTGCCACCTCCACCCTCCCTCTGCTCTACCGATGATTCTGTCACATAATACAATTTTCATTCATCACTTTTCAATCAAAACATCATTATTTAAATAAAAAAACATATTTTCACTTCTTTTACAGTCATTGAAACAAACATGTAAACAAACTTATGTAAACATGCTGAAAGATGTGGTCCAGATCGTTTGTGCAAAAATTTTTGCAAAAAACAAGCTCCGACAGAAGGTTGCATAACCTCAAATCGCGTTGCAAAAATTGGATGAGAAAATAGGGATGAAAAAGAAAGAAACAAAAGTGAGAATATTGTAGGACGGAAGTGGAGTTGTTTACCAAATGGAGATCCCGTCAGGGCATTGTCACGGTGGATGTTTGTGCCATGTCTGTGATGTCGTAGGCTCTAAGCCTAACCTATCTGACTGGGCGCGATTGCAAAATGATGCGCGCGCGAGCGTCCGCAGCTCTCTCAAGGGGAAAGAGAAAAAAATTTTTTTTGATGCGCGCTTACAGGTGTGCGATACCCAATAACGGATCAAAGAGAATCGCCGCGCTTATGAGAATGAGTAGGTATTTTGTTGGTCGCGTGTACCTCAGCCCTACTGGCAGGTACCAAATGCAAGTGTAGCGAAGGGTAAATCAAATGGGGGAGAACGCGCATTCAAATGAAACGTACGCGTGACTACGTGCAAGGGAAAAACGATACGCGTTTCAAACTTATACCAATTAGAAGCCGACTATCCCGATTCTTCCTGTCCAATTTTCGACACCCTTTTCTCTCTCAAATCCTGCTTCAACATATTTAATCGTTCCTTATTCTTATCTTTTTTAACAACAAACTTTTTTTATAGTTTGTAATCATATGTGACTGCTTTTTTCTTTTTTATATCGTCTCGTTCGGTTTATTTTTCTATCGTATTTTTGTTTTAACATACCTATATGTATGAACTTGTGTGCAATAAGACAGACGGCGATAAGGCGCAAACAGCAATAATCATGGCGTTTTAATTAATTTTATTTTATCATTTATCCATTTGTCTCTGAGTGGTCTGTTGAACAATTTGATTTGAGTTTTAATGAAAACCCTTGACTGTTTGCTTTTTCTGATAAATACGATATTGATCTCAGCTGGTGACAAAAGTTCGTGATTTTTTAAGTTTATACAACCATCATTGTGAAACTTTGAAATCTCAAATGTTTAGTTTCCTATAGATGTTTAATTTACTTTCGTAAAAATTCTACCATCACTTAATATACGCAACTAAAAGTTAATAATCATAATGTTTTATGACCGGAATTTATTATTATCGTAACAATTGTTGGAAAAAAAGAAAATTTTTCAATTCATTTTGAAGTTATTTCATCATTTTGTTCCTACAACTATAACATTTCGGGATCTCATAGTTTCGTAAGGAAAAATATAAAAATGTTTCGATGTTGATAAGAAAAGTAATAAATTGGAGCTCAGGGTGAGTTTGCTCATACGACCGGATGGGGGGTAAAAAATGAAGGGGTGCTGGCACAGTTAGTGGCCAACCATGCATGACCAGTCCAGGTGCGCAGAACTTTTGCAACCCGGCAGTAAATGTAAAATATTTAAAATTTAAACTTGTTTTCCATTTTATTTTTACGCAAAAAATCTCTGAATTCAAACGCCGATAAGACGTTTGAACGTGCAGATACAATTTGGTAGCCGCGCGATGATGCGCCTGCAAACTAATCAATGCGGATTAAATTGTATTCAAAAAAATCGGTCGACAATGCGGCTCTTTGAACTGGATGTTGATTGTCAAGCACAATCTCAAAGAGAAGAACGGATACGCATCAAGATTTATTTCAATACAGGTGTTTGTCTCCTGGGCAACACCCTTGCTCCAAATCCAACCTCGCATGGACCAATTTCGTTTCTTCAGCGTAATAACCTTTATTAATTCTCTCTCGCTCTGCCTTCTTCTTCTTCTTTTTTTGTTTAGCAAACATAGTTTTGAAAATTATCTATAGCAAATGTTCGGATTCAATTTTACGCTGATGCTTATACTCCAATCAAAAGACCTTGAAGGTCTTTGCTCAAACAAAACAATAAAAGATTCTGTGTGGTTTCTTTCAAATTACGCATTCCACACACCACGCTCACAAAGTGATACATTGCAACGAAAAATGTCACAGAATGACCAATTTGACAAATTTTTCTCGATTGGTACCCGCGATGTATAAGCCACAATGTATAATCCATAATGTATTGGGAGCGATGTATATAATATATATATAATGTATAATGGGTGCGATGTATAAATAAAAGCCTAATGTATAAAGAGATAAAAACGAGCCAATTTTAACATGTTTTTTCAATTTTTTCTCTCGTTTTCAATCAATATTCATAAAAAATCATACATATAGTTTTTAGATCGAAACAACACAAATAAATATTTGAATTAAAAACCTAAAATCTGCGATATGCGTCGGAATGATATACGATTCTAGCAACCTTTAAAAAATGAACGCACAACTTTGAGGATTGATTGAAAGATGTGAATTTGAGTGATTAAATTATATTAGACAAAGTGAAATAATTCGTCTATAACAGATAAAGGGAAATAATTTGAGCAGATCTGAATAAAGAGACTGTTTAATAGCAAAGTTTGATAGATGAATCAATAACGCATGCATTAGCCTATGCTTAACTGATCGCATTCATGTAATTGATAAGCTCATTTTAATTGAAATGCTCATCATCCCTGTGCGAACCCTTGAATCGCTTTCCTGCCATAGCTGAATATCGGATGTAAACAATGAAGTTGAAAAGATATAAGAAACATAAACAATGAAAAGAGCAATAAAATTAAGCAGTTTGCGGCTTCGCAAAATTGCTGACCTGTGTTGATGATGGGCGAGTGGTTGGTCGGGCCCGTGATCGCCATTGAGTTTTCCGTGTGCCGTTGTCCCTGGTGACTTGTAACCCGGGAAACAGCACAGTGGAAAAACCGTCCGAGGAACAAGTCAAACGCTTTTCCTCGGCCAGACTATTTTCTATGTTGACGACGCACTGGTCGGTTGTCTGCTACCCTCGTCTCCTTGACTACGGCATCACTACTTTTCACAACCAATCGTATCATTTCGTATCATTTTGCTTGCTTCGACTTTTGCAACGCGACACTAGCGCCGCCTGCCAACCACCCGCGCCAAACTCTACGCGATTCAAAAATCAGTTTCTGCCCACATTTCGCTAACAATTTGCACACATTGTACGGTTCAACAATTGTTTCAACTTACTCGTCATTGAGTCTCTGAAATTGAAACTTTTTTCAGGCGCTAGGTACCACAGATCGTCACTATCAACCAGGTAGTACAATTCGTCTTCCGTTGACAACACTTCCATTGTTGTCAGGATTGTTGTCGGGCCTGTCAAATATTGTTGAAATTATTTCCTTCTCGTATCCCAGTTACCGTTTCTACGGCCAGACAATCAGAACACAAGTTTTTCCACTGACAGGCTGTCAACGTTCATTTGTTTCTTTTTGTGTTTGAATACTTTTCTTTAGGTTTACTTTGGAGCATCAAATCTTGCAAAGTTAATTTGACTAACTTCTCATCGTTGATGAAAATTAATACAATTTGGAACACATGCATATTTCCGATGAATAACAATACAAGAAAATGATAGTTGTAACTTTCGTTGTTCCGTTAAAAAGAAAACTTTAAAAAGAAACACTGAAAAAAGTGCAGACAAATTAAACCGAACTATTTGTTATTTACTTTATTGTTCTCAATTTAAAAAAGCGCGCCATTTTAGGGGGTGGAAGACGTTTGAGGTTAGATTGTCAGGCCAATCGTCGGTTGTGTTGTGTCGGTATCGCCAATGTTTGTGACAGCTAGAAAGCTGTTGTTGAAAGCTCTGTTGTGACGTATCTGAACTATCGGTCTGGTGTTAGGTTTTGGAGTATAATTGTTTTTGCGTTTGGTCATAAGCCGTCCTAAAATTTGCAATAATGATGATATCAGAAGGCGACGTGGATGATCCTGCTGATAAAAGTTGCAGCGAGTCAGCTGTTCTAGAAGTGACCAATTCGAATGCAACAGACAGCATTTTGAGAAATCAAGATGCAGATTATTTTTCAAATTACAGCACATCTGTTGAGGGATCAGTTGTAAGTTTTTTTTTCACAATACAAATTAATCAAGTTTTTTTTCTAGTGAAGACAGTAATTCCCTTATTTTGTACTGATTCAGGTCGCCTCGCCATCGATTGACAGTTTTTCGACTTTAGCAGAACAGGACGTTTCGGAATTGCAACTTGACACTCGTGACTTGCAAGTGAAAGTTGACAATCCACAAAAACACGTTGAAACTCTTGAAACTTATATTACGTTTCGGATTACAACCAAGGTGAGATTACCCATTCAGTAATCGATTGAAAGTTTCAATTAAAAAGAATAAGCTGGCATATAGTATCTGTGTTCGTTTAATACTTTTTTTTAACTTTCCAGTCTACAAGACCAGAATTTGAAGATGGAGAATACGTCGTACGAAGACGTTATAATGATTTTATCTGGTTGAGGAAAAAACTGATCGAGACATACCCGACTCATATCGTACCAGTAGGATTTCAAATTTTCATTAGCAAACCTTGTAGAAGTAAAAGACTAATACCAATCTTGCTGACTTTTGTTCTTTTTTCTAGCCAATGCCTGGTAAACATCCTCTATTAGCTCAGCTTGATCGTTACTCAAAGGAGTTCATCATAGCTAGGATGAAACTGTTACACGTCTTTTTAAATCGAGTTGTCAACCATCCGATATTAAGTTGTGATAAAAATTTACACGCATTTCTAACTTGTAAACCAGTTGTAAGTTATAAAAGATAAGCATCTTTGACGATGATTTTTGAGGTCAAATATGATAATTCGTCTAACGTTTCCAAAATGAATTTTTAGGAGTTTAGTCTTCACCGCACAAACCGAGGGACCGTTTTGACAAAAGTTACTGATTCCCTGCAGACAATGGCGCACGCTCACACAATCAAGCAGCGACACTTTGAGTTCGAGCAAATCCGAGATTATTGTACGTCGTTGAGTGAGAAACTCAATACGATTGATAAAATTGGGTTACGAATTCATAAGGAAAGACAAGGTACAAACAAAAATGATCGCCAAAACAATTGATTATTAACTTCTTAACGTTAGATTTACATTACGTTTTTTATTGCAGATTACGTATCAGAATTACAGCAGCTACATCCACTGTTCACAACGTGGGCGAATTCTGAACTGGAATTATCACCAGTATTATTGTCGATCGCTAAGGCTGTTGAATCGAACGTAGCAGCGCACCAAAAGTTGCTGGATTGTCCGTACAACGAAGAGAAAGAGTACACCGTTTATATCGATGCTGTGAAAGATGCATTATCTCGACGAGATTGCATGCAGATTGAGTACGAGCTGACCGTTGACGAACTTACAAAAAAAAGACAAGAAAAAGAACAGGTACGTTTCGATTTTATTCTTAACTGTTTTAAATACTCGTGCATTTGTTGATGAGACGTTGTTTCTAGCTGGAAATCGCAGCTAGTAGTGCAACGTCGGGTCAAAGTTGGGGCGGAACGTTATGGAAAAGTGAGTCCAGAGATGAAAAATTAGAACGACTCGGTCAAACCATCCCACGGTTAGCAAAAACGGTTGAACTGTTGCAAGACCGGTTAGATTGTGCGAACGAAAATCTGCGCAGTGATTTGCAACAGTGGGACGTGGAGAAACAAAGTGATCTGAAAAGTATGCTATTGTCTATGGCGGATCAACAGATTCAGCACTATCAGCAGTGTATGGACGCATGGGAACAAGTGCTTTCTTCCATGAAAGTCGACGCTATCAACACTGAAATATCGGGCGGTGCTCCGGTCAAAAATCACGTTCAGTAGAATACAAATAATTTACATTTTAGACATATTTGCTAACAAATTGTTTTATAAACAAGATCAACAAGCTTGTGCAATGAAAGCAAAAGCAATCTTAATTTTTAGCAACTTTATAAAATTATATACAAGATGATTCGGTATTTATTGTTTCTTGTTTATAAATTAAAAAGAATGTTTTGTGTCAAAGTTAGAATTAAAGTTGAAAAACAATTGTTTTTATTAACAAAAATACGATACAGAATTTGGTCAACCTACACGCTTCACATAAATCAAATGTTATTAACATTTTTCAAGTGCGTTATGTTGAATTGTCATATATGTTACCTTTACGTCAATCGCCGAAACTGTAAATGAGTCAGTGTTACTGAAAGATATATATATTTTTATCGTCGTTACAGTGAAACTTATAATCACTGTTTGTTTGTTCTTACGTTAGAAATAAATGAATCGCAGTTTCACAAAGATACCCACAGAGTCAATCAAATGTTTGTAGAAAGTGAGAATTATCTTTTTAACATGTGTATTGCTTTAAACCTTGTTTTTTCAACTATTAGTTTGTTCTCAACTTTAATCTCATTCAATTAATATTTGTACTTATCAGAAATTATTATGCACTTGTGTTTTATAATTACAAGTTGTTCGTATTTTATCAAAACATTTACAATTATTTATGCCCTAAGATTCTCGAATGAAGAATTGATACATTGCAAATCGTCATATGATGTAACATATAAATTCAGTCAAATCCATAAATATAAAAGGGGGCTATTTTTGATCTTCGCTTGTCTGTATAAACAATTTATACAACAATTTTCGTTAAAATCAATTGTTGGACAACAGAAATAAATAAATAATTTAAATAATTTAAAATAATACAATCGTGTATTGTATTTGAACTAAAATTATGTAGTACAAAAATGAAATATAGAACAATGATAATTATATTTTAAAATCAATCAAAAATGAATCTGTCAATGAGACAAATGTAATCACAACTAATCAAAAGGCGGAGTCTGAAATTGATCTGCGATGTAAGTAAAAACAAAAAGAATGAAATGACATGCTACTGTAAGTGAGCGTAGAAACAGCGATAGGTATGTTGCTTTTTGTCGAGTATTTACAAATATTTGATGGAAGAATATATATGCCTATGATAAAATTATAATCACTGCATAATGGCATCAACGTATTTACAATCATTACGCTATGTAATGCTGAAGGAGATCACGAGTAAAAAAATACCAGCAAATGTAACCTTTCCAATCGATGAAGAGAGTCTGCTGGAATATTCGATTAATAATTTTTTCTTTCACGCTTCGTCGTTCTCAGTCTATCATTTACGCATACCTTATTAAGGTTATAATCGGTAATCGCTGATTAATTTAATCATAATCTGCCGAAACGTACAGTTCTACCAGGTTATCCATGTCGATTAAATTTACAATGGAATCAGCTGTGGATACAAAATTTAATACTTTAAATTATGTTTTTCTTAAACAATATTTCATGTTTTATTGAAAAATGTATAGTTCAATTTACCTGATAAAGTCATTTCGGTTTCAAGATATCGCACCATTCGTGCATAGGGTTGCCTGATTTTCTGACGCAAGCTCAAGGCTATTGAACTTGTTGGATTCCATGGCGTTTGGACGGATTCTTTGAGCGTTTCTACAAAAACTTGCATCAATGACTTGGCTTTTAATTCGTTGATCGGTAGTACTCTAGTTATTCTGTATTCGCTAGTTTCTATGTTCCAGGTGAACTCGCACCCAACTTCGTATTGCTTTCTTTCTTGCGAGCTGTGAACAAATTCAACAGTATTGATTTCATCTATTCGATTGCCAAAGACACGAAATTAATGTTTAGAAACAAACCTTTGGTTTTGTCCACAACCTTCGCTGGCTTGGATTTTCAACATTAACAGACAAATGATATCACCACTGAGGGCACAAATTTGAATGATTTCAATATCGTAATCACTGCAGTGCCAATACTTTTTATTGAATTGCTTGCAGATCCAATCTGCAATGTGATGCGAAAACATTTCAATATCAAAACTCAGTTGATTGATACAGACACATGGCACTACCTGTAACGAAACGTTTTTAAGTTTTAATATTACTTGCAAAGATAAAAAGTAACAATAAACTGTCAGTAATTAATTGGTACCATTTTTTCTGCTTTGCTATTGCTAATCATTTGCATCTGAGTATATCCAGATCCATGGACGACCATTGGAAGTACATATTGGTAGCTCACGTAGCCCCCTGTTTCTTCATCTAAACAAACAAATGAACAAGCATATTATTTTTCAATAGAATTCACGAATTTGAAAAAAATATGGTTTTTCAAAAATCTACCTTCGACTTCAGTAATCACAGATATCATTTCATCATCAAGCTCAATATAACTTCGCTTATAATGAGCCGTACATTTAATACTAGGATACTGTAAGAATTGTACTTTAGGAACCAATGGAGACGAGCTTTTATAAGATCGATCACGGTAGACGTTGCCTTTACTCAGCTGATTTTGGTTAAGTGGCCGAAGAACGCTTTTTTCTGCTGTAAAAATTGAAAACCAACTGATTTAATCGTCTACAAATACTATTATTCAAAACCACGACATGAAAAATTAATTTTACCAGTCGGTTCAGCTTCACCAATCATACTGGAATCTTGCGACGAGTTGCAATCCTCGTTTTCACTATGATGGTCCGAATCATGTCTGTTATGCCTTCTGATAGCAGACATAACAGGCGACGTAGTAGGCGAGCCGATCTGATGTAACAGCGAGCAGTCGTGGTACTTGGCCTGGTCGCGGATGTGCTTGAAGGGGACTATGTTCTCAGCATCTTCAGTCTCGTCACAAAACTCGTACTTTTTGTCAGCAAGTCGACGTTTTCTGAACGAACTAAGTTTTTCACATGTGATTTCTTGTGAATCATCAGTAAACTCGTACGCTTTTTCAGCTTCTTGTGACGGTCGGTTTCTGATCTGCTGATTCGATTGCAAGTTGTTTCTTCGTCTTGGAGTTGTTAGGTGACGAAACGATGTATTTACCGGCGGAGACATCAACCTGGGAGACGATGATGGTGTTGGGCTTAATGTTAAATTGTGTAACGAAGTGAGGGAGCTTAAGTTTACACTAGTGGCAAGTGAGTCTTGAGAACAAACTGAGTTATTCCTGCAAACAAAAAAAACAACAGTGAATCAAAATTTGTATAAGTTTAAATGAAATCAAGGGGACCCTCCTTGATACATAAGTCTAGGTACTTCCTCTTAAACATTTCAATTTTGTTAATTGCAATTTGTTTACCTCTGTTCTTGCAAAGTATTGTCGGGTTCAGGTGAGCTATGAGGCAAAAGGCCTTGAAACAGCCACGACTGCGTTTTGGGATCGACCGGCAATCTATGGGGCATTGACAAAGGATGTTTCACCAGCATGATTGAGTCATTCGCAATATTCAGTTCCTCACAAAAATCCTGTAGTATCTCATCCCGAATCGACTTGGCAAGATTTGCACCTTCCTTTTGACTGTTCATATCACAGACACTCTGACTGGACCCATAGATGTTCGTGGAGACCTGGTCTGAGGAATCGGTCGCTTTGCCATTGCTCTGTTCGTCAACAATATCGCTTCCAGCACTGGAGTAACATTTTGGCGAGGCTACCTCCAATTTATCATCCAGGTTCTCATAAACCTCTGGCTCGAATATGTCCAAAACTCGTTCGTCCTCACAAAAAGCAGTTTTTTCGTTGTTGATCTTGTTAATGTTGCTGCTGTTGGTTCTCATCTTTGCGGTTTCGAGTTCCACTTTGAACACTTGCAAAAAGTTGCCTGTGTTTACTACTACGTGATTCGAGTAGTTTAAGCAGACTTTGGGCTGAAACCGAGGGTATGGCGAGATGATCTCGTATGTTGTGTGTACTGTCAGACCATGTTGCAGACAGTTGTATCGTACGCCGCTGTCCCAATTTGCTGCAAGTTCTATTCAAATATAAACAAACAATTTTAGTTTTTCTTTACTTTTTTACTTGAATGTTAAAATTGAGTTTGAATTTACCTTCTTCTTCGTATGACGCTGCAACTTTCAAACAGTCTCGACAGTTGTCCAGGGAGGGTACAGTTGTAATGGTTAAATAAGCCCTATCTACTCGCTGCATTTGTGCTGATGATGGCATCACACTAAAATTAATTAACTATTAAATAAATACTAATAGAATAGTAGTTTTTTCAAAACTTTTGTGAGGTTACCATAGACCATGTATGACTAATTTGTTGCGTTCCATAGGCCATTGAGCGACGCTAATATTAAGCTCTCTGTAGATAGTGTAGTTTCCAAACAACGAAACCTCGGCGACCTTCCTGGCAACTTGGTTCGGAGTGAATGCCCACCAGTGTAACAAATATTTGTACAGATCGCTGCCCACTTCCCAACTGTACGTATAAGTCAATAGGAATTGTCCGCATTGTGTTAATCCCATGATAATATGCCTACACAAAAACACAAAATAAGTACTTGTAAACAAACTTTGACATAAATAAAACAATAACGAACATCATAATACAAACCCCGCTTTCAGAGCTGACTTTGGGATGATGTGTGAGAGTGATAAACGCCTCCATGACGGGATAAATGTGATCAGTCTTTCTTCTGGAGCATAGTTATGTATCGCGGTACTTCCTCGAATCTACCGACCATTTAAAATAATCAGAATGAAATAATAATTATTAAAAAAAGACTAGCATAGAATTGAAAAAAGAAACAATTAAATGTAATATATATCTAGGCAGGAAGTGTCTAAGAAATATGATATCATTTCCTGCGCAATGGATGAAAAAGAGTAACCTTTCAAGGACGAATGAAACGATAAGTAATGCGAGTAAAAAAGCCGTGACGAAAATATTAAACATGCGGAGGGCCGATGGCATCGCGAAGTTTGAATTAACCTTACTTACCTCCCGAGTGAACAACTTGTCGACGAAACTGTGTTTGTTTTTGTTGTAATACGGGAATTCCGGTTTCTGTCCTATTATTACACACGCGTTTTTTTCTGAAAACATTTCTGATAAACTCTCATTGTAACAATCTGAGGTAGTATCGCAAGATGACGCGTCCGCCATTTTTAAATAACTCGCGAAATTCACGATGAGCGAGAGTCGATGACAATCCTCCCCTCTCCCCTACCCCTCTTCAGTCTTCTTCGCAAATTCGTTTCGACAGTGTTGCCAAAGTTAAGAATCTTATTTGTTTTTGAACTTTTTGAAATGTCATAAAACGAAATTTTTTATCAACAATGCGACATTTCTGGTATAGCAATACATTTTTTGGCAAAAATTGTTTGTAGTATACAATTTTGGTCATGCACAATTGGAGTTGTTTGTATATTTTGATGTGCAACAACCTTGCAACAACCTGAAGCTGTTCACTTACTAGCTGCAACAATGGTCAGCTGTTGGCAATTCTGATCTGATTGTGAATTGTGATGCTGTTCATCTATGGGGAGCAGCCAGGGAGCAGATATGGGAGAGAAAATGTATCGGCATGATGCACGATAATAAGTTAGCATTTTTTCGGTAAAAAACAACAACTGTGCGCGAAATTGTTAATACCATTGAGTGTCAAACCAAACTTTCGCGCGTTTCGATTGATCGTAACAAAAGAATTAACAACAATTTGAAGATAAAAGTTACGTCGGCATGAAACGCTCGGTAACAAATCACCATTAATTCTTTGTAGAGTTTAGTTTGGGATGCGGTTGCATCAGGTTGCATGAGATTTCATTTCACGTAGGTTAGTTTGACGCATTTTTATTTTTCTCCTCACATTTGTCATCTCAAATCACATTGAATTCAGTATTAGCTACAAATCGAGTTACATGAAGATTTGTTTACGACTTCAGTCTTGCAAGTGTTTATTTATTAAGTTTTTTGAACTTCAATTTCATTTTGTAACCTCTAAATCCTTTTTCTCTGTACGAAGTTTCTCTTTTCAACTTGTTTAATGTTGTTTCTATAAATATTACAGATTTATTGTTTACAAACAAAATAACATATTGTTCTTAACAGACAACTGATGACAGCGGCGACAGCAAAAAGCTTCATATAAATACTGAAAGTTATAATGTGTCATATGGAAATTACGCTGGAACAACTTCGATGGCAACGTCAAACATAAACCAGCCCTTGCCAGGGCAGCCACCGCTGCCCCCAATGCCGCCGCCCACAAACGCGCCGGTGCCACCACCGCCACACATTTTTCCTCATGGCATTTCGTCCCCGGTGTCTCTACAAGCATGGACACACCACGCACCACCTTTTGCACCGCCATGGCAGTGGATGATGCACCAAACGGCACCTCAACCAGCCGTCCCAATCGCCCCTCAATCCGCAGCAACGCCAAATTTTTCGCCTAGAGAGATGCAACCTGTTAGAGCGAATTTTAATCGACGCGAAAGACAGAATTGGAACAACAATTTCAATGCTCAAAGAAACAACTTTCATCGTAAAAATCGAAGGATGGCAAAAACGGATCAGGGCCAAAACCAATTTGATATTGATGTTTACAATATGGCTGCAGCAACGAACCCGAACTTATTCAACAACATTGCCATGCTACTTAACCGGAATAGAACTAGCAATGCTTCCAGTTCTGCTACGAGGACTGACGAAACTAATAGTACAGAACAGGAGGCAAAGGTACATTTCAAATATATTTTGACTTTGTATAATTACTTGATAAAGAAAAACTTATACATTGGATTTTTGATTTGGTTTTAGGAGGATGTTATTAACGTAAAGAGGCTAAAACACAGGAAACCAATGTCCCTGAGTTATCCGAGGAGACCATGGAATCGTGAACATGCAGAGAGAGCGCTAAACGTGGAGATGGAGTACAACCGAAATATCAAAGCGCAGAGTTTGATCATAAAATTTCCAGATCCTGACTTGAACAAAGACATTGTACGGAACTTCCATCCGGGGATTCAAAACATTCACTTCCAAAGTCCAAGTGGCCCGCGGTACTGTTTCATCCAGATGGCCGAGAATGTAAATATAGACGAAGCCATAAAAGAACTTGAACAAATTAAGTTCGGCACGGGACATTTGAAGGTTGAAAGGAAGTCGCTACGGGATGAGGATAACACTTCCCCAGAGGAGATTGATCCTTACACTTTATACATAGGCAATTTACCTGAGTCTGTTAATGTTAATGAAGTTAAAAGTAAGTTCCCCACTGCGGTCAGGATCGATGTTGGGTATGCTCAGAAGATGCGTAACACAAGGTAAGAATTCAAAACTGAGAAAATAATAACATTTTCAAAGACAAATAGTGACATTGTCATTTTGAATTTTAGGTACGCATTCATAAAATACAACAGCGTGGATGAGTCAATAGAAGCTTACAAGGCAGCGCACGATTTAATGTGGGACACAAGAAGTATAATTGTTCGTTTCTTGCGTCAGCGAGGTAACACTAGTCTTCCGGGTGAAACTAAAGGGAACGCGAAAAAAGTTAAAGAAACTGCGAACCTTGGTACCACGAGTATCACACTCGATAAGAGTACCGAAGGTAGCAGCTTAACGACAGAAAGTACGGATGTACTAGCGAAAGGACTGGATGCACAGCAGGAGAACAATGTCACTTCCACAGACATGGCTAAGTCGGACACGTCAAGCGAGACAGCTGATAAACAGCCCGGCACGACAGAAAAACCCTCTGCGATGGAAGATAGCTCGCAGAATGGGCACGTGATGGAGGACGTGAACATGATTATGGAGATCAAAGAGGAACCTGTTGAGTATGAAGAGATGGAAGATAATGACGACGATGATGATGACGATGACAATGACGAAGACGATGAAAACGTTAATAACAAGTGGCGGATACTCATTCCTAAAATTGGCTACATCGTTAGCGAGGATCATATTAGTACTTCAGATGTAAGACAAATCTTCATTTCATTTTTTCTCGAAATAGTACAAATAAAAGATTTTTAGATGAAAGTAAATTACGTACTAATGGTTCGTGGTTATTTTTGTGGGGTTTTAGCACTTGGATGAGATGTTTACTGACTTGGAACACGCTGTGGATGATATTGATTGGTAAAATGTGCAGATTTTGAAATCTTCCATTGTACGAAGATGTAAATATTGTATGGCACTACAGTCTTCAACACATTCTCAGTTTCATAGGCGTCTTTTTATCGTTTGCCAAAGAATTTGCCCAAGTTGAACAATTCACTTTGAGATGACAAAATTTGTAATATAAAACTAATTGAGCTTTTTATTTGCTCCTACGAGGTTTTAACGCTCAGAAATTATTTGAGAGAACTGTAAAACATTGAGTTAATTTTATGGGAATGAGATAAACTCCGTAAAGTTACTTGGCACCTTTGTTTGTCTTGAAAATCAACCATTTTTATTATTCGGTTGCTTAGTAAAATCATGATCACAGAAAAAATTGTATATTGACCGGTACTCTTGAATATTTTCTGTTAGTATTTTATTCATAATTGTACAAACATAAATTAAACTTTTAAGATTATAAGAAAGGTTTCATTGCTACTTTTTTTTAATATTAATACAAAATGAATTTTTAAATAATTACATCTTCATTCTTGCATGAGAGACAATTCGACAATTTTTGATCAAGACTTAGAATAAGATGATTACGACTTGAAATTTTTAAGAACATTTTTTTACACTCAGGAAAAAAGTAAAGTGAAAGTAACATGCAAGATTAATTTAACGATATAAGAATGATAAGAATTCAGTATATATATAATTTATAAAATATTCAGCGTCTATAGACGCTTCCAAATGTATCTTAAATGAAACTTTTATTTTAATTTTATTTCGATATCGCCATGAGACAATTATTTTATAATTGCAGTATTAAGTGTAGTTGTAAGTTTTTGTTGTAGAATAATTTGTAAAAATATATAATTTCCTATTGAAAAAAACATTGTTTGAGTTATTTGAGACATCACCTAAATGAAAAAGTTAATACAGATCATACATAAATACAGATCGCATAACGAAAAAAGTATTTTCATAATAACATTGTGTTCTATAAAGAAGTACTTCTATCTCTCTCTACAAGGCTCAAATAAAAAGAGACAAAATAGCTACCACCTTCCAAATTAATCAATAATCAAAATTTTGCGAAAAATTGCATTCAAATAATTACTACATCTTGAAAATACTATTTAAGTTTCGACTTCGTTCGATTTTTTTAAGGAAATTTTTGAAATTTTCAAAAATGTTCAATCTTCCAACTTTTGGAGCCAATTGGCGGGACGGCAGGTTTCTCACTTTTGTGATACGTCGATAGCCAACGTCATGTAACAACCGTTGACACTGAAAACCCTGAAAACATCAGAAAACATTAACAAAGCTCAATCGCATTATCGAATTTGTAAGCGAACAAAGCGGACAACTTAATTCTCACTTTTAAAGTTGGATGAAAGATTGGATCAAAATAATTTCAATAATTATACAAATGAGTGACAACTCGGGACCAAAATGCTGTGGACGAAGGAGAAGTATTGTGCGTCAAATTGGTTCGTTTTTGCCTCTGAAACCTCCGCCGAAAATTTATGTCAGCGTTACAGCGTTACATTCCATGACAAACTCTATGATCGATCAAGAAACGAGTCAAGAACCGAATGTCAATGGGTTTGGGTCAACGTAAGTATATGAATCGTAGTGTTAGATATACAGATTCATTAGGTTTTTAAAAATTGCACTGCAATCAAAACAATGGGTTTTTTTGAAGGGCATGTTTATCAGGAAGTAGACCAGACTTATTAGAACCTATAAGTTTTGGGTCTGAAGTTCGTCTTTTGGCCCTGGAGCAAGAACTTCAAGAACTGAGAGATCAAGTGTCACAGATTGTGAAAAATAATAAGACTGCCAAAGAAAGTGAGTTTTTTGTAAAGAAAACTTGAAAAGTTTTATTTATTGTTGTTAACATAGTTGTTTTACTTTTATTTTTGGGTGATTTCAGAAGTACCTCAACCAGAAAGAAATGGTGAATCGACGATTCCACCTCCACCCATGTTGCCATCCCCAACCACCCCTCACATTGCCAGAAGAGCTAGTCTACAAGATCACATGTACGAAGATAAACGAAAAAATTTGGTCACACAAAAGTCTGTCGGTGACATGCTTCAAAATATAAACGAAGTTAAACTGAAGCCAGTTGAAAGGTAAACATAACATTGTTCAAATCATACACTTACACTTACATAGATAGTTATAATTGTTCTGCTTTACTTTTGTACATTAGATCGCCTGGTGGACGTCCATTGCAAGTAAAACGAGATAACAGTCCCTGCAACGATCTGCAGGATATTTTGAAAAGACGCTACATGGCAATGCAGACACCAGATAGTCAAAATTCCTCTTCTGCAAATGTTACGTTAGATGATTCATTTTAAAGTCAAAGAACAACTTAGTATTGATATCGTTTGTACAGCCATAACTTTACCAGACCTTCCGTATAATTTAGTTGATATAAAAAGAACTTTGACTAATGTTAAAGTGCATTATTTCTCTAATGACAATTGAAATGTGAGTTTCAAAGTATGGAAGGTTCGGTATTACCTTCATTATTCCCAAAGATACGTCTGACAGTGCTCTTGTGATCATAAATTATACCAATTGCCATTTGAGACAGAGCAGAACTTTTTTCAAATGCCATATTGCAGTTAAAGGTCAATGTATATTGCTGTGTTATACTATTGGGAAAAAATGTGACTTAAATTCAAGTACACCAATTAATTTTCTGACATTTCATTGCTTCAACTTTAAATGTAACTAAATCTTAGTAGATTTTAAAAAGTAAATGCCATATTTGATTGAGATTTGTTTACTACTTGCCATTTCTTAAACTCGTAGAATGTTTTTTGCATTTTGTATTTATAATATTTTTTCCTTTTTCGATAGTCAAAACAGTCGCTTCAATTTCG
The DNA here is from genome assembly GCA_020615435.1 of Telenomus remus. Classification (NCBI taxonomy): domain Eukaryota; kingdom Metazoa; phylum Arthropoda; class Insecta; order Hymenoptera; family Scelionidae; genus Telenomus; species Telenomus remus. Next base: position 14,065,131 of record CM036338.1, read on the forward strand.
ATTGATTGTTATTATAAAAAATCAATACAAATTGAGATCACACACGCTTTTTCACAGATATACCTCGAAAAGGATTTTAGTAAATTATACAAATGGAGAGATGAAAGGATAGAAGTAACTTTTTTATCTACAAATTTAAATTTGGTTTAGGCAAGAAATCTGACTTTGAGTCACTGTTGAAATGATACATTGAGTAGTTTGTTATTCATATCTATCACTATAAGAAATTGAGGATACTAAATAAGTCAAAAAATTTGTGTCGTAACAAATTAGTCGCAAAAAAGTTGAATAAGCTCTAGTTTCATCGAAAACTATAAAATTGTTATAGCTACACATACTTCTTATACAAGTGTAAATACAAACAATTAAAGTTAGATGAAGTTGACGAAAATAAAGCATTGTGGTTTTCAGAAAATGCGTTCATTTCAACCATTGACCATTTGTATTGTTTATTATATTGTTGCGCGCGGCGATACTCAAATGAAAGCCTCATTTGTAAAACAACTTAAAAACTTTATTTATCAAAACACGGCACACATCTCAATCACACAAAGACTCAAGACAAAATGACAGAACCTCCAAATACCGACTTGACATAACAAAGACAATTGACGACCGCGACGTTCAAAACGAATCGCGGAACGTGGAACCCCCCACAGCATGCAACAATATATCTTAAAAAAAGTGGAATCACCAAGCACTTTGAATGAAATAATTTATTGTGTTATTAAATTATAATTAATAATGATATTTACAATCACAGTACAGAATAATGTTGCGCGAAATTACAAATTCGTACACAAGAGAAGAACAACTGATTTTATGACACCAGTGTACCTGAAATGTAAGTACGCGAATGCAATAAATCTTAGAATTATGGAAATTTTATTGTACTGCTTAAGAATTAAAATTAACTTCCTCGTGTTTTTGTCAATCTGATCTGAGCAAAGTGTAATTACGCACAGAACGAAACATAATTTTTTCCGCAGATGAAGATACCGGAAATTACAAATTCTTCTGAAATCGTTACAGGAATGAACTTTTAGAATAAATTTATCAAGAAAAATAATATAGTAGTAATAACAAAAATATATAAATTTGACTTTTCCATCATTTATTTACAATATCATGATTTGAAACATGAAACTTTGAATGATTAAAAAATTATACCATTCAAAAATATGGCTGTGCTTGTAGTTTCATAAAATAAATGAACAAACAAAAAGGCATTGCAACATTTAGAATTCTATTTCAATCACTTGTTGAAACATTTGTTAAAAAAATATTATTTGTTGTCAATGAATCGCTCATAGAAATTTGCTAGCATATTTACATTACATGATACATTATAAATCGATTTCATCGTCGTAGTAAGCCTTTCTACATCATCAGTTTGTTATAATTATGTTTTGTGAACGAACTTGAATTATTTTTCATTCGCTATTGCATACAAAATCGAATTTCGTTATTTACAATTTTCAAAATCGTTGAAAACAAATCGTTTATCCATCCAATTAACTAACATTTTTTTGTTCTGTAAGTTTACTGTACAACTGTCCAGTAAATAATTAATGTTTTACTTTTAAGCACTGTTGAAAAATTCTTCGAGACTTAGAAATGTATAAAAGAACGGATCGCTTGACACTTTGTTATTTATTCATTTAAGTGGATTCTTAAGTACCATTAATGTGGTTTCAAGTTTAAGGTGAAGTGGTATTGGGACATTCTGCCTCTCTCATGTAATTTCATATACTTTTTGATTTCTTATTTCTTAGCTAAATTGTATGAAAGAGATAGAATGTTCCAATACTATTTCACCTTCACATAAATTCTAAAGTTTAGCAAACGCAAACTCGATTTCATTGTCAAAGTAATTGAAATACTGATACAATTTTTTCTGTCAAGAATGAAAAGTCATCAAATTTTGATCACATCATATAACTTAGCGATCAAAATGAGAAAAAAACACACATTATCAGTTGTCTCTAAGTTATCTTACACAAGCTCCTTAGTTATCTGTACAGCTTCTCGCGATAGAATTTGTATAATATTTTTGTCATGTGGAAAAACAATATTTTAGACTAAATTTTTAATACCCAATTCACCTGACCTTTTCTGTACAAAAGTTCCATTTACAAAATGTCTTTTATGTACACGTGAAAAATGAATGCGTGCGATGTAAATCGATGAGTTGTCGAAAATACATAAAAATGATTTTCTTTGGAACATGTTTTCGAGCTATTGAACATTACTTTTTTTTTTCAGTCTATGTTTTCTGAGGAAGGAGACACTGAATACACAAGCCTACGTATTTCAATATTCGATCTAAAATTCCATTCACTCATTTGTCTAAATATTTTTCAAAAATGCTCATACAATGAATCACGAATGATCGAATTTATTGACCGTAAGTTCAATATTAAGCGCGTGTACCTTACAAAGGCAAAATAATTGCTCTCTAGATATGCCAGAGCCTTTACTTACTAGACAATTAATTATTTTTTATCATTTACCGGTTTTGTAGGAAATGCCACGATTACCAAAGAACGGCAACTTTGGTTTTACGCGTGGTCCGTATTTGGCGAGATTCTTCAATGAGATCGAACTCACGTTACGTTTGTTCTAAATTATTTTTCTTTTTATATTAAAAAATGAACACACGCGACATTCGAGTTGAATACATAAGCTTTGGTCTATCTTTTGAGCATGTCTCACGATTTTTACAAGCCCAAACCAAACTTAAGTTATAATGCATTAACAAAGAGGCAGAACTCCGGTTTGATTTTGAGCTTGAAACCGCTGGACATGGCGATAATAGAACATTTTGTATATCAACAATTCAAACTTAACAACAGACGTCAACAATGTGCCTCACGTTGGCCACCGTTTCTGAAACAATTCCATGATACCTCAATGATCTGGATCTGATACTAGAAAATATTGTTCTCCATATTGTCTAGGAGGCTGATCTTGTCATCTTTCTTCAAAGTTGTTGGCATCGCGTTCCGCAGCTTAGGTTCAAAACAAGGCTGTAAAAACTCAAAATATTAGATAACTTTCTTTTAAATGAGAAAAAAACAACGTAAAATGCAATTTTCACTAACCGTTTCACAGATATTCATATTACAACAGTTTTCAATTGTAATTTCGCATTGCTCTCCAGATATTTGGGGCCTGGAAGTCAGTGGCGTCACCCCTGTCCTATTAACTACATATCGTCTCTTGATTCGTGGTCTTCGTTTTAGTTTGTTCACGTAGTAACTCAGTACTCCAACTACTATACTTAAAATTGCAACCAGCGCAGCTAAAAATGGCACTATCACGTTGTAATCGAGAAGTGTCGAAAACCTTATGACCTTTCGCAGTACTCGCTCTTTTTCGAAACACCTGAACAGACAAAAGTTTGATTCATTTTTCATATCGACTCAAAAACGACTTAAAAGCGATTATTGCTAATTTCTGCAAACAAACATTACCTGCACAGTACATTATACGTTTGATTCAGTTGAGCGTGGTCGCTCGTGCAAAACCTAGTGCAGAATTGAATGAAATCAGTGCCACTTTTTTCGCACCGAGTTGTGTTTAAATATTTACAACTGCACTTCGGTTCTCCATTTTCAATGAAACAGACTCCTTCATTAAGACAATATCCGTTGCATTTATGATGTTCGCACCGCTGACCATTATAAGATTCGCTGCAATGACATTTTGGGAACCCACTGGCGTCGACAGTGCATTCACCTTCGAAACAATAGTTCTGGCAAGTTGAAATCTCACATTTCACACCTGAAAATCTGAAAGAAATGATGTTTGTTATAAGTTTCAACTCAGTTTTAGTTAATTGATAGAATTGAAGCGTTCTCTGTAAGAACCCCTTAACTCTCATGGGATTCTGACAGAAAACGCTTCGATCAAAGAAATATAATTTACCCTAATTGACAGTGACACATGTTGTCAACCTCGTCGTAATATCCATTCATAGAACATTTTTCTGAGTTAGAAATGTTGACAAGCGGAGGAACGTGATATGAAAGATTTTCAATCTGCTCCGGTTGACTTTTCTTGTCGATTTTGTTGGTATCAGTGATATGGAAACTCTGGCAATCGGTTGGTTGGCGAATGAACAAACTGATAGGTATCTTGTCTTCGTTGGAATACGATTTAAAAGGATGTGGCTTGGTTGGTGTATTTTTGTTCGTGGTCCAGATATTGTAGGATGCATGATCCGTCCAGTAGATGTTGTCGCTATCTACGACTATGAAGACAGGTTGCTGGTAACCACCTTTAAAAACGATTTCGTGATTCGAACCGTCGAGGTTGCTTCGCTCGATTGTATAGTGAATTCCTTCTGTGTCATCGACCCAGTATAACTTTCGCCCTTCATAATCGATGGTTAACCCAATTGGTTCATACGATTTCGTTTTGATTACTGTCGCACTGGAACCATCCAAGTTTGACTTCTCGATTGATCCTCCACTACGTCCTACAGCGTTACTTTCATAGTTGCTGGTCCAGAAAAGTTTACTAGAATGGTAAATTATAATTGTTAAAAAGTAGTACATTTTGGCATGTTAGAAAATTATTCTGTTGAATTACACAATAGTTTTTTTATTTACTGATAACATCTCATATGAACTGAGTCCTTGAAACGTTTTTCACTAAGTAATGCAGAAATAATTTTAGTGACAAAATATTATTTTGACGGAAATTTCTGACGTCAATTCGAATTTTGAGATCTGTTAATGTCTGATCAGAAAGACCCATTCGGACTTTATTTAAATTTACAAGAAATTTAACTTGTTACTGATTTTAGTTTGGAGACTCGTTAAGAATAATAGTTTTTCTACTTGTCTAAGCTACGAGCAAGTTGATGAGACAGCCTTTTGTCAATTTTTTATCTGACCTGACAAATGCGTTTTCAATCAAAAACTTTCATTATGATCACAAAACTTGAATTTTATCTTTAACTTTGAAGCTAATCAAAAATGAAGCTAATAAAAAGTAATGTTGAAAATTGTACCTAAAACAGACGACTTGTTATGTCACTGAGTGTGCAATTCATATGATGAACAAAATGTTTTATAAAGGTGGCATTAAATATTACAACTGTAATGGTCTCTGACAAAAATATTAAAATTAATGAGGGCGAACTCTATCAAATTGTCTGTACACGTTCATTTACTGCGGACATAAAGCTTTTTGTCCCACCTTGACAAATTGAAAGCGTATTCATTATAAAAAATTCACAGATGAATGACAAACATCCGTACTAACTAACATATTCGGTCTCATTATTTTCACTTGCGTTAACACTGCGCACTAATCGTATAATTAATCTTTATTCCGACTGATCGTTCATCAATTCAACAGGGAATCTTTGTTATTTACACGATTCATTAATTTCAAAAATACCTTCTCTCAAAACACCTTTTAAATCAATACCGACTTGTTTTTGTAGAACGATATTCTTCAATCCAGCTTCCTTTCATTTTGTATTGAAATTTAATTAGTTTTATTGAAATTTTTTCGTCAACTAAACGTTACTGTTTTACTAAGTGATTCATAGTTCTACAATAAAAACTGCAACTTAATTGAAACTAATTACGGCGAACAAAAATACAACGTCAATCAAAATGTGCAATCAATTCCATAAACCGAATGGGAAACGGATTCGATTTCAACTTTTTTCGATGACTGATGCATAAAAGTTGTAAGTTTATGCATGTTGAGTGAAACGAGTGCATCAAAGAATAAACAAAAATGTCTTAGAAAGCAAAAAATAAAACTATCAAATTCAACACTTTACAGCACATGATCCAGAAACAATACGTTAGTCGGTGACTTGGCAAATTCTAATTCCAATGCTGGATCCGTTGATTTTTTGTCGTATCATCGTAATGCAAAGGCGATCGAGATTCAAGTCAGATATACCTGTTGCACACATCCAAAGCGATGCCACGTGGAACGCGCTGATCAAGACGACCAAGTTCGATCACATTTTCCAGAAGTCCTGACTTTGAAATTCGAGCCCTTGAGATAGACTTTTGTTGGTAGTCCGTCCAGAACAAACTACTGGACTTTGCGTCGAAGGTCATCGCTGAGATGTGTGATCTGTTCGACCCTGCTCGACAGATTGAAAAATCAATATTGATATTTGAAAGTCAGATTTCATGATTAAATGGTGCTTTTTTTAAGATGAACAAAATCTTACTTGTAAACAGATGCGTTGGCTCATTATTATCCTCACTCAAACTCAGACTATAAATTGAACTATCGTTGCCTTTGGCGGTGCTGAAATATGCGGTGTGCGACGAATCATCGTAGGTGAAGGCCAATAATTTTTCAGAAAATTCTATCCTACGAATTGTACTGCTGTTTTTTGATAAGAGGTCTAGGTTTGATCCAACAGTTACAGCGAAGTCTGAAATTAAAAAATTGCAAAAATTTCAACTCAAATTTGCTTACATTACATCAGTTTTTAGCAAATTTTTCTTTTTGATTTTTAAAAGAACAAAATTTTAAATCTCGGTGAAGTTGTGAAATGAGAATGATTGGTTCCAATGGTTTCGCGTGAGTATTATGATGAGCATTATATGCAGTCGCTCTATGATACAAAACTTCTCCAAAGGTTAATTGAGCTTAACTACTTTTTCTTCGTCATTGGAGAGGTATACTGTCTTTCATTTATCAACTACGCTGGTTGAATTCGCGACTCAAAAAGTTTAAACGATTTTTAAGATCAAACATTTAGCATTTTTTCGTAAAGATTTTTTCAGCAGGTTAAACATTTTTAAATCATCACTGGTCTTATTGTAGATCCGTCATGAAACTTTTTTCATGGCGAAAGTTCTGCATTAATATATACCATTTTATCATTGACTTACTGTAATAAATTTAACGTTGCTATTTTTTCAGCAATCAAGGATTTTCCTTGGGAAAAATATGTAGTAAAAGTTTATTCGGAGGGTAAACTGGAATGTAGATTCATTTACGTAATGTTATTCATTTTTATATCAACAATCATTTTTATGAATAACAAAAATATTTGTAGTGAGGCATAAATTAAGAAGAAATTTGGATTATCGAACCGTTTCCTAATAGGGGTGATTAAATAAGTGCCCAGTTCAAAATTAATTAATTTGAAAAAAGTCAGATCGATGTTTCAAAAACAGAAGTCGATCGACAGGCGTATAATTGTGTTTTCAAATTCACAATTTTGTAGACTAATGAGTTAAACGATCTGATACGAAGACCAGTTTAAGTTTAACAAAATTAATAATAATACAATGAATTATTGATATACAAATGTTGGTTCAAGTATGAATGAGAATTTGTTAATCATAATTTAATCATTAATGAATCTCAAGGAAAACAATGAAAGTTAAAAATTAGAATTTCTAAGCAGAAACTAAAAAAAGAAAAATTGCACAACAAAATTACAAAAACTATGAAATGATAACGTGACTTTCGATGTTTCAATGTTTCTTTTGATTTCACAATCTTGCTCGAAATGGAATGATTTTTATTTAAATCGACCAATTTTCATTACAAATTTTGTTACAAAACAAAATGCAACCAAATCAACAATACTATAAACAAACAACTATTTTAGTAATGATAACAAATTAGACCATTTAAAATTGACCCACAAATCAAACGAATCATTTTAACAAAAGCTCCAGCCCTTGAAGATAAAAAATCCGTGAGCACATGATTAGCAAAGGGTATTGGCTCAAGTCCAATGGTTTTAGTTTAGAGAGATTATGCAAGTTATTATTGACACTCAAAAACAAACGAAACGATCTCAATAAAAAAGGTACATTACAGAAATTAAACCCCTCTTCAGAGATCTGTACAAAATTACAGATGAAAACTAGCAGAATCGTTGATTAAAATAAAGAGAAAATAAATAATGAGGTTGTTCGGCGATTAATTTGGAGTGTCGTTCAAGTTGACATTGATTACATAAACAGACGTCGAGTAGAGCTGCGAACGGTGCGTCAAAAATGACGAGGACTATCGTGCTGTGAAATAGTCAAAAAATATAAACGAAGTGTGAACTTTTGTTGAAATTGATGAATTTAAGTGGAGTACGTGACGAGAGAGTACGCGCGCATGGAGTCAGTCTGTCATGTGCGCACGTTGTGCCGGCGCCGGTGAGCTTTTTTTGCTAAAATGAACTTACCCCATTGATTGGCAGTGACGGAAATCAGCAGTGTGACAAAGCAGAGCGCGATTCGCGAACATTGTAACTCATCAAACATCTCGGTGACTTTTCGGAGAGCACGTTTTCAGTTGCACAACACGGCTCGAAAGTGACCCAGCGCTCTCGCTCGACCCGCACCGTAGCACGACCGACGGCACACTGACACAATCGCGCATGTACCGCTCGTACGACTCTGTGAACGTGATCACGAACGCCACATCTCTAGGGCAATAAAAGGACGTTCAAGTTTCATACATCCTCCTAGTTCAAAATGTCTTTAACATTTTTGAATTAGCTTTCCAATTTTACAAAAGAAAACATTTATTTTATTTGAGCGATTGTTGATTTTGTTAAACCACATAATATTAACAAAAACAACACTGACATCTCATGTAACACCAATTAGTAACAAACTAAGAGGTGCATAGCGAATTCTATTCTTATTTCTGTTCTTCGTTAGTGTTCGTAAAAGTTAAAAGAAACGATTTTTATAGATAAAAGTTTCATATTTCAATATTGAAGATAAGCAAAATCGATTTCACGTTATTACAAAAAAATATGAAATTAAATGTTAAACATTGTTTGTCGAACGTGTAAATTGCACTTCATTTTGAAATCATAATTTCGCGCAATTTGTAAAAACAATATGCTATCAAATAAAACGTTTATTGATTCAGCGCGCGAGTATAAAAATTTGCATTTAAAATTTGAATGATAGTACGATAAGAACTGAAAAAATAGTATCCGCCTTTACTGAATGTCAATAATACCGAGCGAGCAGCAAAGTTTCGTATGATTTCCGTACGAAATCTAACTTTTGGAGTCATGAAAACGCCTTTTTCCCCTTTATCGACATTTTTTGTTGTTTCTTTGCAAAAAGTATGGGAAAAATGATAAAATCTGTGGCATAAATTGATATGTTCCATGATTCACTTACTAAACCTTTATTTTACATCGATGTGTGTATCAAGTGCGCGAAGGGTCGCTTTTCTGACCACGATTGTAACCCTTTGCGCACATATTTTTGTGCGCGAAGAAGTACTTTCGCGCCCAATTTTGCTTTCGATCGCAAATTCGTATATCTAAACGTTCAAAATCGAAATCGTCTCATATACTGATAACCATCTCAAAAAACACCGAAAATTTAAGTCATTTTCAGAAATCAAACCAACATAGTACGTGTCAGATATATTGTATGGCTCAATGAACATCAGAACTTCAAAAATACAATAAAATCGGTATGAGTTTTGCAGACTATTCGTTACTACGTCATGATATCACAATACGGCATGAAGTTTCTTAGGAATTCGAACACAAATTGTAATTTACAATGTAAGTTTATTTATTTTGTCCTAGCTGAATTACCCAGCTTCGCTCGGGTTATGCTAGTGCGCTAATTTGACCGTATCTTTACGTAATAACTTATGGAATAAAGGTAATTAAGAGAAGGTATAAGTATGACAAAATTTACATCATCTTTACACTATCTTCATTCAAAATTTGTATTACGCTGGTACGTCTTCAGGATATAGATTTCGTTTTGTTATGGCAGTTTCATGTCGGCATATCAAGAAATGTAATGAACGACAAACATTAAATATAACACATCTGATTTGTAAAAATAGATTTTATTTTAAAAAAAGATCGATTCAGCACGAAAACCTCTTTCAAGAAAAATGCATTGCATAAAATGTCTCACAACGAACAAAAAATCTCGAAACTGATGAAACCTATTGTTTCTTCGTAAAGAAGTGAAATGTTATTTGCACAGCAAACAAAAAATGACAACTGCTGGATATTAGTGCCGAAGTTGATTAAGCGATATCGCAATTTCGAAGAATTTCTTGTCTATAGTGACAAAAAATTATATAAATAACTAGGTTACTTCTAAAATCGTCAAAAAATTATTTCTAATCGCACAGTCGTTCTCTGTACTGCTGATGTGGTATGTACACACAACATACGATGTATTACACAAGTGCAAAATGTATAACATTATTTTCATTAGTCTTTTTTTCATAAACTTTTTCGGTCGTAACTTATAAATAGAAAAAAAACGAGACTTAGTATACAATAATTATGGCAAGATTCAGTTCCATTATTCAAAACTAGTCATTTGTATTTGAACAATTTTAAGGCCGTTGGTATGTGTATGGTCTGCCGTAAGGACCAACTTTCATGCTCATTTTTTCAATTTTCACTTGCTCGTAGTAGCTATAGACCACAAACCAGAAGTAGGTGTAGATAACTGTAAAAAGAAATGAAAGATTTTCTCGATAAAGAATTGAATAAGATTTAAGAATTAGTTAGTTTTGAAGAAACTTACCAACTGCTAGCAGCCCGAATATTAGCCATAAAATGCCACTCAATACGTGAGCGTTAATGAAGAACATGATAGAAGTGTAGAGTACGCTGATGAGAAGTGCAATTGCAAGCATAATGCCTAGAGCAACCCACGGAAGCATCATGAACGTATTTCTCTGAAATTTATACAAAGTTACGTTAGTTTTGAGATTTTGTAATACACTCTATAGAGATTATGTAAATTCATAGTCTATATCGAATCATTAACGTTAGATCACTTTCGTGAAAATATCATTACGAAAAATAGAATATCAATTTACGTACAAAATTTAAATCAAGATTCTAAAGATTTAAATGAAGAAAACCGTTTTCCCTTTTTCAATGTAAAATCAGTTTGACCGCACATTTTGATTGTTGTTTTTATTGAACATTGCGATTCGCTTTCTTGGAAACGGCAACTTGTGTTAAAGATTATCTAAAGTCTGATATCATTTTCTGACATCAGCATGAAATCTTATTGCAGTTTCAGTGCTGAAACTGTACATTGTCTAACTCATCGTCAAAATAAACGTTAGAATTACTCACTTTGACCGCTCCGATGATCAAAAATATTGAAATGATGATGGTCATCACCAGGTTTATGGCTAAAATAACTTTGACGGTGGTTTGGTCTAGAATGTCTATAATTATAACCTTCCATTCTACATTCACGGTGAATAATAATATTAAGTTTATAATAGCCAGTACCTGAAAATAATTCATGAGTTCAGAGAAAACTTAAACTTATTGGCAATCTGGGTGGATTCTTGCATTCATTGTGTATTTCAACAATTAAATAATTTGCGATATAACGAGACTTACAATTCCACAAAACCCGGCAAATAAAGTACCAGTCTTTAGTGAGTAACACCCACAACACGATTTCAGCAGCATCCTAAAGCAAATCACACATTATTGAATCATTGGTCGAATATATTTGTGTAACATTTCATCATAATTATTTTGTAAAATAATACACTGATGATTGTGCTAATCGATATGTAATTACCAGCAAATTTTTATTTTTCAAAGGATTAATTGAATAGGAATTCTCAATTTCTCGAAATTCATCTTGAACGTACGTCACACATATGTAAAATATTGGATGAAACTGACTCATGAAATTCATAGACGTATAATTGATTAGAATGTCAGATGGTTTTACAGAAGTTTTACACTTGACTTCGTCGTTGTTTGAATAAAACAAAAAGATAAACAAAAACTGATAGTCAAATGTATAATCTGATGAAGTAACTTTTTATAGAAAGTCAAAAATGTTGAGCGAATTTCTTTTTGTTTCTAAATCAATGAGATGATTGTGCATTGAAAGTAACCTGTTGATTAGTAGTCAGCTGAGAAAAACATGCCCTGATATATACACACCTTCTCAGCTCCACTACATCAATTACGTCTACATCCATGGTTTCGCTGTTTTTGCTCTCTGTCCCCTTAAAATATTCATTTTCTTTATATCATTTTTAATTCTCATTGTAGAAAAGTGAGTGACTTGTTTCACAAACATTATTTTGTTAAGCTCATGAAATAATAAAACTCCTTTTGTATTAGCAAACTCAAATTTGCTGACTCGTTTGTCTTTTCATTTATAAATGAAAACTAATTAGTTTTTTTAGTCTTGAATTAATTATGGAGAAAAATTTTGTTACGTGATGCTTCAAGATTTGTCAGTGTATTATTTTGGCCACACACAAAATAAATAATTTCAAAGTTAACTGAAATTATTATTTTAATTGTGTTTTTGTTACGTAATGATGGCTTTTTGTTTTAATCGATACTTATCTAAATAAGTACAACATGACCATTAAAAAATCATTGGGCTTGTAGTTTTTGCTCTATGCTAATGAATTGATGAGGAACAAAAACGTTAAAATATACATGTTCATTGATATGAGTTCACGTGGTTTTAATACTATACGGACGTTTCACGCTCAACGGTCAGAAACATTGCCGTCAATTTACACGTGACATTTGATGGCTCACATATATATATAAGCCATTCATACTTTTACTCTTACGCTATATGGCAAAAACTTTGTCATGATGGACATTCTGCGCACAGTGCTGAACGCACAGTGACACATTGTTAACATTTTAATCGCTATTAGTTTCCAGCAAAAATGTAACAATTTCTTTTATTATCAAGAAAAGTATTGTATCTTATTACGTTCGTTAATAAAATAAACCTTGATGAATGAAATGAAAAATCATGGAGTTGGTAAATTATTCAATGGCATTGCCGGTTTTAAAACTTCATGACATCGATGAGCGCACGTGGCCGTGGTCGTCTCGAGGTCTCGCAAGCCCTAGATGGAAACCCAAGATCAGATATTTTTCAATAAAATTAGATCGCCCACTATTAGGCGAACTGCGTTGTTTTTTCCCGTTTTTTTTTTTAATTTATTTAGGAGCAAGCTTTAAAGTTCCATCATTAAAAATGATAGTTGAAACGCATGTCTATTTTTTATGAGCGTGAATCCTTGAAAAAGCGATAATCATTTCACTTATCACGACTCTTTCCTTTTAGCCTAATTCGAAGCGTTATCAAGAAAGCTTCATCAATAGGGGAGTAGAAAATTCAACTGACAGCGCTATTGGACTTTAATTTTAGACGATGACGGAATAGCGCGGCAAACATAGCATGAAAATGCAAAGGGGTGTCTTGACTTTGTGTGGATTTTACCTTGTTGTTACGAGTTTGAATTATATTCACAATCGGAGAAGCAAAAACTCATTCTCAGATGACCAACTTTGTTAGTTCAAAGATGACGAACAAAAACTGAACTTTTTTTTGATTAATTAATGGTCACGTTGATTCAATTATAAAAACGATGAAACGAATTAAAATTCACTACTAACTCAGAGAACGCAATTTGAACTTTGACAGGGATATCAAAAATACGTCAGACAACTTAGTGCGTCTTTATTTTTAAACCGAAAATACAGGCTTGAAAAAAATATCGCTTTGTAACATTTTCCATCGCTATGAAAATGAAGATACAACATTTATTAATATTATGATTAATTTCACGAAAAAATTTGATAATGCGTCGTATGAAATCGTGTTTTCTGAGTCTCAAAATATCTACAATAATTTTGAAATTCGTCGCGTCTCAGCTCTCGCAAGTTTATACGCTGTTTTGTCAAGCTTATCACGCGATTTACTAGCATCAAAATAATTACATAATGAAAAACGCAACGTAACTTGAGTTGAGGCACTGTTGCATTTATTTAACTGCACTTTAAACTCCTCCGATTTACTTAGACACAAATAAACCATGATAGAAGGCCGAAAATTTTTTCACAAATAAATGTTTCTAAAAATACAGATGAACTTGAAAGCGAGCAGTATTAAAATACAAAAAAGATTTAATTTTAACATATCTGATATTTGAATTGAGTTGAAGATGAAAAGTTGCTTGGCAATCGAAATCAATTAGTCGAGTAAACAAAAACAAAAACTTGAACTGCTGGCGAAACAAAGTTTTGTCATGCAGACTAAATTTAATTCACCTTAAACTCAATTGCGTATTACCTTCGGCAAACAAAACTTGCATAAAAGACAGTGGTGGAGAGCCGAACGTGACGATTTCAAATTGGTTTGAACGCGTGTCACACTTTATCGCGGCGAACAACTGTCATCAAATAGAATTTGCAACATATTGTTAAAGATAAGCGTCATCAGCTCTTACTTGTTACACGAAGCGTCCCGCGCTCCTTAGCTCTGCCGAGTGAAATGAAAACAAACTTAAGAGTTCACGACCCTCGGCGCGGTTTGCTCCGCTGTGAATTAAAAACTAAACTGTCAAGAGTTGGTTCGCTAATAAACTGAGAAAACGACTGGCGAGTTTTGACGCTTCGCAGGTGCGCGCGATTCAGATCAAGTCCGGTCGCAATAAGAGGTACGAAGAAACTGCTGGAAACTGTGCCAAGAACAGAGTATTCTGTAGTATAGGATGGTGGCGTACACCTACTGCTGCTGGCATACTACGTCCACACACACCTACGCCTACGCTGTAAACAACCTTACAGTTTGTACGTTTGCTCGCGCACACATACACACGTTATGGGGCTCCACCACTTTACAATCATCGCTCATTTTGTTTATCTAACAGAATCTCTTCGGACAATTCAAACGGCCGCTTCGATTCGAAAGTTATCTTCGTCAAGTGCCTTTCAACTTCTGGTCCTGTCAACTCAAACGTCTCAACTCGACTGAACGATCATCTCCGCTTGTTTTCTTTATTCTCTCCTTCAGATTCGCTCAAAATGATATAATGATTCGCGCACATTTAGCGCGGATGAATCCTTTTAATTCATTCAAATCAAACAATAAAGCAACAAGCCATTTATAATTTGTTTTACCATTTTGCAATGTTTTTTATTATAATTTTTCAAGTTCTGATTTTGTAATGGACAAGTACGAAAAATGTAATGTGAATTTTTAATTCCACATTTTCTTGTACAAAGGTAGTTGATGACAATACGACCATGGCGAATAAGAATCCTATTTTCGTCAATGATACATATCCCACACAAGTTAGTCGGTTTCTTCATGAAAGACTTAGTAATCGCGCCTTCAAAAAAACTGAAAACGTCTTTAAAAACTATGAAATTTGTTTTTTTTTTCTTAAAAGTCAGCAAAATAAATAAAAAAATGGTTTGAATGATGTAATGAATGAAAAAATGATTTGAAAGGGGTCATAAAAGCGACCCTGCGAAAAATTAAGTTGCAAAAGTGGCAATTCCAAGCTTTTAGCATTGATCAATGAATGATGGTTCAAGTATCTTTAAGCAATCGAAGATAATAGGCGCAATTTAAATGAGAGAAGTGAATTTGTTGTCAGTCAGACTGATTCGGAGACGCGGTGTCACAATTAATGTGACCTTTAGAGCGCTGACAATTTGAACCGCCAGGCATTACGTTGAATCCCTCAAGTAATTCATTTATGTCCCTTTGTGTGGCGACTAAGTTTATTCTCATTCAATTACGCTCTTACACGCCTCCTTGTCGTCAGAGGATACGCACTGATACTCGTATAAAACGTGCGCTTCGGATTCTACAGAATCCAGTAATATATTCACTGCAACCATGAACTACCTTTTAATACCACTAATCTTAGGTACTTTTTTCTACCTTGTTTTTCATCTCAGATCGCATACTTGAATCCCTTTTTTTTTGCAAACGAAATCTTACTTTAAAGTGTTTCCAAACTGATTTCAAACATGATAAAAGCTTTTTTTTTCATATTACATGAAAATTAGCAAAAACCAGTTCATGACATCATTGAGAAAGTTCAACTGCTACAATAATGCAAGTGATAAGAAGTCTAACCAGCCATCTCTTATCACCTGCATGCAAAAACTAAGTTCATAAGAAAAATGTTAAGCAAACTTTCAACCAATCATATACGATGCGATTCATAATTTGTAAATGATCAATCATATATTATTTGGTTTTTTTCTTCATTTGTTGTTGTTTTGTTTGAATAAATGTGTGTAATCCAAGTTGGTAAAACTGTGCAGCTAGTAACGTACACAATCACAATGAACAAACCTGGGAATTCGGACCGGAATATCAGTTCGAGCTGAACATGAACATGATAGCAGATTTGAAACGGGACAGTGGTCACTTAATGGGCTCGCACATGATCGCGAACCTGGGATGCCGGCCGAAACCAAGCGATACGCTGATGTGCCGGGTGTGGAATGCGTCGATCACAAAGATCAGTCCGAAATCGTTCGGAGCCTCGGCCGTGGTGCACGACGCCAACGCCGAGTACAAGCCTTTTGAAATCGGGGGCAAACAGTTCTCCATCCAGTTCAACGAAAAAGGCGTGCTGAGTTTGCAGGTGGAAGATGGACAACCGCCTCTCACATCCTTTACATTGAACATCTTCCGACTCATCGCAAACCAGTTCAACATCGGCCTCATCCCAAACACGCCTCATTTTATGAGATGGGAAAACTCCACCGTGGGCGAGTGCAATGCTCATAACCAAGTGTCCAGACAGAGCGTACATACAAAAGATTTGCGCTACGGTAGCGTGGTTACGGATATGACCATCGTGCCCGGGGATCAGTTTCCAAGATTGTCCAATGACACTGTAGTCGAAGTTACGAAATCAACTGACCCGGCCAACTGTCGACGACAAGCGGTTTATGGTTTCGCTACCAGATACATCTATGGCATTGTCTTGAGGGATGTCATTAATAAACTTGTAAGTCACCTCTCACAAGCATGTGTTAAAGCATTCTTTGAACGAGTCGTTGTGACTCGAGTCTTTCAAAACGATAACAGTCTTGGGAAGTTAATTTCAAAAGTATCACGAGCTTTTGTTAGGAGCCGCTATCTCTCTCTCGAAATTGCAAAATAAATTTGACAAGACTATTATCGTTTTCCGAAACTCCATTCGCAATCGATCACCAAGTCTGAGACCACAAAAGGTTTTTTACATTTGATCAATGCTAAACTAATTAAAAGTGAACGAGATCGATTAAGAATAAATGTACAGAATCTGTATATTATTAACTTTTATTCTATACATATAATAAAATCACGTAAAATGTTATTAATTGATATTTTGAAATATATAGTACGATTGATTCATACTTTGTTGATTCAAAAGTTAGTAATTGAAAGTCAGATCAATTTTTGCGTCATATATAGATTGTTCCGCTTACGAATAGACTATTGTTTTGTAATTGAGTCTGATCAGTTCTAGTTGCTCAGTGTTGGCAACTACAAGATTCAAAATTGTCGTCCTTGGTGCGACTGTTGTGTTTGGCTTAAATTGACAGTGATTTTTTTGTCCGATTGAATAATGTAATCCATGTTATAATCCATTGCTTGCAGAAATCATCTGTGACAAGGCTTGCCATAACGGAGAGTAGCTACTTATCTGAGACTGTGTACGAGTCGGATCTGTACGATGCCGATCAAAATAATCTGGGGAAGGTTTTGGATCAAGTGATTGTACAATTAGTTTCTGTGAAACCAGCCGAAGAAGAGTTACCTTTGTATTTTAGTGCATTGTCTAAAGATATCATTGTCGATGATCATGATAAAATGAGCACTTTCTTTTAAACGTTCCATTGAGCCTGATGAAGATTGAAAGATTTTCTTGATAAGGCCGCGCGGTAGAGTCGTTCGAATTTAGAACATACTCTTAAAGCAAATCTGCTTTTAATAAAAATATGTTTACGTTTGCGAGTTCCAGATTCGATCCAGATGTTCACTATGCTCTGAAAATGTTCTGCTTATTTTTGTAATTTCTTTTCTCCACTACAATAATAAACATCACGATCATCAATTAATAACATCTATTGTTTATTGAGTCGATATGAAATAAAATTTTACACTTTATCAAATGACGTTATTACTGTACCCTCGCTCTTTCTGTAGTGCGAAAATCTTCCCGCTAATTTTTTTAAATGGACAAGTGTTCCACTGACACAAAAAAGAGAGACATCAGCTCGCAGGCGCGCAACATCAAACATATAACCTACAAAATCAGATTTGTTTTTTTATTTTTATTACACCGATAAAGTTCAACGATGTTAATCAATTTAATGTCACGATCGATCGCAGTGACAAGGCATTTGAGATGCACCCACTTTTTACAACACTACAAACAAGTATTCAGAAAAAGAATTCATACTTCAAATTGTAAGTTCTTGTCAGAATGTAATATTTTTTATTTACAACAATTTTCATTGTTTAACAAAGTACTTTTGATTCTATGACAGGGTGTCAACATGGAGAATACGAATTTCAAGATCCAAAATCTGCAGATGAAGTGTAAGTGATCCATAACCTCTACAGGTATATCTGTTATAACAAAAAATTTTGCAAAAAATATCTATTGACAATAATTTGTTTGATATGAATAATTTTTTTGATATTTTGTTATATTTTTCAGAGTGAACATCACCTACATAGATAAGGACGGAAAAAAAATAAAAGTGAGAGGGAAAGTAGGCGACAATGTACTTTACCTGGCACATAGGTATAATATTGAAATGGAAGGAGCTTGTGAAGCTTCTTTAGCGTGTACAACTTGTCATGTATATGTTAATCATGATTATTTAGATAAGCTACCCGAAGCTGAAGAACAAGAGGAAGATTTGTTAGATCTAGCTCCTTTTCTCAAAGAAAATTCTCGTTTAGGTAAGATTAGATCTCTTGCAAAATTGCAAAAACATTCAAACATCAAAATTTAATGTTCACATTTTGTTTCCAGGTTGTCAAATTGTTTTGACGAAAGAACTCGAAGGCTTAGAACTGCAATTACCACCAATAACTAGGAATTTTTATGTGGATGGTCACAAACCAACACCTCACTAAATTTTCGGCCAAAATTGAATTCAAGAATCAAGTTGAAACTTCAAGTTTCGATATCTCAAACTGTTGATTAGTTTGATCGATATTTTTGTTACAGTTTGTACATATAAATGATAATTAATGGACATCTTAAGAATAAAAGTATTTTACTTTTCCTCAGAGATTAAATAGAAGTTAACGGTTATTTAAAAATCGAATTTAAAATCAAATAAAAACTTGTGATTTGTATCTATTTTCATTCCAAATACACATCTGGGATAAAAAGTATTGCAGTTTGAATGTGTTTTCAATTGACTTGGGTATTTAATAATAACGATATTGTTGATTTTCATTTTTTATACATTATATTTGCTATCATTTTCAGCTATCAATATAAAATCATTCCAACTTGATGTGATGTATAACTAAATATTGTGTGGATTCTCGTCTCAATTTTATGTACATCAGTATACTTAAAAGTGATATTATCTAGTCTTCTAAATTGCAATTTTCATTTCAAATTACTAAAGAAAGTCAATATGATTCCGAACTTATAAACTGCGCCATTAAAATATGTTCTTTTTTCCTAATTTTGAACTCATTCTAAATGGTTTGAAGTATTACATTTTTAAAAACTTTTCTTTCCTCAAAAACTATTAAGATCGGTATGATTAAATCATGTTAACTTCATTGCTAGGCCAACGAATCTTAAAATTATTTGACAAATTTTAGAGTGTATGTAATTAGCAATCATGCGGTATGTACAATTCGGCGCTGTGACATAGTTTGTTTTATATTTAAATAACTGTTCTCGTTTGTACATATAAAGCTATCGTTTAGATTAAAACTTATAACGAATTTTCTATTGACACTTAACATTTATGACTATACATACATCTCGGTTACAACATAAACCAAAAAGCTCATTCAATGTCTTTTTTATCTTTATACTTTAAAACATGTTACATATGTTATTGCAAAGGTACCTGGGGTAATCCCGCGACATCAGAATAATGTCTAACAGGCTTGTATTATTAACATAAAATAACAAATGGTTTAATAACAAAATAACAAGTTGTTTATAAATGCACAATTACCCTATGCACTGTCACGTGTTATCCAATTAATGGGTCAATGCGCGACACTTGCATGGGTAATAAACAATTACAGTTACTATTGATCAAATGTTTGTTTACAGTCATAACTTACAGTTGATACTTTACATGTAGATAATACGAGTTCACAATTTATTTCCATCAACTATTATTATAAAAATGCCAGCTTGGAATCGACACTCTGTTTTAAAACGTCATTACTCCAGGTACCTGAACATCTAATTATAATAATCGTACTTTGACTGTGGTGTTATCTCGTCAATTTTTGTTTTCTGTTGATGTAAAATCAATAAGTTATCAGAGTTTGTACATAATATAAATTATTGAACACATAACGTATTGTAATACTTTTACAAATCATAAGATTCAACTTTCTTCAAAATCTTCGATGTGCAATTTCGAAACCTAAATAGGCATGGTTGAGAAAACATGAAATTTCATTCAAAAAATGTAATCTCTGCAATTTTAATCACCTCTCAATATGTAATCGTTGTTTGGAAGATTGTTTAAAAAATCTCAATATTTATATCAAACGTTTCTACTTTTCATCTAAAAAAACTCAAGTCTAAAGAAAAGTTGATGTTTTTGCCAAAACACATTATCATCATTTTTGTGGAACACTAAAACCTTTTTCAAAGTACAAGTATCTTGGTTGTACAAAACGTCTTTAGTTTGGTGTATATTTGCACGTTTTTTTTCTTTTCTTGGACACGAAAACTGGTGTAATCTCTTTTTGCTCACCTTATCCGTGTAAAATGCGGACGGTTTTAAAAATAAATTTTCTCTTTAAGGGGGGAGGGGAAGATATTGAATTAATTGTTGACATGGTTTTGTTTTGAATTTGAGACGTGTCGCTAATGGAAGAGTGCATGTACAGGCAACTGTCTGTCCCTTTGGTACCTCTGATGCCGGCTCAGATTCAGTTCGTGACATTCATAAACATTTGCCACAGCACCGCGGCGGGTCGAATGTCTGGTGGATTTCTTGATTGAAGCCAGAGCAGAGGTATCAAAGGGTTCTTCCAGTTATTCTGTTGGATGATGTTTTCCACCACAGATACCACAGGACGTTCCACACCAGTACACAGCTCTGAGGGGTGCATAGATCCATAAACAAGGAAACACCAAACTCAGTAGTGCTAAACCCAGCCATCTTCTACCGCAACCTTCTTCTACCCTGCAACTAACAACATTCATTTTGAACCCTTTTGTATTCCATTTACTTTAATGGAACAGAAAAACTGTTGCCAACAATCTTGTACCTGCATGGATTCTGAGTGAACTCATTCTCCACATCGCTGACACAATAATAGAGCATACACTTAGCACAAGAGAAACATGAGACGTAATCAATCCCTTGTTTTACACAATTCGGAGCTAATTTACAAGAGCCTCGGGGGTTCTCTTGTGCTGCATATAATTCGTGGCAGTGTTTGCACCGGATGCGCGAGTCCAGCTGTTCTGCCAGTTTCGTTGGTTGCGAGTCAATAATATCAGGCTTCTTAAGCGAGCTCGTCGAGTTGCTTCGCTCCTTATTCTTCTTTCCATCGTCAAGCACCGGGTACAGGTTCAATTGGTTGCAATTCAGCGAACCCAGTTGAACATAGGGTGTGTAAGATTCCTGATTGTTATCAGCTGGATTGTACACGTAGTGCATCGGTGGCAACTTCGCCGGCGCCCCGGAAATGTACTGGATTGGCTTTTGCGACTCGGAAAAGTCTGGCGACCTAAACGCTGGCATTCGTAACACGTTTCGAGGTTCTGTTAATTGGCGTGATTCTGATGGGTCCACTGGTAGATTTAACGTCTACAAAACAAATTAACATTTCATTTAACTTCATTTCATAACACTTCATTTCTTTAATATAAAAATTACCATGAAAACGTCGTCGTCATTTTCAGTGCTGTATGGTATCGATTCTGTAAAACCTTTAAAGAAATTCCACAATTTTAAACGAAACTATTCTTTTTTTCAAAAATCTGGTTCACTTTACCTTGTAACAATTCCTGAACAGCACACCGAACACCCTGAGAAAAAGTTCGGGCATCAGCGGTGGTTTGAAAAGTGAGTCCAAACTTTTTTTCACCAGTTCGCCAGTGATGAAAGGTGGGCATCACTCTATTGTATTCAAAGTCTTGTTTGATGGTACAACTTAAAACAGGCTGCAATGAACAAATCAAAAAGATTCTTCAACACTTCACTTAACTTAAAATATGACAAGTATGACAAGTTTATTCAAACACACACCGATTGGTCTGCAATTCGTTTGCCATAGATGAGATATTCATATTTTCTCTTGGAAACGTCCGGTGGTGAAGTGCTAGTAGAGCCATGATTTGGTGTACCGTTTGCTGTAGCAGTCGGTTGAGATTGAAATGCATTTGAGTTGAGTCTCCTGCAGACAGAGACGTTTGCTAAACCTCCACCGCTCAGGGGTACCCAACCACCGGAACTGTCATCTCGAGTCATAACTTGGGCTCTCACTCTCACCAGGTAACTACCACTGACAAATTCGAAACTCGAATTTAATTATTATGAATAACAAAGTTTAACAACTTCCCTCACTTGACTTCTTTTGAATTTCGTATTGTAATTTTTAGAATATGTACTTACTCTTCCGATGCCTCTGTCATGATTACTGTACCCGAACTTCCTATTTGGCAGTCTCTCGATGCATCTTCTCATTTTGATGAAACATTCGTCGGAGGTGTTTCATCGATAGTAAAAAAACACCTTGCTAACTGTTGAAGACAAATTGAAATTCTGGTTTCAGAATGACGACAGCGGATATGTCAGAACCAGACTGCAACCACCCATTATAACCATACTGAGCTGTACAGCCCCTTTTGTGTGTGCATGAAAGAATTAATTATGCGCGTGCTCCGTACGATCTGCTCCAGCCGCGCTCTGCTTTTATTTTTGTCCCGAGAATATTTGATAACCAATGATATTTGAAGGATTTGTTCGTTCAACTGGCTGGAAATTTGATCGGAGGGTGCTTCTCGAGTTCGACAACTCGGTCCGGCGTGTTCTCAATGACGTTTCATTACGAGTTTGCTTTTTAAATCAAAGTGACATTTAAAAAGGGTTCTTGACGCATGCGCTACTCAGCGTCTGAAGGTTGAAGTAGATTTGAATGAATCCACCTTATATTATGAATGTATTCTCGTTGAGAGTTGCTTTGACCCTGTTGACATAATTACTGCCGCTGAGTTTATGAGTTCTAAAAAAAAGTTTTCCTGAACGTGAGGTATCTTTCGTCCGAATCAGAAACATCATTAACAAAAATAAAATTGGATATTGTTTTCGTAAACTTTAGGTATTGAGTTAAAAAATTTATAGATATTAACAAAAGCGGTATTTAATGTAAAACTACATGAAGTTTCAAAGTAACAAATCACAATATTTATTCACACCGTAACGGAGTTTACAAAATTATTTCTGTACTGGGCGTATCAAAAGTGAAGATAACAATTTACTTGGTAAAACGGATAAATTATGTTTAGAACACTCATTAATTGACTATAAATAGGTTAAATTAAGAACAAAAAGTATACAATGATTTCATAACGAAGGAAAATAATGACTTATAGAAAATGTTGATTATTCAGTCAGTGTGATTAAAAGAATTTCTATAGCTTTCTATGTTTAGTTTCTTGGATCCAATGATGAATTCGGTGTGAAATGCTGTTTTAGACATCTGCAAAAGTATAAACAATAATTATTGGCGTATATAACTTAGATGTAATGTTTATACAACTTCATTTATCATTACCTTAACAGTAATAATAGTATTTTGTACAATAAATCTTAATGACCAGGCCCAGACAATGACTTGTCCATGAATTTCTTTTTGGCAAAGCAGAGCCACCACTTGCTTGGTTTTCCATCCTCCCCATAAGCCTTTTGCACCAACCGGTTACCAGTTTCTAGTCGCAGTTGTTGGAAATACTGTCTCATAAGATCAGCCTCCTGTGTATTAGTCGGTTTAACGTACACAGAATTCAGCGGGAATCCGGCCTCTCCAGGAATGTCAATCTTTGACTTTGCCAGAGACAACATCTCATTCTGGGCTTGGCTTTTGGTTGCGCATTTTTGCAACTTCTTCAGGCACTCAGTGATGTATAGGGTGATGTAAATCAGCACTCGATCAGCCTCGCTTTTTATCTCATAAGTGCGAAAAAACACGTTGGCACGAAAATAGTACAATGTCTCGTCGATGATGTCCTGGTCCTCGCCGTTGTAAGTCGGAGCAGGTCCGCGGTACTGCGTTTTCAACGGTAACAATGCCATGTTACCGATGCACTTATCGTAATCTGTTATAGTTGAATGGTACGCTGGCATGATGAGAATTTAATGTTTTTTCTAATAGTTTTTCTCAATAGGAGTACAGGTTAATTTCGACTTAACAGTTCGAGTTTAAGAACAAACAAGAACAACACTGTTAAACAATAATTGATCTGAAATTGAAGGGATCTGACGTTTTGCCTGAATGATTCACACAGAACACGTAATTTGGTTTTTTAATCGTTGTTTTAATCTAATCCCATTGTCTTAAACGTCAAAATGTTTATTCTAGTGAAACGGAGATCTCGACAGAGGGCGCTGTTTTTGTTGTAGCAGCGACGCCTGGTTGTTGTGGGTGTCATCAATGGCGCCAAAATTCTGAATGTGTATATTTACCTTTTGACTTTGTTAACATAAAGGTCAGATTTTACAAGATTGAACTATTTTTTAATTTGTTTAATAAATGAATTTGTTGAATTGACGAATAAATGAGAATTATCAACTTGTTTCTCAGCTCGAAACCATTTTGATAGTGAATTCTGAAAAGTTAACTATATTGCAAAGCCAAAACATACCTATTAGTAAGTGAAAATTGGTGAAACAATTGTTTTTCGATGACAGAATAAACAGCATCCATCGCAGCAATCGCACAGATGTCTCTAAAGTCGCGTCTCTGATCCAGATCGCTCTCTCTTCTTACACCATCCATCCTTTCTCCACGAAATAACCAGACAAGGATAGAAACAAATGTCAAACAAGAAAACTGATCAGCTCTCTGGCTTTAAAGTGAATTATCTCGAATAATTGTGTGCGAATTTGAAAGAAATTAGATCAACAAAAGAAAGCGTGTAGCAAAGTAGAAACGAAAAAGAGAAGGAAGAAAACGCGATGTAAAGATTGTGAAGTGCGGTGGCACTTCGAGAAGGATAAGAGTGAGTGGCGACTGTAGCGAGTCGAGTTGGGTATATTGGTATCCGCCCACGACAGCTTTCTCTGTTGCACCGCGGTTCGCGTGTGGTGTGCGCGTCCGAAAATAATGCACGAACGGGAACGGACAAACGCGAAGCTCATCTAGTGTGGGGTGTTGGGTCCGTGACAGTCATGGTGTTATTTGGAATGACGCAGGGGTTGGCATATTTTTTGCACGCGGCTTGTTAGGGGCTGGTGCGCGGCGCTGCTGCCCATCCTCGTAAGCGACTTTGGTCTCGTCGCAGCGGCCCGACTATCAGGCGCTCGACGACTTCTCAGCATGGCTCGGCAGGTACGTCAATGGATGTCCCAGCTCGTTCGGCACGTCGTGCTTGTGACGCGGACGCTGATTGCGTCGTTTCTTAAAACGCCCGTCGCGTCCAAGCCATTGTTTTGCTTTTTCGCGTGCCATGCGTTCCTTCCTTAGTCTCTTCTATTTTTACCAACTCCGCACTCTCCTCTCTCTCTTCTCCGAAACGAGCGCACCTCGTTTCATACTCCTCGTTTGTTCGTTTGGTCTTTTTTTTTCGCGTCCGTCTTTTTTATTGTCGGGACGCGCGCGCGCCACACCACCAAACATTTGTTACGTAATTTCGCACACCGGGTTTCACACACTTTTTTTCGAACCAACAATCCTGGTTTGAGTTGACAGCTAACCAGCTGCAAGACGAAAGGTACAACTCGACATCCACACGCCCGGTTCGGTTTGTCTCTTTCTATATTTAATATATACGATTAGTATTTTTTCATATTTTATTCATTTTTTAAGAGGATTTCAATATCAGAACCTATCCTTTCAATTCGACCTTGTTTTTTCAAATTCTTTCTACTTAACACGGTGTCTATTTTTCATCCACTCCGGAGTGCGACACTAAGTGGGGCCTCTCGTTTATGAGCTTGTCTATTTTTTTCGGTTAGTCTCGAGCTATACCTTCCAAACGGAGTTTTTGCGGTTTTAAAAATTTCATTCAACTTTTTTATATCGTTTTGTGATTTATTTTGTTCTGGTTTGTTTTTGTTTCAATTTTTTACGTACTGCTTTGTTTTTTTTTTTTAATTTTATTGTTTTGTTTTGTCTTGCCTAATTTGCAACTAGAGAAGTAACCTGCCTGGTTGACGACAACTTTTGTTTACATCACACCCGGACCTCAAAACGTCGAAAGTTGAAGAAGGAAAAGATTTAATTAATGTACATTTCGAAGTTTTGTCAAAACTGTTTCTTCTTGAATTTGGGTGAAATTTTTTAGTACAATTTCGTTACGTTTTTTGGTAGTGTTTGTTACTCTTAATGATATTGACTACAAAATATTTCACTTAGGAAAATTTTTTACGATAGAAATTATATCAAAACTTTCATCTTTTTTTCTTTCGGACCAAATTTTGTTTTGTTTGACTAAATACTTAGTGATCATCCCGAGATCATCCAAAGTAAAAGACATTTTACTCCTACTGCTACTTACGACTTTTACTTTCGAACCTTTTTTTTTCTTTCTTTTTTTGGTAGTTCTGTGTGTGTGGTAGTTTTTTGTGTTTATTTAGGAAGAGTACTATTGTTTGCACAATCGACCTGTAATAATCGATTACTACTGCCTTTCAAATTATATAATTATTTATGGCTAATCACGATTGCTGGACAAAAAGTTATGACTTACTTTGATCGGAATTGTTACAGTTATTTTCTGACTTTTATAGTATGATTAGATAGAAGATAAAATATTTTTCTTAAGAACAATTATTTTCAGTTAGAAATTTAAAAACTTTGTACTTTTGTAACTGTTGGATAAAAAATTGTTTAATGAATAAATCGTGAATTGAATAGAAAATGATGATTGGTTGGGAAAAAAGTATGATCTTATTGATTTCTTAAATTGTGTAACATTAGCATGTGAAAGACCTTTTTAGGGCAAAAAAATCGATTAATTACGTACGACAATTAGTTTTCAGCATTTATAGTTTAGTGGAGCGCCGAACATCATAACGTTATCGAAGCTCAATTATTCATTATCAAAAGTTTCGTTATTCAATTAATTCGAATTTTAATTTGTTTTTTATTTAATACCATTTCGTAGCAGTTATATCTGTTTGTATCAGATTGTGAAATTTCATTTTGATTTCCAAAACATTAAGGTTGCTTTCATTCTATAACTATATCTTGGCATTTCATAACATACAAATTTTAAGGTTTAATGTCAAAAAATGAAAGAAAAAATACTGAAAAAAGAGGCGAACAAAAATAAAAATGTATCGTTGAACTTGGTTGCATCTTTTTTTAAACTTTGAACAAGTATCATACTAAATCAACGTCATGAAAGAATTTCTGTTACGTTCGATTCTCTTCTGATTTTCATTCCGACTGAAAGTTATGTTCCAAGTTGATTTACCTACCGCAAAACATGAATGCACAAAGGATAAATAAAAGCATTGCCGAATCAATTAAACAAATTATACTGAATGGAAAAATTGAACGAAAAGGGAGACAGCAAATGTCGATTAGTCATTAATCAATAATGCAACTAATTGATCGATTAGATTACGTTTTAACATTTGCATGCTCGTTGAAGGAAAACTATAAAATATAAATAAAATTTGCAAGAGATTCTTTCAGCTGACCAAATGTCAGTGGTATATAAATTTCAATTCACGAATTTCATGAAATTTATTGATCCTTGAAATAACGTCCCCTGTTCTTAGTTGCGTTTATAAACTTGAAAACAATATTTATTGCGCCTCTTCAAAGTCACTTGTTCACTCAAACGTTGAACAAAAATTATTATTCCAATATAAACAATCTATCAACTTAAGAACACAATGCTCTTTGTATCAAAAATAATATTTCTAAATTCGTATGAAATGGAAAATAAAAATTGTTGGCACACGTTTGGCACTTTCGCTTGAGAATTTTCTCCAAACCGTGGAAAATCATTGGCAACTGCGTTATAAATTCATTATTTTATAGATACAAGTTACAACAATAGCATAGACTATTTTGTTCAAAATGGAGATGATTTTTGCAACATTCGACTAATCATTAAGTCAAAATAAAGTAATTAAAATTGCCAACATAAATCAAACCGACGGTTGTCGTAGCAGTAAACAGCGAGGATCCTGATGCAGTGTAATTTTAGCGAATTGACTCATTCGGTTAGGTTGACTTTGTTAGAAATTAACATTATGTAACTCATTATGCTAGTAAACTTTGTACACTTTTTCTGTCTTGTCATTTATTATTGTATGATACTATAGGCATTAATTAATTGGACTGTTTTTTCATTGTTTCATTTCAGTGCACATCGAGTTATGAGGTGGAAGCGATACTTTTCCTCTGTCAACAATAATGACAGAAGTACATCCGAGCAGTCGTGGTAAAAAGTTACTACATCAACAAGGAATCATGTCAGACCCAACACATCATCATTATAGCCACAATCCGCCAGACATCATGCCGAGGGGTAAACGATTCTAAATTCAGACTCTATAGAAAATTAAAAAAATAGCCTCTAACAAGATTAGAAATTAAAAATGTTGAATTTATATTCTATTTTGTATTTGAAGGCGTAGAAACGAGACTACGTCAACTAGAGGCCATGTTTGTCGGGGATTCGGTGGATGTTCGAGCGGGCCATACATTTTCAATTGAGACGCTCATCGACATTTTGCTAGTTTTGTACGACGAGTGTTGTAACTCTTCACTGCGACGAGAAAAGACTGTTTCAGACTTCATTGAATTCGGTAAGATAGAATTTATTAACTGCTTATCAAAAAAAACTACAAATGATTAACACTCTGTCAAATGTATTGTTTATTTTTCAGTGAGGCCTGTGGCATCATGTATAAAAAGCATACAACTGTCACGCGAGGACTTCGAAATAGTCAAGGTTATTGGAAGGGGCGCATTTGGCGAGGTTTGCGTTGTCCGAATGCAAGGTTCGGAAAAAGTGTTCGCAATGAAGATACTGAACAAATGGGAAATGTTAAAGCGAGCGGAAACAGCTTGCTTTCGCGAGGAAAGGGATGTTTTAGTTTACGGTGATCGTAGATGGATAACAAACCTTCATTATGCCTTTCAGGATGACAATAACCTGGTAAAGTTCTTCCTCAAACTAATTGACAACATTAAGAAATAAAAACTTGATATTTCATCATGGAAATTTCAATTTAAGCCCACTCAAAATCTATGCCTTGAGTAATGAATAGTCCGAATTCATTATATCAAGTCGTTAGTTTAAAGTGTCTTCATTTGTCTTTTGGCACTTAGGCTAATTCAATCAATATAAAATTACAGCGGTATTTCTAAGTAGATTTTCCAT
Source organism: Telenomus remus (assembly GCA_020615435.1). Taxonomy (NCBI): domain Eukaryota; kingdom Metazoa; phylum Arthropoda; class Insecta; order Hymenoptera; family Scelionidae; genus Telenomus; species Telenomus remus. Next base: position 14,094,696 of record CM036338.1, read on the forward strand.
CAGCCTATTGCATCGTTGAATTAATCACCTAATTAGAGGTATAATTTGTCAGTTTGAGCTATATTGATAGCGTTTATTGTGTTTTTTGTTAATAGTACCTGGTAATGGATTATTATTGCGGAGGAGACTTGCTGACGCTGCTTAGCAAGTTTGAAGACAGACTTCCAGAGGACATGGCTCGATTTTATATAGCTGAAATGGTGCTTGCAATCGGATCTATACACGATTTAAGATATGTACACCGCGATATTAAGCCTGACAACGTTTTACTCGATGCCAACGGCCACATCAGGCTTGCCGATTTTGGCTCGTGTCTGCGTCTTTTTGACGATGGTACGGTTCAAAGCAACGTAGCCGTTGGCACACCAGATTACATCTCACCGGAAATTCTGAGGGTGACTATTAACAGTCATTTATTCAAATCCATCATTTCAAATTTGAAGCATCAAAAATTGAATCTAAAATAATTTTTATCTTCAGGCAATGGAAGACGGCCAAGGGAGATACGGACCGGAATGTGATTGGTGGTCGTTAGGTGTTTGTATGTATGAAATGCTGTATGGTGAAACTCCATTCTATGCTGAATCACTAGTCGAAACTTATGGAAAAATTATGAACCATAAGGTAATTTAACAATCAAATTGATTGTATTATATAGAATTACTATGAAACGGAAAACTAATGAATGTATTGTATAATTGAAGACACATCTTGGAAGACGTTATTTTGTAAATTTGTCAATATCAATGGTTTTCATTGTTGTCGTCAGCACAATGAGTGGGAGTTTGCTTTTATTCAATTGTGAAGGTCGACAAGTTCATTATATAGGTATCAAGTCGATGCTCTCGTGCAAAATGACATGTTATATAAACATAATAGTATCCTCTCCTCCTCTTTTATTAATGTTAGTTAATGTATGACATTTTCAAGACTAGTGTCAACGACGTCCCTGTGTCACCGTTTTATCTCAATTATCGTACAATCGATAAACTTGTGATTGTACAATAATTGTACATTCAAACTTAAGATATTTTCTTTTCTACAAATATTCTTTACAAATAAGATGAAAGTTTCCTTTATTTGCTGTAAACTATTGAAGATATTATATTTTCTTTTTTAAATTGTAATCATTCTCAAACCTATAAATTGTAATTAAACAATTTCGGACTTTCTATAACAGCTTAAAGCAATAAATAGAACAGACAAAACATCCAAGTTATGTTGAACTAGACATTTAAAACGTTATATTTAGAAAATAGGCTCGTCGCAGAATATTGCAGTGCTTCAAAAGTGTAAACTATAAATAATGTTACACGCAATTCTCTGTGTATTGTTTTTGACAATTTATACTTAAGTTTCATTTATAACTTCCATATTTCTGTTTTCAGAATTGTTTTGATTTTCCAACTGATGAAATATACGATATATCAGAAGAAGCAAAGGACCTTATGCGGAAACTGATTTGCAGTTCGGAATTTAGATTGGGTCAGAACGGAATTGAAGATTTCAAGGTAAGATAAAAACAGAAAACCATTGGAGATTGGAGGAAATGAAACACACGAATGAAAATCTAATTGAAAACTTTCTTTTTTGTTGTAATCATAGAAACATCCATGGTTTGAGGGTGTTGATTGGGAAACCATTCGGGACAGCACGGCACCTTATATTCCTGAAGTTTCGTCTCCAACCGATACGTCGAACTTTGATGTGGATGACAACGATGTCCGAAGTTCCGACGCTGTTCCACCTGCCGCAAACTCGGCCTTCTCTGCCCTTCATCTTCCATTTGTCGGTTTTAGTTTCACACAAGGAAGGTAAATGAATAAACTGAACGTTAATGTTGCCAAAGAAAGTAAAAACAAAATTTCTTGTTTGATTATCTTGAATGATTAACTTTATTCAAGATTATTAAGATTAATTTTTCTTATTCTTTTTCAGTTCATTATCAGATTCGGGTTCACTTTCTATCTATGTGCAGAAAGATAAAAATATTAAAGTATTAGAATTGGAAGCGGATAACGCTCAGTTGACACAAACAGTAGCTGATTTGAAGAACCAAATGGCTCACTCTTCGCCGACCGTATCGCCGGACTCGAATAGTGCAATGAGAAAATTGCAAGATGAAATTAATACTTTAACAAAACGGAATTGCGGTAATTACTTTAATTTAAATTTACTGTTAAAAAACAACATTCAATGTTACGCATAGTGATTTATGTTATTAATTTCAGAACTTGAGTCTCAACTAAAGTCCTTGGAAGTACCCCGCGAACTGCGACCGATGGACAATGGCGAGCTCACGCGGTTACGCGAGCTTGAAAAACTTGTGCGTTCATTGCGCAGTGAAAAAGACGAAGCAACAAAAGACAAAGTTGATGCCCTTGAAAAACTGAAACTACAGGATAAAGAATTGAAAGATGCTTTGACACAACGCAAGCTCGCAATGGCCGAGTACACTGAAGTGACAGACAAACTATCAGAACTGCGACAACAAAAACAAAAACTGTCACGACAAGTGCGAGATAAAGAGGAAGAACTGGAAGTTGTGATGCAGAAGGTGGACAGTCTGCGTCACGATATTCGCAAGGCGGAAAAGTTACGGCGCGAACTTGAGAATCGAGTTGAGGAAGCAATGGCAGAGACCTGCAAGGAACGAAATTTGCGAGTCAGAAGCGAGGAGTACTGTAAGCAGATGCAGGAAGAGACGGAAAAGATTCGTCAAAGATCAATCGGTAACGATACGAGTGGTAATCACGCGTTGGCCACACAGGAGATCAACAGATTGAAGGCAGAGGTTGAGAAACTGGAGGTTCAGTACAACGAGAACTTGGGTCAACAGCAAAGTCGCTTCAATACTGAGATTAGGAGCTTGCAGGAGCAGCTATTGGAAGCAGAAACGAGAAGGGAGTTACTTGAAAGAGAGGTCCAAGTGACGAAAGACAAACTGGACGCTGCTAGATTGGAGAATATAACTGACAGTGAAGAGACGATCAATGAATTGAACAGGAGATACGAAAGGGAGAAGATCATGCTTGTTGAGGAGAATAAAAAACTCATGCTCGAACTTACGAATGTGACAGATAGTGTCAATAGGATACAAGCTGAGAGGCGACAGTTGGAGGACGAGTATGAGGAGTTGAGAAATAAAAAGGAGGCAATTGCACAGTGGGAGGCGCAAATCACTGAGATCATACAGTGGGTTTCTGATGAGAAGGATGCAAGAGGTTACTTACAGGTAATAAGATCAAAATTGTGATATAATTTTTATAGGTTTATTATACATTATTAGTTTCTTCATTTCTAAACGCATTTTTAGGCACTGGCTACTAAGATGACGGAAGAACTCGAATTCCTCAAGCACTCTGGTGGAGTCGGTGGTGTAGGAGGAGGTTCAGCCATCTCTGACAAAAATTGGAGAAACAGAAGGTCCCAGAAACTGGACAAAATGGAGCTCCTCAATCTGCAAAGTTCGTTACAAAGTGAAATACAAGCAAAACAAGCGATCTCCGAAGAACTAACAAAAACACGATCGGACCTTATTGCATCGCAAAAGTATGTTTGTGTAGAGATCTGAAAGATTTGACATTTAAAAATTGTAAGTCGGAATTAACGTTACAAATTATTTGATTGTTATTTTAGGGAACTGCGAGATTTTCGACAAAGATTTGATACAATTTCGCACGAGGTGAAACGTAAAGAAATTCAAATCAAGGAGCTGCAGACGCGCCTTGATTCGGGAGATGGCTGTAAGTATTTCCGTTATTATGTATCAAAGTTCTGTAATATATTTTATTGAAACATTCAAACACTATCCAACTACGCAATCTTACAATTGCACTTTTACAATTACACTTTTTATAATCGAAATTAATCTGTCCCAATTGATTGATTCAGATTAAAAGCATTCAAAAATAAAGTCTATATACGCTTCAGTCTATACTTCAAATTGATCTTTGAGTCTATCAAAGCAATTTTTTCAAAAAAGAAAACACAATATTGAAAGTGCAGCCATGTGCTTAATAAAATTTAATCATTGACTAAATGATATTAACAATGATATTAACAATATTAAAATGTCCCCTACAAGTTATTCATAACAAAATGTTGACTTCAAATGTTTGAAATTTTTCGCGAACCCGAAGTCAGGTTTCTAGATATCAGAACGAGAGAAAAATCTTACAAAGTGGCCCGCAATGCATTTTTCACTAAGCAGGGAAAATAAAAATGAAAAAAATATGGTCTTATAAAAAGCAAAAATAAATAAATTTTGGGATCGTATGCAGAGTAGTAACCCTATGTCCGGCACGGTATTAAATTTTGATTTCTAGACTACAAAGTACCTCTGCTTATTGGTGTAACGAGCTGTGTGTGGGGCCTGTTTATGCTCATCGTCAAACTATATTTGTGACGGCTCTTCGATGTGTTCGGCCGTCCAACATCTTTCCGACAAATCCCCAGGAATTCATCGTACAGCAGCCAACGTCGCCCTTACTAGTAATGCGTGCTCCCCGCATCACAACCCGTTGCTTTATTAACTCAACGATTCACAAACCCCCTGGTGGTCTCGAGAACGATCATACCATTGTGTTCAATTTGTTGATTTTTGACCAATTCTTTTCTTTTACAGTGTTTTTTGGGTGACTAAACATTATTCGGTTTGCCATTAATCAAGCACAGTGCTACGTTTTCAATATACCTTTAAAAAATTGTTTAATATACTTTGTGTATTAATACGAAGTTATCGTATTGGGACTATTAAGATTGTTTGATCATTTCATAAGATTCAAGGTTTTCGCATCGCATTATAGATCATTATAGAGCAGTAACGTAGCGACTGAAAAATTCGAATTTATAAAAACAAAATTGTACAGTTAGAGGGGAAAATTGTGTTGTGAAAACAGTTGTTAAAAGAGATTAATAATGTGAATAATTATTTGTTATATTGGAGCGTATCTCTGTGCTAAAGTTGTGAAATGATTCGAAAAGTAATAATTTCATGTTTGTCCAGTCCAGTCGTCAATTGAAACTGATTAAAAGAAAACTATTATTACGAAGACCGAAATTGGTTTCAATTGACAATTTGTTGTTCGCAAATTTGACGCGTGGTTTTTTTTATTCCAAACTGTATGTTTGACAAGGTTTTTGTGAAACTTTTGTTAAAAACAGAAGTTGTCAGTTCGTGTGTATAAAAAAATATTTTACACACCAAAATTGTAGTTGCTTCTTTGATCAATGTTTCTCTGTAATCATTTGGATTCACATAAATTAACATGGTTCACTCAAAAAAGTCAAACTCTTATATGTAATTCATGTATTGCGGGTGCTTTCATCACGAGTGCAACAAACGAGTATTGGCCAGTCGTAAATTTTTTTTTCTTTGATAATTTCAACAGACTTTTTTAACGTGTTTGAATAGACTAAACTTGTTTCAGTGACGGACGATTTGTTTAATTAATTGTATCATACGCACCGACAATCAAAATGAAATTAATATTTGTATTGTTGAATTTTTCAGTTTTAGAACGACCTACCTCACAGATGTCATACCTAGAACACTTCTTGAAGGAAACAGCCAGCGGTACGCGACACGGAAGCGTTGGCAGTGTAGAGGGTGACATCGAGGACAATCGTGCACCCAGCATCACCAGTAGTAAGAGTAACCTCTCCGAACTAAGCATTGTAAGTACACCTAATCTTAAAATAACCATTGTAATTGTGAATTGTTGTAAAAAAAGTTGCCATCATTTGTAGGACCCAACTTCTCCCCTGTCACATGAATTGTTGAACAAACAGCCATCTCACAACCAGCCAAGCCTGCAGCCAAAGCCAAAGTCGCACCAATTTCTCGTGCGAACATTCTCCGCGCCTACCAAGTGTAACCACTGTACATCCCTCATGATCGGTCTGACGCGCCAGGGCGTCGTCTGCGAAGTGTGCGGCTTCGCCTGTCACATGTCCTGTTGCGACAAAGTACCGTCCGTGTGTCCAGTGCCACACGACCAAAGTATGTTTCAGCTTAGGATACGCCAGTTTATTTTACCCATTTTTCGAAATATTTTTATCAAACGTAAGCGACAATCAATCTATTTCATTTTCTGTTCACCTATCACCAGTTTGTATACCAGTCACTGTCGCACTCGTGTATTTTCTATGTTGTTTTTATCTTCATATTAATTTTGTAGTTCTTATGTGCCTCATTTTTGTTTGTACTTTTTTTAGCGAAACGACCTTTAGGCATAGATCCAACCCGTGGAATAGGCACTGCGTACGAGGGTTACGTCAAGGTACCGAAGATGGGCGGCGTGAAAAAGGGTTGGGTACGCCAGTTTGTCGTTGTTTGTGATTTCAAGCTCTTCCTTTACGATATCTCACCTGACCGGAATGCCCTTCCATCGGTTTACGTGTCGCAAGTATTGGACATGCGAGACGAGGAATTCAGCGTTAGCTCAGTTCGTGATTCCGATGTCATCCACGCGACCAAGAAGGACATTCCATGTATATTTAGGGTAAGTATTATTGCAAGTACAAACTCCAAATTGATAATTTTACTAAAGTGTTTGAACTAAACGCAATTGTTGATAATTCATGTTTCATCGTAAACAAATGGAATCTAAAAACAAAATTACACACACTCTCTCTCTCATTAACGTTCATTTTGTTTGTTTCATTGCAATGTAATTGCAATTTTGTTGTTGTTGTTTATTTTTGATTGTGTTGCGTGCTATCAAGTGCATCAAGGCGTTTGTTTGGCACCTGCACACGACACCAGATTAATGCCGTTCTTTTGGCAACAGATAACAACATCTCTGCTAGAGCCACCTGGTTTGCGGAATCACACATTAATGCTTGCTGACACGGAAAGCGAAAAAACCAAGTGGGTTGTGGCTTTGAGTGAACTACACCGAATTTTAAAGCGAAACAATCTTCCTAATACAACAGTAAGCAGATTTCTTACTTATGTATTTTTCTATTTTTTCCATTTTTTTCATAATCAAACAAGTATAGATTCGATAAAGCAGGATGAAGGTGGATACAGAAGTGATTAGAATCCAAGGACCACGTACTGTAACTAATTTTAAGTTTTACTCACAAGTGTTTATCGATATAACTTGTTGGAATTTTAATTATTGTGCTATTAATTTTTTCGTCATTTTTATTTTATAAGAAAACCATTTTTTACTTTTATATCAATCTAAGGCAACCTGTTGAAAAACTGTCATTTTTCACAATATGATTTAAACTTGTTGTTTCCTCGCAAGATCTTCCGAGCAAAGGAATTATTAGACAACACATTGGCAATTATTAAGAATGTGATGTCAGGAGCTATAATCGATCCGGACCGTCTAGTCATTGGCACTGAGGAGGGATTATTTTGTTTAGATTTAGATCGTAGTGGTGAGTTTAAACAACCTTTTCTTTCTATGAATGTCTGAACGTCTAATTTTAAGGTTTTAAACATTTCTTGATTTGTTTTTGCAGAAATTGCAAGAGTCGGCGAAGGAAAAAAGATCCACATGCTCGAATACGTCACGGAGGAACAATTAATAGTTGTGCTAAGTGGGAAACAGCGGCATGTACGTCTGGTGCCTGTTCGGGCACTCGATGGAGACGAGGTCGAATGGATTAAAGTCGCAGAAACTAAAGGCTGTATAACATTAACTACTGGAATGATGTGTCAGAGTCCGTCAATTTATTGTTTATGTGTTGCTATTAAGAAACAGGTAATGACATTGTTTTCCCCCAAATTATACTGTCTAAGCAAACAATATTAGTTTTCTTCAAAGTTTGTTTCCTATTTCAGAATGCATCACAAGTTATAATCTACGAAATAACACGTACAAAGACACGTCACAAACGTATTCGCGAACTCGTACTGCCATGCCACGTACAAACATTGCAAATTTTGTCCGAAGGAAAACTTTGCGTTGGGTATCCATCAGGATTCTCAATTTATACTATTCTAGGAGACCATCATCCAATATGTTAGTAGTATTTAGATTAAAAAAAAAGATTTTTGTACATTGACCTTTTTAAATAGTTGACTGACATTTTATCATTGATTTTTTAGCTTTGGTTCATCCTGAAAACACTCTCCTGGCCTTCTTGACCTACAGCACAGTCGACGCACTGCGCTGCATCGAATTATCTCGAGGAGAATTTTTGTTGGTGTTCCATACTTTAGCTGTTTACGTGGATAGTCAAGGAAGAAAATGTCGCGATAAGGAAATAATGTATCCTGCAGTTCCTACAGCAGTCAGTAAGTAGAAGGCAAATCAATTTTATCAGAACAAACATAATTTTTCTCCCAAACAAGATGTTACCTACAGGCTGAAAACGCTAGTTCATTAAAATAATAAGAATGCTAACTAATCTTAGGTTTAGATAACAAAATTGAAGTATAATTTATATATTTGTTTAAACAATATTTATTTACAACCATAAAACATTCTTAATTCATTAAAAAATATGTACAATTATTGATGCAGTATGAAAAATGTTAATCAAAAGTCAAACATTTGTAAAACATTCGTCTAAATTGTGTTCATTCAAGCTGTCATCTTTGAGGGTTGAAAACTGTTCACACTCAATTCGATTGTTTCTGAAGATTCTGACCATCTTCGTCGCCCATATACTGCCAACAAAGCCACATACACAAGTTTTCTCACACTCCCAGCAGTCAGTGTGAGGGACATAGTCGATGCAATTGAACAAAAGTTGGACACCCATCGGGTCATTCCACGTTTCAATTTTTTTATCTTCTTCCGTCATCATTTTATCCATTCCAGTTAACATTGTTTTTCTGGCTGAACGAAGTTCTCTAACTTCTTTATCGTATTGAGCTACTTTAATTGCGTTGACAATCGCTCTATGCATCGCTGGCTCGTAGAAAAATAGCTGTAAGAAATCAGTCAATATTAAAAATTTGACAGATTTCAAAGTAGACAACTAAAATTTCAAGAACTCAAATATTTAAAACAATTTAATTAAAATAATCACATGTGATTATTCTTGTACTTACATATTGTATCCAGTTCTTTTCGTACTCCGTAAATGTGCGCTTATTTGGACTCATTTTATGCAATTTTTTGCTAATGTCAAACTTCAAATTCTGGAAAATTATCCAAAGGAGGTGAATTTTATGGGTTCAAAAAGTTAAAACTGCTGAGGTTGTTTAACAGTCAGTCACGTAATTGAAAATGACTCATTTGTGGTAAATGTGAGTGTTGTCAAAGAACAGATACTAAAATCAGTTTAAACGCCTGCGCTGAATATATATCGACTTTTCTCTCTCCCACCAGGTTCTCGTTTTACATTTTAAAAAATTATCCCCTACATGCACGATCATATTCATAGTCATTTTATATATAGAATTCGGAAGAAGATCAAATCAAAACAGCCTTTGAATAGATTAGAAATTTATGTTTTAATGAATTCTAAAAATGAATAAAATTGGTTTTCGATTTCTTCGTTTATATTTATCATTCTTAATTTTGATCAAATAACAAAAATTAAATAACAAATCAACTCTATATGCATTTCTGTATAATTAATTCAAGACGAAGAAAGATTAATGAAGTGAAACTAGATTCCAAAGATATAATGTTTTGAGGCGCAGGTAGTTTAACATAGTTTAAAGTACAGCTGTTGTATCTCGTTTTTGTGTTGAGAACTTTTCTCAAAGCATCTGTCGAAATGAATTGTCATTCCCTTCAATATCCAGGTGCATTCAATAAGTTTCCGTGTGCACTATTGACTTTTCTCATAACTTTTTAAAAATTGATTCATTAATTTTCCACGTTATTTGTCTGTGTGCTTGTTTTTCACGGAAATGCTTTTGACGAACGAGTTGCAAATTTTCAATGATCTTTATTTTACTTTTAGGCTACTGCGAAGGATACCTATTAGTGTATAGTGAAACTCATACCGACGTGTTTGACTGCGCGACGGGTGACTGGTTACAAACTCTAAATGTAAAGAGAGCTCGTCCACTGAACACTTCAGGATCATTGACATCTTGTGTGATAAACGATATGCCACATGTGATATACCTTAACAATTTGCATCAACGTGAGTTTAAACATTATAGATCAATGTTTTGAATACGTAACTTGCCTCTTTCTCTAAATCTGGTTTAATCAAATTTATTTTTTAATTAACGAACTTTTATTTCATGTTTAAACTTTCTTTTTGTTTAAAAAAGTATAAAAATCTGCACCTGTGAATGCGTTGAGCATATTCATTGTAGTTGATTGCATGGCTTCATTGCATCATAAATATCTTAAGGTGTATTATTAAATTTGGCCCCAGTAGACGCGGGTGGAAGACAAATGACGCGACCGCGAAGAAGATTCTCATTACGCGAGGGAAATCGAGCTACTCGTCCTACGGACCGACGCTCTAAGATGATATCTGCTCCTACTAACTTTAATCACATTAGCCACATGGGCCCTGGAAATGGAATTCAGGTAATCTATTTTTACTTGATCATCCTTTCTTCAAAAAAAATCAATCACTTTTGAAAAAAAAATGAAAAAGTTGATTCTTATCTTAGATTCAACGTTTACTTGACTTGCCAACAACGTTAGAAACAGCCGATCTGCAACAATTTGCTGCCCACAATAGCAGTTCGCAGTTTCACACTGGACAACAAAGAGTAAGTACATTTTTTAATACATCATATTTATTTTGAATAAACAGTTTTGAATAAACAGTTTTGAATAGGACAGTTTATTAATTATGATTTCTTTTTTCGGATTTTTATTTTACACGAGATTAACGTTCGTACACAAAGGATGTTTCATTTACAGGTACATGGCCCATCTATGCAAACGCCGAACAAATCAGCTCCTTTGCCACCGCGACACCCTCCATCAGATACAAGACGACTTAGCTCTCACGTTGTAAGAAACTCTGGGTACTCACCACATAATGGTAATACTAATGTCCTTTTCAAAAAACCTTATAATGTTTTCTTGAACTTTCAAAAACAGTTTGTTAATAATTTGATTATGATTTAGGTTCAACTTCTACACGAAGAGGTCCGGCTCCACCAAGACCGACAGCTACACCGCCTTCGTTGCCACGGACTCCCGTTGATCAAGTTGATTCCGAGTCCATGCATTTACGATCACATACACCTTTATCTCTTGGCAGTATTGCTTCTTTGCATGACAAGGTACCATTTTCTGTTACATTGAGAAAACTACCATTTTTATAATTTTATCATCAATTGAAAAATGCGAAAAATGTAATCGTTTTTTTTGTAGGAGCACATATCTGGTGAGAGTCCACGTCATTCTATAGCGTCAAACAACAGTTCAAATCCATCAACACCTCCAAGTCCAGCGCACGATCATGGATCGTCCTCGTACGACTCTTAAAACAATGAAGTCCGCTGAGACTGCGAAGTTAGAAACTAAAAGAACAAAAATCATGCTCACTATTCTTTTAGTTGTGTTCAGATCCATACCTATATATTCATAGAATCAAATTGATCAAAATGTCCCAGATGAGCCTAGAATGTTTGTTTTTAAGTTATCTCTGATGTTGTCATCAGCGTCAAGATAGCTCATCCTTCTTACTACGTAGACTTGCACGATTCGGCCTTCAAACCAAAGCACCAAAAATGACTTTTTGTATAAGTCTATTCAATCGTGTGGATTTGTTTTACTGCGAGAAAGTATTAAGTGAAAAAAAACGTAACTAAAAAGAGAAAAGAGAAAGAGAAAAATCATTGTATAAATAATTTCTTTTTTTCAAGGAATTGTTTTTGTTCGTCAGTGTATCAGTCGAACAACAACTACAAGAAGGATTTTAGCAATAGCCTAATTCTTTTTAAATTAAATTTATATATTATTTATTATACAAAAAACATTTTATTTACAATGTAAGAAATTTAATATGTATTTATATGTATAAATACCATGCGTTGTAGGCTTTATTTTGAGTTGTGCAGTATCTTAGGACCTTTTATCAATCAAAACATTTTTTATTTTATACTTTTAACCGCAACCGTAATTTTTTAGACAAAAATGCTGCTTACAATGTGTCTTATTTATGTATACTGATTCATGAACGAATGAATTGTAATTTATAAAGATGACTTTTGATTATTTAACTACAAGAATTATATTTCATTTTTTTGAATAAGCTCTTAATATAAAAACAAAAATCACGTTGCTGTGGCAAGGTGTTATTATTGTATATAAGTTTTTAAGTGTATTTAATGAGATAATACCATCAAAGTCTGCGCAATTTCTACTCTGATCAACGAAAAAAAGGGTATAGTAACTGCAGCAAAGGTATAATTTTGTGTAATGTAGGAAAGCGTGAATTGATTGTTGCGATCAGTTTCCTTTCTCTGGCTTGACTTCGATTTTTACATTTGTGTAAAATCAGAACAATGAATAATACACATGAATTTATAAACAGAAACTATTGTACCGACTTGCATTCAGAAAGCATTTTTCGTCTTGGTTGAAATTCAGCGAGTTTACGTTCTGAGCCCCGAGTTACGGGATAATTAGTTAGACAATTTTTACCGATTTAATCCTACTAATTTTTTGTTTGTCAAAAAATCGTTGTTTTTTGCTAAATTAGCGAACGTCGTTTAAATACAAATGATTTATATAAATATATTTATATATATATATATGGGCGCGAGTTACTTCGTGTGGATTTGAAAGAACAAATGGCTAAAACATGATTTTTTGGAGTTGACAACTTTTTTCCAAAAAAACATTTTTTACCATTGTAAAAGCATTTTATCAAAGCCGAAAAATAACATTTTGTACATTTTGTACATCCGAAAATTTTCGATTGATCTTACCGATAAATTTCAATAATGTCAAATCAACACGAAATGCATTAGACGTTCTGAAAGAAGAAATGTGTATACATCCTGTACATGTATACATAATAAGAGTTTATTACTTAGATGCCTTACAATTACAGTTGGTTATGCTATAATCCAAGATTAACTATAACCGGGAGTGAAGTAGGTAAAGTAACCGAAAGAAAAAGATAGCGAGACAAAAGGAAATGTCAATACGAAGAGAAATAAAAGTGAAGTGTAATATGCCAATTAAAAAATGATGAACAAAGAATCCTTCTTCCATTGCAAATTTTATACAAGCAAATAGTAGTGTAGTGTAACGTTTTTTAATTAAACACGTTTTTAGTAATTTATTATTACATTCTATGTCAACGCAAGTAGAACTAGCAAGAGTACAGTGCATAATATGCTCGCCGATTCGAACATTATTTTTTATTATAATCGTTAGAGCGACCCTCACGCGCCGAATTTTTTTTTAAATGATGCGATCGGACCCGGAGTTGTTGATTTAGATATCAAATTCATCAGTGCAATTACCAAACTTGTCATTGTACACGTTGACACGGTGCGTCGGGGCTCATCTTGAGTGATATTGTTTTATTACTTTTACGACCTACCCTTCTTTTTGTATACAATCAATTTTCCTCTACAACTTTTTGATTTGAACATTCATGTAATCGTAACTTTTAAGAACAAACGAGTGTGCTAGAAATGAACATTCTGAAGCCGAAGGCACGTCAACTTTTTATCGTACTAACGTGTATTCATAACAGAACAAAAAATGATCGATTGAGAGTAATGTTATTGTAACTGCGAATTACCGTAAAGATTTTACTTTATTCGAAAAAAATGAAATGTTTTATTCGAGCATTGCTCAGTGTAATATTAACATTCTCGACCTGCGACAACGTTGTGCAATTTAGAATTATGATTTTAGAATTTATGTATACCTTGGCGAGGACAAATTTTTATTTCTCTCTTTCTTTGTGCTGTCAAATTATATTATGTACATATATAGAACGAATATTTCGTTGATACCTTTTCTTAACAGAACATTTAGGTATTAATTATTCATAACTTTTTATGATTAATCTATTATGACAAATTTTTGTATGGATTTTATTAGTTTTATGTACAAAATTACACAATGTTAATGTTACGCTCAACATTGCTAAATTATTGTTTTCAAGCTTTCGAATAATGCAAACAAATAAACGTATCTTTAATGAACGAAAACAATTGTCAATGAAAAGTATGAATTGAAAGAGAATTTGTGAAAAATAAATGGGTCAAAACATATCAAATTTATACGGTTCATTGTTTTATTTGTTAATTTTAATGGAAGCAACAAATGTGAGAGACAAATCGTATGTCGAAGCGTTCCGAAACAATTGTATTAGAATTTCGAACGAACTGATTTTTAAAAATATCAACATAATGCAAAAACAAAATGATTCTAAACCCGACTATTAGTAATATTGATCATGACAATAATTCTGCATAAATGAATCGTTCTTACTTTTGTTTTTTGACGTTTTTTCAACAACTTTTCAATCAAATCGCTCAATCGAAAGCCTAAGATAAAATACGTCGAATTTCACAAGTTGATCAATTTTATATATAGCATCAAATGAAACAAAAAATGAAACGAAGCTGAACATTCTAAAATTGAGAAGTATTGAATTTCAAATGTAAAAAATTCAAGTTTCTTAATTAGCTAGTAGAAAGACTAGTAGTGAATATTTTTAGAACGAATTTAGAAAGACACATTTGATTTTGTGCAACAGTTTTCATGCACTTTTACTTGACAACATTGGAGTTATAGTTAAAAAAAGTAAATTAATATAACAAAACATCAATGCAGTAAAACTATCCTAATGAAATGCAACTATACTACACTTAGACGTTAACCGATAAAATATTGACAACTTTTATCGTAGTGCACAATAAATTGTATTAGACTTAAAAGATTTTACACTCCCTTACATGGTTCGCTGTTTAATTTGAAGTTTTTTCATTGAAACCCAAGTTGAAAGCCACATAATTTTGAGTTACAAATTGTATTAAAAAATTGTAGCAAGAGAAACAGATCGAATGAACTGATATAGCAAGCAGGACAATATTTCTGTAATAATCATTTTCTGATACTTAAAAACTTTCACATGTTTGTACTTTTTGTAAATACTGTCATCGTGTAATAAGTTCCACTAACAATTTGTATTATTTAACTACTCCACGGCTTTTAGCACATCTATCCTGTATATCTATAACATATGCTAATTTATTATTCATAAACATGTAAATCTAAGATTGACTACCTAAAATCACAGTCGATTAATAAACAATGTTACATTCAAGGCTATCTTACACCTTTTTCTTCATAAATTCTAATATAAACCCCTCAAAAGTACTTTTTATATATTGATTTAGCAAAATTAAAAACTAAATGTTGGATTCTTACTTAATTTTCAGTTTTTCTGTAAAGTTTAATAAACCGAATCGTACCGGATGTAAAATCATACGTATATCTAACAAAAGTCGATATTTGCATACAATCAACAAACTTTCATTGCAACGGTAATGGCGACGTTTCAAATAATCTTCGCTGCGCTCATTGTTGCTTAAATTTTTGTATCTTCTAAACATGTTTGTGCATTTAAATTTAAATTTACGTTCAATGCATATAAATAATCATTTCAATAGTTTGAAAAAAGTGAAAATGTAATCACGTTTGTTCGAAAACAACACAATGGATGTGGAAATTTAACGTCGATCGGAAAAGTATACTTTTTGAGACTTTTTTCGATCAAACATGGAAGAAAGCTTTGAAAGTGAGGATGTAGATTTGAAGTTGCTTTACACAACGTCAGCTCAAAAGGTTTATGAAAATTATGGTCATTTGCCCACAAAATTTTTACAGCATACACGTCATTCCACATTTGATAGATATAATAATATAACGAAGAATGTTAAAAATTGTTAAAACATTTGATATGTTGCATCGATCTTTTTTTATAATTCATTTGTAGTTCTCAAAATTGTAAAATGTTGACATAACTATCTTATATTGACCTTTTTAGTAATGGACAACTCGTTACTATGGTGGTAATAACAATCAATAACCAATCATTTCTTAAATCTTCCAAAAATAAAACTTGTTTGAATTGAATGAATTGAATCCCGAAATCGATTTTTTTCGATTCGTCGTTTAGATTTGCTTTAATTTTCAAAAGGTTCATTTTCAATAAGTATAATAATCATTTTTTCTATGACAGAGGTAAACTGAAGTTTATGATCTTTCATATTAAAAGCAAAAAAATTGTTCACCTGTTAACAAATCGTATTTTAACAGACGTCAGCAGTTTATTTATTACAACGTAGAGTTAGTGCTCTTCGCGAGCAACTTAAGCGACGAGATTTGCACTTGGACTTGCTAAAACGGAAATTGAGTCTTCAAGAAGACAATGTCCGAATAAGAACAATGTTACAGGCTGAAAGAGACGAAGCGAATCTAAGGTACTAATAATTCTGATTTTTCGTTTCTTAAATCTCCAAATGTTAACATCAAAATTGATATAAATGTCCTAAACATTTACTCCAAAGAGCAAAAAAGTTGTCGAAACAATTAGACCTTATGCAGTTCAAATTGAATGAGGAAAAGTTAAGGAACCGAGAGATGCGTACACAGCTTCTGGAAGCGGCTGATTACAAAGTGAGTTTCAGTGATAGAGTTGTCTGTGAGAGGCGACAAACATTTTCTTATACTTTTCTTTTCATTCATTAGATCAAAGCTTTAGAGAGAAACCGAAAAATTGAGGAACTTCAAAGGAAATTGGTTGAAAGTGAGATGATAAGAACGCGGCAGTCAAGGAAGATCAACTTATTGAGAGATCAATTACGAACAAGCACTGAAGCTACGGAACAAGAGAGATACATCAATGATCATTCATTGCAAGTCTTACGCGATGAGCTGGAACAAGTCAAATTAAGCTTGGCTGAAATTTCTCGCAGAGAATCTCAAGTACTTACAAATTCAATTTTATTTTAAAGAAGCCGAACAAATGTGCGAACAGAAGTTTGCAAATAAAGTGCAAATGCATGTTGCAAAAGTTTGCAAATGAATTTGCAAAAATGTTGACGGCGTGTTATGTTACTTTAATTATTTATTGTATCATTTAATTTTCAGCTTCAAAGCTTCAGAGTTTCTGTAACAAAAATCTTATCAGAACCACTGTGTACGCCCGACTACGAACTCATTGCACAGCTTCAAAAAATAGTCGCAGCACATCGAGAGTTTACTATGCTATCCCGAAGATACGACCTTCCTCTAGAAAGTAGCCCCTCGAGATGCACTAGGTAAAATCAAAGATACCAATCTATTTCGTTGGATTTTCGAATTTTATTAGCATAGGAACAATTATTGTTGAACAACCGAGAGATGCAACCTATGTCTCTCTGTATATTTATTATAATTGTATACAGTTTATAATAGAGATATAAAAATATTTGAAAAGTGCAACTATTTTGAATGAAGGTTTAAAAATGATTCAAATTATAGTGTTCAAAGTTGTTGTGCTTGATTTGAAGAATACTTTTTAGTGTTCATCCTGTTCATCCTCCGAGATCCCCTGGATCTCGTTGCGCACGCTATGAGGATGGTGGATATGCAGAACCACGTGATCTTCAAGATATTGAAACTGATTTCAATAAACCACCGATCAGAAGTAGTTTGATTCCATGATAGTTTCAGATTCACGTGTAGGATAATTTAATGGCTGTTTAGAATTCGAGTTGAGTACTAATCACTAATTATCAATTGCAATTGCAAAAATAAATACAATCATTTTAAAATTAAATAAACGAATATATTAAAATCTGACTTATATCTATAAATATTAACAAAACATAACAGTTTATAAGAACAGAACAGCTTTTGCATAGAGTATTGGATACATAATTATTGTGATTCAAGTTGGACACAATGATTTAGACAAATCCAGGCGACGTCATGTGATTAACCAAGCTCGGACTTGGACTTCTGCTAGACCTCTGCGGAACGCCGATTGTAGTCGCAAGATTCTGAATGCTCCTTGGAAAACTGTTTGTAATTATTGTATGATGTGGACCAATAAATGCATCACCCATGATTGCCAGACGTATTCCTTTTGCATGTTTGTGTATCGTCATAGAAATACCTGTTCACACAATTTAATAATTTGTTTTGTTTTTGAATTTATTACAAAGATTTGAAAGGAAACTTACTACAATTTCCTTGAGGAGGTTTCCAATAAATAGCAGATTCCAATCCTTCAACTGGTAGTTCGCCATCAACGATAGTTAGAGACAAAGAATATCTCCTGGTTAAATAATTCAGAATAACTTTTAACAAAACAGAAGGCAAGCATGACGTCAGCAGTCCAAAAGATGATTCTCCAACTGAGAGAGCATAGATAGCACTCTGGTTTGACCTTGCATCTTGAACATTTTTTTGTATCACCTGAAATGTTACATTTATTATAATTTGAATGGAAATTGCGTTCATCTTTTATACGGGGACACAAACTTGAAGAATTTCCATCATATCATTATCAAATAATGGCGTTCTGGTTGGCAGTGCAAGACAAAACATGCCCCTCATCTCATGGTTCTGAACGTACAACGCTTTCTGACTAGTATATTTGACTGTTGTTAAAACGTCTTGTGGTATTGGTAATTCTAAACATCTACAACAATTAAATAGTTAAATTTGAAAAAAATACATTTCGAGTATACGTTTTTGACATACCGAAAATATTCTTTAAGCGAGTCAACTGCAGCAGCAAGCAAAATCTCTGATTCGTCAGCATCGGTCATATTTGAGATTTGCGTTAAAATGTCATTGTCAACGATTTCAGACCACGCAACAATTTTCCTGCCGCAAGACGAGATATTCAATAGTCTATTAGCATGGGCATGTTTCAAAAACAGTTCTTCGCATATCGATCTTGTTGCTCTGATTGCAGTTATCGTTATGGTAATAACTTCGATTGCAGTGTGATAAATCAAAGGCAAATAGTATGATAGGACGGAAGTTAAAGTATCTGGATAGTAGTGCTTTTGAGACGACTTCAGAGCTCGCAATTCTCTCAAAATTAAAATCGGAGTTTTCAGACTGAAAGTTACGGCGAGGTACCAAATCCAGGCGATTATGTATGTTAGAGTTTCCATCGGGTTCAAACATTTCAGCATCGCTCTTAATATGATTTGATAACCGAAATTTCGTCTTGCAGTCTCACGTTTAAACACTTGTGGAAACAATGTTAAACGTAGTCCTTCGTTTTTTCTGTACTGTCTAAAAAGAGTTTTAAACAAATGATAAATGTTACTCCAATGTCTATTTTTATTGGATTTATTAAAGTACTTTGAGTTGTTAATTTTTGTTTCTACTCACTTCATGATTTCTTTCACAGTTAAGACATTAATTATGACAAAAATCTTAAGACTTTGATATAAGCCAATCGGTTTTTTCATAATCTCAGGACGTTCTACGGGATCATTGTTACAAAGAAATTCGTTCCAGGTATTACTAAAACTCTCAGTCAATTTCTGATGCAGCTGAGGCAAAGCTGTTGGCTCAACGTAGGGTGGCTTAGCAAAAGGGTTGCAGGACTCCTGGTATGACCAAGTTTTTATGGAATGTTTGAGTGGTAAAAAATCTCCCAACGTTAGGTGTTCGTGACATAAGATAAGATGATGTACTCGGACCAGATAAAATTTCACTTCCTCTCCATTCATAATGCTGTTAATCACATGAACTTGCCAGGGAGAATGATTAGATGGAAGATACTTGGACGTTATGTCACTTACATAATCCTGAAATTGAGAAAAAGTTGCCTATTTTCATATCAGTTTTTGATTGATAATATATCTTATTTTTATTTTACTTGGAAATTTTAATCGCGTGTCTTTATTACAGTTCATGAGAGAGTTATTTCAAATAGATATTCTGTACTTGTATGTTGTTTTCTGTGACAGCTCTTCCTTTGTAAGAATTAGGCGATATTAATAAGTGGTTGTTTAAAGAAAAATCGTCCAAATATTCCCAGGTGTATAAACCCCACTTAGTTGTCAAAGCCATTCTGAGGAAACGTTTGGATGAACTCAGTCTCATGAGATGAAGCCCCAGTTCATCATCAATGTCGGAAATTTGAACCAAAAGAGTATAAATCCCCTGAACAAATAATTTTCAAATAAAACAATTCATTTGTTATTTTTCAACACGATTCGATTCATTTTTGCATTTTGTTATCACTAGCCTGATTTCTTCCTTGATCTAAAATGCTTCGAACGCTGTTTTTTTCTACCGCTACGCAGTTCGGATGTTTCCACTTGACAAATTGCACCCAACATTTTCTCGACCACTTCACAACTGAAAATGAAAAGAAATGTATGGTAAACCTTAGAAGCAACAAACATAATTAACAATCAAGTGAAGTAAATTCTCTTTTGGCAAAAAAATGAACGAACTCGGATACTGGAAATGTCATTTTTTATTTGAAAATATAATTATATTACATATAAATGTACAGTATACCTGAATAACTTATAAGAAGAAGTGGTACCAAAATAACACCAAACAAAATTGTGATAAGTATGTCTATGAGATACGAGACTGAAAATAGAATTTGAAAATCGAATGTAAATTTCGTCATGGTCGCAAATCTAATACTGACGACGAAATCAATCTTGATTCTTATACACCAAACCGCAACTTTTCCGCCGGGAAGAAAATAAATTACTTTTTAATTTTCGTAAATCGAATTTCACATTGTGCATGAAAACTCTTGTTAATGCGACTGTTTGAATTAAGTGCATGAGTTGCTTACATTTGTTGATGACCTATGATCTTTCTCCAATCACTCGTTACAGTTTGAGATATCAACAACCGAACTGATGTCTCCGCCCATATTATCATGCACTTCTTTGAAATTATTCAACTGATTCCAATAAACTCAACACTTTTCAATTTTAATAATAAATAATAATGATGCAAATTCATATCTTAACTCCTTCAATTTCGTTTAGTTCAAATTCAGTTTTACATTTGAAAATAAAATATCTTTTCATCTGATTTGTATTGTGTAAATTTAGGTTACAATTAGTAGATATATTAGTAATGAAGGACAAATTTTGAATATTCGATTTTCAAGTTTTTAAATATATTTATTAAAATCTTAAATCTTGCAGCAGTCTTTGGTTTGCATCAGTCGTGCAATGTTCGAGATTCCTTAAAATTAAAATATAATTATTAACGACACAATGCACGAAACGAATGATTGTTAACTCATAGTAAACAGACTGAAACGAATTATCAACAATCGCTTTATCATGTTCATTGTGCGATATTAATAACAAATTGTTGCGATTATTTGCAAAAAATACTACCGTGTTGTAACGCCCTTATAAAACGTCTGTTCTGCGGCTATCGTTGGGACGAATTAACTAAATTAATACGATGTAATTGACATTCACAATCTTACATGAAATCCTAGTTTATTATTTCTGTGGAAGCCCGCCATAACCAGTCAAGTAATTTTGTGATACTCAATATTCTTTTGAAGCGTCACTTAACTGGTTAAGCAGAATCGTCACGGATTTTATCTCAGTTGCTGCATTTGTTTGCGTTAAACAACATTTTTTAAGCGCAATGATACAAAAATGGCAAGGCTCTTCGTTCGATCGACGCAATAAATAATCACAGTGATAAACAAACATCACAGTGATAACTAAACCACTGAAACTCAATAATTGTACCTTATTCGAAGGGCCGATGTTCAACACACAGTTATTCTTACACAGTCGAATTCTTAAACAAAAAGTTTTGAAAATCTGTCGGACTGTCACCGTTAAACCTGTAATGGCATTTTGAAATAACGATGAAATTTCATGCACCCAGAAAGAAACAGTCCGTGACTCAGTGCATCATAACTTGCTGACTTTTCACTTACAAGAAAAGAATATATAATTTCAACAACTTTAGATTTCAACCATGTGAGTATATATTTGTTGGTCGTGGGCCTTTCGATCACATTAATCAGGCCTATTAGTCATGGCAAAATTGTATCTGTCAAAAATGATTCAATTGTGAATCGCATTCATTATCTTATATCTCAAAGAAACAATAATCTAACAGAAGTACTGAACATTGTTTTTCTACTCAACTTTAGTAGTCCAAAAGTTACAAAACAATTCGTATATACACCTGGACCTCTTGATAGCGTCTCTTATTGCAATAAAGCTGCACGGTTGTACTCCCGTGGCTAAAGTTCCACTTCAAGTGGTAAAAGGGGCATAAAACAGGGCCGTAACTTGACGTGGGACCTCAAAATGTTTGTAGTAGTTTTTGTTTTCGATAATAAAGTAGCAAATCCAACAATTTACTAACTTCTTTACATTAAATTTCTTTTATTATTTTCGCAATTTTGCTTGGTACGGCCCTGTCAACATGTGTGCTGGTTGGTCAAGCAATCCCTTCCATGACAGCTTTGCAAAAGCGAGTCGACCAAAGACGCGAGGTTTTAGTGTAAAACATATACTCCAGTTTATCACAATGAAGACTTAATGGAATCTTTTAACAATCTATAGGCACTTTTAGACTACCAGCCTATTGACTTATAGCACTAACTATTTGAAACCAAATATTCTTGTCAATTAAGTAATAATATCGGATCTAAATGCTTATCTAAAAGGCTTTCGAATTTTTCGTTTTACTTCTTTCTCTCTTTGGTTCAGTCGTCTTGAGCCAGTTTGAACAATGAATACGTGTTCATTATAAAAATATCAATTTTACGATTGCAAATGTATTTTTTCATCCTGAGAAAATTAGACTTTTTTATACATTTATGCAATTCCAAACTGGCATGATGTATTTTGTAACGTTCAATCGTACTTTTTTTATCTAATATCAAATTTCAAAAAAAAAGTATCATCTGCAGCCTCCAATTCCATTACTCCTAATCAAATGTACAAAAATGTGCAAAATCGTATCTATGTATTCTCTGCTTTACTTTTAATCTCTTTCGCAACGCTCTGATGACGCGTTTCTAAAGTTTAACTTTCAGCTAATTTTGAGGGAAGGTTTCAGAGATACAGATCAAGGGAAGGTTCAACTGAAATGAGTCGAAACAATCGAATTAGTTATATTTTAGTGTCATGCCCGGCTATGAAACTCTTATTTTTAATAATAATCAATTAAATAATAATCTCGAATGTAGGTTCGCCGATTTAGCTACTGCCCATGTACCTGTCAAAGGTACGATTTGGCAGTTTCTGAATAATTTGGTGGGGCGATCGCCGCTTTGCTTCCGACGATCAAATTCAAAATAATTAAAGTCAAATCGGGACTTAGCTAGGATTTACATCTCGCGACATGACACCCGCGCGCAACTCTGATAATTAAAAAAGTGGCCGGAAATAACAAGCTTAATTCATTTGCAAATAAATTATCATCGCTTGAATCATTTGTTAAAATGTTTCACCGCAGTTTTTGTATATACGCGGACAATATCTTTCGGCAATAATAGCGTAAGGTACTTTTTCACCGACACGTATACTTCGATGTTTGCTGAACTTGTTCCACACGTGAATTATCTTAGCCTCTTCGAGTAGTTTCATCGTTGACTCCAAGTCCGTACTTTCGAAATACTTCGTCCATTCCCTATAGAAAATGGGGTAAAATATCGAAGGTGGGTATACGTGAAAACCTTTGCATCTCTCCGGGGTCATATTTTTTATCTGCAAAAAATATGTTTTCATTATATGCTTGAAATTAAATATCTAGCAACAAAAATTACTTTTTTCAGACTTCCGATTCTTAATTTTTACTTGTCATAGTTACTTACGTATTTAGCTTTGCAGATTTTTTGCAACGTTCTCGTAATAACACCTGGTCCATTGTTGCCCCAGATGTTGCCACGAAAATTGTTCCTCAGATCGAACAAACAATCAGTTGCGATTTTTCTGCCAAAGCCGGTATTTGTAAAACCCATGACTCCAGCAGCGACGTCGTCTATCGAATCCTCAGCGCCGACAAAATTTGTTAAGTTTTGCAAAGACCTACAACATAATCGTTTACACAAACAAACTTGTAATAACATAGTGCTCATTTTGTTGGTTCTCAAACAAATTTTATATCTTGATTCTTACTTTTTAACAACAACGTCCAAGTCCAAATAAATTCCTCCGTATTTCCAAAGTGTAAGGTACCTGAGAATGTCAGACATGTGGCTGGTTGGCCAGTAGCTGGATTTCAAAATGCCTGAAGCGTACCAGCGCTCCAGCGGGGTATCTTTTACGTACTCATTGATCAATATCCGTCTGACTTTCACGTTTGGATAATCTTTCAAAATGTCGTACAAAACTCTTGAACTCTCAGACAATTTAGACGGACTTAAGTAAAGTAAATATACAGTCATGTTTGGGTTCATCATAGCTGCGGATTCGACCGCACAAGCTTGTCGGGCGTTTAAAATTGCCTCAGACCTTCCAAAGCAGGATGTCTCGTGAAAGAAAATGCTTTTCTTAACTAAACAATCCAAAAAAGATTTCACGTTATTATTCTAACTTTATAGCATAAACTGAATGTTCAAAATGAAAAACGTGTATCAAGCTATCAAGGTCAATATATAATAAGAGTGAATAATTGAATAAGACGGTTATAATCTATGTGCAAATCAATAAAAGACAAGTGAAACAAAAGTAAACTGATAAATTTGTTGCTCACCCAATAAAGTTTGATCAAACAGTTGCAAACTGTCGGCGTCGCTGCTTCCCTCATAACACCCAATTTCGCTAGTGTAATATTCATCGTCGTAGGAAAACAACTGAATATTCGATAGTAACTCCTTATCCTTAACGAGAACTATGATGAACAAAAAGAGCGCACAGACGAAACCCAAAAGCACTCTTCTGACGAGCACTTTTCTAATTCCGAGCCGCACATGCATCATGGTCATAAATGTTGAATTTCGTTCAAATTATTTCCCGTCTTTGGCGGAATTTTAGTTGGGTGATATTTTCTAGAGTTGGTGTTACATAACGTGGAAACCATAATTCAAGCGCAACACCTGTGTCAACGGTAGTGCAATCTTCCTTGTCAGCATTACTTTTGTAAGCGATGACCGCGGAGTGAAGATGTGAGTCAATGTTGAAGCTTTCCGATACATGTGAATGCAATGAATTGCATTTCATTTTGTTGAGTATCTGTAAGAGTTATCAGCAAAAAAGACTAGATTAGATTTAAAAAATGCACGAAAGATTAAATTAGATTGACGAAGCTTGTAATAATCGATTACATCGATCTTAAAAAGATAAAACCCTTCTATTCCCTCGTAGTCTGTGAACTTTGCAAAGTGGCCAATTACAAGGACAAATGACAGTAAAGTACGAGACGAGTCTCGTCATGACGCAAGTGAAATTTAAAATCATTATTACATACCGGCTCAAGACACTGATTTTTTTCACACAAAATGTTTCTTTTCAAGTTTTGCACTAGAAGTTTATTGATACAAGGAAAACGCGTAAAATAGTTTTTCAAATTATTGGGTTAAATCAACCTTCTAATTGTGACTATTGTTGAATGTTTTATATAACATACAATTAATCTGACTCATTCATAGAATAACGTAGAACTGAAACAAAATTATACACCTTTTAAAGCGTTACTCGGCATATTAACATAACGTACAGTCTTAACATTTTTGTTTAAATAGCACAGATTTAGATATAATTATAACAATGTACAATCACAATGTCAACCTGAAATTAAATGAAATTCATGTCAATAATGTCAAGATCAATAATGAACACAGCCTCGTTTCGTAGTTCAGCCGGAATAACGAACGTTTTACTTTTGTTAACTCTTTTCGTTTACATTTTCTAATTTTGGATTAGATTGACACCGACTCAATGAAACTTCACCTGCCCAAACAAGTAAAACTGGCACTCTATTGCAAAATGTCACACTCGTTTTTGCCAAAATGCAACACAAATTCGTTCGCATGTATTTATGTAGCTTACTTTCAGAACAATATAATAATCTAAAAGGTGAAATGATAAAACATAAATTTTTTAACATTATTATCGGGAAAAATAAAAATTACCTTTTACAGGGATGTAACTTCGCATCGTCTCCTTTAAAATCCACCCCATGGAGAGAACACTAAGGACTTTGGGGGATCGAGTTAAAAACACTGACACATGGGTGGGGCAAAAAAATATTCTGTCGGTACGAAGAGCGTTTTTTGCGAGAGCATTTGCAATGACAACAACTAACTCGACAAGCGAGACATCCAAACGCCGCTGAATTGTCTCCGAGTGTCTAGATTTTATTTTCGCTTTGCGCAGCTAGCCGAGTGTACGAGTATACAGGTCGAATATTGCGCGAACGCATGCGTAGATACACAGAACGTCATCGGTTATATTACAACTTACAACTGTCTGCACGAAGGGGTTCGAGCGACACAATGAAGTTTCAAGGGGGGTAACATAAAGGCACATCGAACAGTCATCAAACAAACACCATCGCAAAAATTCAGCATTCTAAGTTTTAACTTATATATTTTTTGATAAAAAGAAACATATAATCATATAAAAACAAGAATCGAAATTAAATTGTTTGAGTTTTTGAATGCACAAATAATAAGAATAAATTAAATGAGTTCGAAGAATTTTTATTATTGCGGTAAGTGTGTCAAGTTTTCTTGTTTTGTTACATCTCGATTGACTCCGGAATATTAAAATCAAACTTTGAAATCGTACTTAATTAAAATAACATCTCTTAATGACATATTTTGTACGCTCTTTATAATCTCAATAGTCTTTCTATAAAGTTGTACTATATAAACCCTCAAATTTGTACCACAGTTTAGTCTGTCTAACATATATCAATCTATGACTCAGGTCTTCAGGATCTTCAAACATTGTAACGTATTATTTTACTCTCTTAAATTTATATTTGACAATAAATAGTTTGTATTAACAGTATTCTTTGTACCTTATTTCTGCCCATTACATTATTGCACTTGATTGTGATGGAACAAATGAAACGATTTTATAAAAGGAACGAAAAATAATGTTTTGCAATTGAGACATCGACAACATAATCATGACTGTTAATGTTTACAAAGTGTGCACAATCTTTTTTACGACGATTTAAACTTGATTTGAACACGTTTCATCGTAACTGACAT
This sequence comes from Telenomus remus, assembly GCA_020615435.1. Classification (NCBI taxonomy): domain Eukaryota; kingdom Metazoa; phylum Arthropoda; class Insecta; order Hymenoptera; family Scelionidae; genus Telenomus; species Telenomus remus. The sequence continues at coordinate 14,121,759 of CM036338.1, forward strand.
GCGAGATCGTTTTAATTTACATTTTATGAATTCAAATCGCGCGGCGAGTATTTCAGTAAAACTTTTTCGATACGTACATTCTATAAACATTCAAAAGGTAAGAATATATTGAAATTCATTTTTTGTTATTTTGTTGAAGTTCTCTACCTGAAATCAGATAAGCTTCTCTTCTGAAACTAATCGCCCCTATAGTAACTTGAGACAAAGCGAACTCTTATTAAACCATTTCCATTCTCTGCGGTCAGAAAACGTAATGAATTGTGAGTCATTCAATCATAATTTATAAATGGCCGTACATCCTGTTCTATCTAGTTCAATATGATTCGTTTTGAAACTATACTTATATGTAAATATTTTTATAAAAATTCTTATCAACAAAAAAGAAAATTAAGGAAACACTGTTTTTAGGTATAAAATGAAATCCCTTCTCTACAACATAGAATCATCTCAGTTGAGAATCCTAAAGGAAGATAACAAAAAATTGTTTTCAATTAGAAATTGCCCCCTGTGTTTAAGCAATAATTGTAAATACGCACCGAAAACGGAACGTTTTTCGGTACTTTTGAAGAATAAATTTGAGTCAACGTTTTATATACCGAATTTAAGTCCATAAGGCTACTAACTTGTCGGCCTTCTACAAAGGTTCTACTGTATGCGTAATTTCCCACGTTGAAACGAAAAGTATTAGTCGTAAAAACTATTAACAATTTATGTATTTATTTCAAAAACAATCGTAAGAATAATATTTTGCGTACAGAATAAATCACGAGATAAAAATAAATATGTACATTGTTACTCCTCAAGCTGTGTTGTTTATAGCCAAAAATGAGATAATATATATATATTTGTATACTTCTTTCTAGGTCGCAGCTTTAGATGAATTTCTTCTTGCTTCTTCACGTCAACAAATTGCAAACGTTAGGTTTAAATTACCAAATCTTAAAAAACATTTTTATTTTGCAATTCAAAATATGTAAACAGTCCTTGATTTTGTAATTTGTTGACATTTTTCATTATTATTTATTGTTATTTGTGAGCAGTTTTTCCAACCAAATTATCTAAGCGTTGTAATTTCAATAAAGCTTGTTGCATCTGATTGCATCTTGCTGCAGATCTTTTTTTTTATAATTTATGATAGAAATGGAACAACTAGATCTTCTTTGTGCTCGACTTTGACCGCCTCTAGTGCAGAAGCTGCTGTATTTAAAAAGTTGAAGACCTGAAACAAAAATTTAATCATTTTTTTCGTATTACACATGCCTCACTTTTTTGTTTTATTGTTTTTCAAACTTCATAATATTACTTTACTTACAAGTTGTTCGTCCATATAAGAAATTGGAGCTCCCGATAGAACTTTTTCAGGTGCAGGTATATCTTGCAAAAGACAAGCGTTACGTTTTGGGATTTTAAAATTGCCAGTTTCTATTCGTTTTGCATAAGCTCTTGAACGTTCCATGTATTCATGTTGTTCCAAATTATGAGAATCCAGTGCTCCAATATCTATAATGTTACTGTAAGAAATCGAAACTGAGTTAAAAACAAAATGTTACAATTAATTTTCATTAAAATTCTACGAAAAAATTAAAATTTGGGTTTTCTGGATAGTTTTAGCTCTAAAATTACTGTTATAAGGAAAATTTTGAGCGAAACGATGCGCAGTGTTTAGATAAGATTGAGAATCTGCGGATGTCGTCAGTGTTAACGTATAATGAGTTTCTGGACGAAAGATAATGTTTTTATCAAACGACTTATGTTCCTTCTATAGAATGTATTATAGCAGTGTCTGCTTCTAAATCAACGTACTTTGCAGTTTCTAATAATATTCTGCTCAGAGCATTTTGTTCGTCACTTTTCTTCGGCACTGAACTTGAGTACTGGTTGATATAATCGTCACTGCAAAAACCAAAAAATAATTGAATAATATACTTATAATAATACATATAAAATTTGCCAAATAAATAAAATGTTTGAGTACCTATGGGCTCTTGGAATATTTGTGCTGCTACTAACAGGGTCCACTAATAAATGAGTCCGTTCATTAACCTCGCTGCTCTGAAACCCAAACCAAACATTTTTATTTTCTTATACAGTAAACGAATTTTACAGTAAAAAAAAGATGAAACACTTCGTTAATTGAAATCCTAACCAATAAAAATGTCAAATTGGAATACAATGTTAGCTTCCTTTGAAAGCTAAATGTAATACAAAATTGAGTGCACCAATAATCATTAAGTTGACACACCAAAGTGCATATGATCTGAAATGGCAAATTTGAAACACAGATAACGATTGTCATGCCATCGGAGCAGTGTTTGATAATATACCTGAGGGCCGGCCTCCTCGCCGCAACAGCAAGACATAAATTTACTAAAACACTCCCCCATGATGATTTCAATAAGTAGCCCTAAATGTTTGTTAGATATAAAACTAAAATAACTTGCACATCGCTAACAATGGTCCATTATCATCCCCAAAGCGTTGTAAACAATCAAATTAATCAACTGCCTGTCAAGTGTTACGTCTATCCGCGAGATCCGCGAATACCGCCCGCTTTCTTGTCCTTCTCTTTCAAACTGTAAAAAGGAAGACAAACAATAACATTTATACACATTCATTAGTACATTCTTTTCTTCAGATACTATAAAATGTCAGTAACATAAACTGTAATTTGCAAAAAGAAGGCAAAAACAGAAAAATAAAAACAAACAGAAATTTAGGTAGTTTTTGTTTATACTTTTGATGTGAATTTATACTTGAATTTCATAAGTAAATATCGTTAATTTTTTTGTTTGTAACCGTTCCCTCAAATTCAATAAACAAATCTGAAAAGTTTTCTTAATAAATGAACTGAAAAACATGAACATAAACGTTTAAATGTTTGTTTACATTTCATTATTTTGTTTTAAGGCAAGTTTACAACGTGACCTTGTGTCAGTCCATGAGCTAAAGTGAACAAGAGGTTTGAAACTCCAGTCAAAGTACAAATGCAAAAACTGAAAGAGCCTTTGAGAGAGCTGCCGTGTAAGGTGAGTTAGACTGGCTCGGTTCGCAAAAACCGCGGAAATATTGAGTTTACAGCATTCGCATCTTTGATTGTTCAGCTTAGTGATTAATTTCAGCGGACCACGACAAACACAGAGGACTCGTTTAGAATTCGATGCAATTCGCGATCATTGTTATGTTCCGATCGAAGCAACGATGATGAATTAGCGCGCATTAATTATGTCAACGTAACAATGAGTGGGAGAAACAAATGAGGCTGACGTCAAAATAACTGTGTGTGTATATACGCCAAGCGATTTCTGCGATTGAGTTTTCCGCTATCTCTATCTAACACTTTCGTGTTATTGTTGATCTTTTAGTGAGTACACTTTTGTCACTTTTGCACGTAACCTAATTATCAATTTTCAAAATTCACCAGCATAAAAACAAAAGAAACGCCAATATTTTATTTGAATTGAGTGTTAATGACTATTTGCCAATGACCAATGAAAAAGATTGACATGTTTATACACGATCATGTGATCAATATGTTCATAACAATTGATTTTGGTATCCAAATATTTCCTTGTTTGTAACAGACAGTCGTTTCAGTGTTTTGTTTTGGCTTTGATTGCAACGAATTAGATTCGTTTATAGTCTAGTTGGATCTTGATAACAAAGCGAGTTTGATTGGACTGTGGTGTAAAATAAAAGTGAATTGTTTTTTATCTTATTCTTTTCAATCGTTTTGATTATTTTTTTGTTTAAAGAACAAAAAATGGATGTGAAGCGTGACAGTGACGAAGAGACGGAGGCAAATATCATAATCAACGAAAAAGACGGCTTACCAAATGTTCATCCCAACTTCGAGGAAATAGACTTCAAAGAAAAAGTTCACGGTGACATTGGCGCTAAAACGTTAGAGGAATTAATTCATGATGAAGATCTACCAACGTCTGTCATTGTTACAAATGTTGATCCAAGGATTTTTAAATCCGATGAATTAAAGGTAAAGACAGTAATTAAATGCAAATTATAAACATCAACAAACTTTTCATTTCAAATTCAAAACGTTCAATAACACGAAGTTGATTTGTCTGTGTTTAAACGATGTTTATATTGTTAATGAATTGAATCGGTTTGTTTATTTTTTAGTCTGAGATTGAGAAATTGTTTAAACAATTTGGAGACGATGCAACATTTCAGTACTTCAAATCTTTTCGGAGGATGAGAGTGAATTATGGTGTTCCAAAGGCTGCAGCGCAGGCCAGGATACATTTACATCAGACGCAAGTTGGCGATACGAATATTAATTGTTATTTTGCGCAACCAGTAACTCCGATAGGTTTGTCAATTGTTTTGACTTTAGAAACAGAAAAGTGTTGTCATGAAATTAACCAAGTCTCCTTTGTTAACATTCAAATTCTTTCAATTAGATATAGAGGACCAACATTTACATCCACCTGCACTAACAAAACAGTTCCTAATTTCTCCACCTGCATCACCTCCAGTTGGCTGGGAACCAAGAGAGGAAAACGAGCCATTGGTTAATTATGACCTTCTTGCCGCCATTGCAAATTTAACACCAGGTACTTGAGGTCTACCAACAAACAAAGTACAATTTCAGCAAGTTAACATTCATTTTACTATTTAAATTTTAGGGGGTAGTCATGAGATACATCCTGCAGGATCAGGTCAGCCAGGAATCGTGGTACACGTGTGCGAGGCGGCAAAATCATTGAAGAATGCTCCACGAATGCCACACACGCGTTGCCCTGACCCATAAGTCATATCTTTCTCTTTCGTGTTTACACCAATTAAACGCTTAATCCATCCAATGAACAAACAAAAAAACAAGAAAGAGATAAAATGAAATAGTTTAAGAGTATTGTTAAATGTAAAGGTATCTATCGTAATATAACTTCCAATTGTTCATTCGCGAAAATATATTTTGTTAGATTATGAATGAACAAGCGCGCGGCTGATATGTTACTTAAATATATACTTTTATCGTGTATTATAATGTACAGTGTAGGTAAAGTTCATTCTCAATTTCAATGTATCGATCAACGGCATTCAATCATTTTCTTTTTTTCTTTTTTCATTTATTTGAGTGCTTTGTAATAGTATTTTTGAAACCAAAGAAAATAAACGTGTCAATAGTTAAACGGCCAGTCTTTTAGGTTCATAATTAGTATTGTTTCATCGTCGAACTTGAGTTAAGCTGATTTTTAGTGTATAACATCTTTTGTACGACAATAATCTCGACTTTAGATACATCCTTTCTCGATCTAATTCAGTTTCGATTTAGCTCCAAAATGTCTGATTTGCGAAGACAGTTGAAGATTGTTAAACCGCTTTAATCAATTATTGTGCTATTATTTGGTTCCTAAGCAAATTATACGTATTTTCGAAATAAAATATAGAAAAATAACAAAAAAAAAGATAAAAATTGTTCAAACGAATTCTTTACGATCAAATGTCTATTAGGGTGAAGGCACCAGTGAAAGAACTGCAATTGCTCATCTGCTCTCGATAGTTTTACGCTTTAGAATCTCAAATCCTGCTCCAATGGAAAATTAGAACAAATATTTGAGATTTAATGATTAAATAATTTAAGTTTATGTAAATAATCTCATGTTGAGTTTTTTTCCGGCAACTTTGCTTTCACATGTGCCTTTACGTTCAAACAATATTTTCAACAGTCTGTAAATATAAAATATAAGTTAACTCGTTTTTTAATGATCAAATTCACAATCCTCTTATACTTTTAATTGCCTAACTGGAATTTTTTTATGTGTTTCAAAATGTATCACGCTGGTTCTTGTAAATGTTTAAACGTCCAGACAGCCTTTTTAAATCAAGGTTCGTTCATTTTTAAAACCGCAATTTATCAGTTTTGTCAATGAAAAAAGGGCTGCTCAGGATCAATAATAATTGTTAAAATCTCTATATGGAAATTATGAATGCAAATACAATAAAACAAATTCTAATTCATTAAAACGAGGTTTTCTTTCTAAATATTTTGTCTCCTAAAAGTGTTTACGAAAACTGTTCGATCTGCAATCTTACAGAATTCACAAGTCATAAAACAAACGCAACTTTTCTGACACTTTTATTAACAAAATAGTTTTTATATTTGTACATTAAAAAAAGTAACGATCAACTACTTAACAATTTAGATTTTCGGAGAACAAAACAGAATCAGTCATTACTCTTAGGAGATTTTGTCTTTCCGTAGTCTTCAGAGACGTATTTCATTAGGTCGGTAAGATTTTTGAATTCCGTTCGACTCTGCGGAGGGTCGTTTTTTGGAATTCTAGGTAATAATTCGCCCATTTTGACACGAAAGTCTTGCATCGACGTTGCTCCAGAAAATTTCCATATTCCATAAAATAACAAACTGCAGCCTGTACAGGCATACAATGTGCCCCAGCCTAACGCTCTCAAGGCAAGCTGACCTCCGGTTTCTGATATTCCTTTTGCTCCTACTATTCCCTCGTTGAAGGATTTTGGATCTGTTTTTCTTACAGCTGCTAGTGTACTACCAAACCCAATAATTACGGAAACTCCTGTTATTCCGGTGAGAAAAACAATTGCTGAAAAATGGAAGTTTATTATTAGTATTTTAAATTTTGATTTTGATCTTAATAAAAATGCTGATTTGTGAAATTATCATAATCTACGACAATTCTGACACTTTAATTTCATTAAAATATTCTCTAGCGTAAGAATGAGAAATATGAAATATTTCTTTTGCGAATCTGTTTAATTTCTGTGTTATGAAATTCAAAATAAAAGACTGTTTAAGGTTAGGAAAAATTGCAGATGAAAAATAAACGAAAAGATGAGTGACACAGATAGCGAAATTAGTAACTTACCTTTGAGTTTTTCCTTTTTTTTAATTTGTTCGTCAACGATCCTCGATATTGTTTCCGCGGATCCTGTTGACAAATCATTTGTTCGTGCTAAAATATCAGATTCCGATTTTTGCATTTTGCAATCCGTTCTTCTCTACAATGTTGTATGATAGGTGGCGTTTGTACCATTTGTACTGACATTTGAACCTAAAAATACAATAATTAGTAGTTTCTCGTTTAAAATAATTTGTTTTCTTTAACGAACAGCTAAAAAAAACATTTTTTTCTATAAACCATATTCATTTTTAAATATACACATTGTTTCATATTATTCTTCGAAAAATGCTTTTCTATCTAATGTGATATGAACCCTCGCCTCCTCCAAAAACTTGTTTTTCTTTGTTATTGTAGGAAACATTCAATCCAAAACAAAAACACATCTCTTGATCATGCAATTTTTTCCTCGCGGAGAGAAAAAATTATAATAATCGCAGAATTTTATGGTATTTTTTTCATATTTTTACATTTAATCTTATGACTTATAGACAGATCACCAACCTGAACCTAGCCGCAGTAAAATCTCTCAGCCGGTTCTGCCTTCATGGCGAAGTGTTCTGTCTTTGTTTGTCTAATCACATATGAGTGAGATAGAGAGCAGTTTTTGGAACGCAAAAAACGTCCGACCTAACTGCATCTCCGATTACACGCGGCATGTTCGTGGTGCCTTCGGGTTGCTGTGAGTGATGAACGTTTTTCTCACAAACCCCAAGATAAACGTTGAAAATTCGTATTTAAAAGTCTTCCGTGCTGGTTGACTTGCTAGTGCATCCACTTTCTTAATTCTCGACGATGGCGCCGTACGGACAAAGACCGGACAACGCCTTGAAGCGGGCCAACGGTAAGAAAAAAAGAGCAGCTGCCGTCAACTTTACAAAGCATATGAATCTTGATCCCATTGCCAAAATCACATCCTATTCTTCTCAAACATACTTCCTCTTTCACTTCAATTTAGATCTCAACCTTCTCAAAATTTGTCAATATTTTTTTGATCTCCACTCTATTTCTACTTTTATTTTCATAATCAAAAGCCACAATATCCTTCAACCATTTCTTTCAACATTCAAATAACTAAAATATTTTTAGAGTCATTTCTTTGTCAGAGTTACAATTGTTAACGTTATTTGTTTGTTTTCTTATAAGAGTGGTTATTTGCGCCGTTATTTTGACAAGCAATATTGTTTAGTTGAGCTAAAAATTTAGGGGTTATTTCGCTCGGTTCGTTTCAGTTCGTTCTCTCTTTCATATCCATTGCAAGGTCTATCTGTCCTTGTCTCCATCTGTCGGATGCTTGAGATGTAAACCACACCCCATATTTCAGCGGATATTAATCAAAATTATTCTGTTAAGATTTAAATTACAGTTTCAATGTAAATAACTTCTTACAATTTTTGATGATATTGTTAATATAGATTTTTTTAATTTTGGTATTATAATACAATCAAAATGGATCAACCAATTATATAATTGATTGTTGAATGAACTGAATTCATTTTTCATTGTTTATTGTCGCCATGGATCACAAAAAATCGAAAGAATTAGTTTTCAACTGATCGCAATTTTACTTATACGTTTATAGTATTAGCAGAAAATGGATTAACGACGTTTGAAATTGTTCAATTTAATTTTCAGAGTTCATCGAGTTGGGAAAACCCGCTCGAGCTTTAGATCCACTCCAGGAAGTTTTCCGTAACAAAAAATGGACGTACAACTGGTCGGAGTCGGTGCTGGAGCCGATAATGTTCAAGTACCTCGAACTGTGCGTGGAGCTAAAAAAGTCGCACATCGCGAAAGAGGGTCTGTTCCAGTACCGAAATATGTTCCAATCTGTGAACGTAGGCAGTCTGGAGAACGTGATTCGCGGCTACCTGCGTATGGCCGAAGAGAAGACCGAAGCGGCGCGCAAGCAAAGCCACCAGGCGGTGCTAGACATCGACGACCTCGACGACCTGGCCACACCAGAGAGCGTCATGCTGTCAATTGTAAGCGGCGAGGACGCACAGGACCGCAGCGACCGCACCATCCTTGCGCCTTGGGTCAAGTTCCTTTGGGAGTCTTACTGCCAGTGTCTTGACCTCCTTAGGACCAACGCCCACGTGGAAACACTCTACCACGACATTGCTCGCATGACCTTCCAGTTCTGTCTCGAGTACAATCGAAAAACTGAATTCCGAAAACTTAGCGAGAAACTTCGAAAACATCTTGAAGACATTTGCAAGCTGCCACAGTCAGTCTCCAATGTGTCGATTGACAAAGCCGAAACTCAACAGTTGAATTTGGAAACTCGCCTAATCCAGCTAGAGTCTGCCATTCAGATGGAACTTTGGATCGAGGCGTACAAGGCCATCGAGGACATCCATGGTCTGATGAACCTCTCGGGTAAACAACCCGTGCCCAAAACTATGGCAAACTACTATCTTAAGCTCGCCATGGTCTTCTGGAAGACGAACAAACACTTGTTCCACTCCGCCGCGCTGCTCAAGCTCCTGCAGCTGTCTCGCGACATGAAGAAAAATATGTCCCAAGAGGAGCTTCAACGGATGGCCAACCGAGTTTTGCTGGCTACTTTATCGATTCCTTTACACTCGGCTCATCCGCAATACGACCACTTTATCCAAACTGACAAGAGCCCGCAAGAGATGGACCAAAAGCTCGCAGTGTTGCTGGGTCTAACGCAGCCGCCCTCTCGCCAATCGCTGCTCAAGGACATAGTGCGCATGAACGTGCTCAACCTCGCCTCGCCGCAGCTCCAGGAACTCTATTCCTGGTTGGAAGTTGAGTTCCATCCGCTGGACATCTGTTCTAAAGTTGATACAGTGATCAAGACCATGCAGACCGACGAAGGCAGTCCTCTGCTCCAGTACATCAACGCGCTCCAAAACGTCACATTGGTACGACTCGTGCACCAAGTGTCCCAGGTCTACCAAACGATTGAATTCAATCGTTTAATTCAACTGTGCACTTTCACCACTCTGCCACACCTGATCCGCCTGTTGCTCAACTATCTGCGTTACAGCGACATGCAAATTCGCATTGACTATGTCAAGTCGCGTCTTTGCTTTGGCGTTGACCTTTCAGAACCTCAGCGAGATGAACATGCGAATGGTCCGGTACTGCAGGCCATGCCGTCCGAGCAGATTCGTAGCCAGTTGGTGAACATGGCCAGTGTCCTTCACCGTTCAATAAATGTCATCAATCCTCAGAAGAAACGTCAGGAGCGTGAAAAATTGCGTGCGGCAATGATCAACCATTACCACGAGACAAAACGCAATGAACACAGCATGATCTTGGAACGTCACAGTATCATTGAGAAGCGCAAGGAGTACATTGAGCGAATCAACACGGTGCGCGAAGAGGAGGAGATGCGCCGACAAGAGGAGCAGCAGCGTCTGCTCCAGATGGCCGAACAAAAGCGACTGGAACAAGAACGAGAGGAACGAGAGCGCAAACGACAGCAGACGGAGATTCAATTAATTAAAGATCGTCATCTGAAGGAGAAAATGCAGCAGATTTCGCAGACCAGTCACGGCCAGAAAGTACTGAAAAAGTTGGACGAGGACGAGATCAAGAACATGGACGCTGAGCAGATTGCAGCGAGGGAACTGGAGGAGCTGCAGAAGGAACGAAGAGAGTTACAGCAGAAGCTCAAAACCCAGGAGAAGAAGGTGGATTACCTAGAAAGAGCCAAACGGCTCGAAGAGATTCCACTGTTAGAGAAGGCGCTCGAGGAGAAGTCAGAACAGGCAAAGATGCTTTGGGAACAACAGGAAGCCGAGCGAATCCAGGCGGCGATCGAGGAACGACAACAGGCGGTGCAGACTGCTGAAAGGTTGTCAAGAATGAAGGCCGACAGGGACAAGTTCCTTTCGGAGATCTTGGCTGAGAGGAAGAGCATTTACTTGGAGAAACTCAAGGAGTTTGACAAGATGCTCGCAGAAGAGAGGGTTAAGCGATTGGCCCAACGAAAGGTGCAGCGCAAGGAGGAGAGGAAGGCTCAGTGGGAGAAGAGGAAGGCCGAGGCTGCGGAGAGGAAACGACAAGAGGAACTTAGAAAGGAACAGGAGGAGGAGAGGAAGAGGCTTGAAGAGGAACGCTTGAGGAAAGAGGAAGAGGAGAAAAAAAGACGCGAGGAGGAGGCTGAGAGGAAAGCTAAATTGGACAAGATTGCTGAAATCTCGCGTGCTAGAGAGATGGAAATTGAGCGCAAGCTTGAAGAGGAGAGGAAAAAGCTCAAAGAGGAAACTTCGGGCTCATCCTGGAGAAGAGATAGAGACAACCGAGATAGAGACAACCGAGACAGAGACAACCGAGATAAGGATAGTAGAGACAAGGATTACAGTTTCAGATCAAGCTGTAAGTTCAACTTGTTACTTTAGATGAGACGAGTTTTTGGCAGATGAAAATTAATGTTATGTTTTTGTATTTTGCAGCAAATAGAGATGATTCCTTTATGTCCTCTTGGAGAAAAGGAGGAGGAAGTGCTGGTGGAAATGAACCCAGAGAAGAAAGAAAAACTTGGTTGGTTATTTATACATATAAAAATATTAGTAAAAAAATCTTTGTATAAAACGAAGAAGTAAACGATTATTATGTGATTAAATAGGTCATCGAAGCGAGATGAAGGTAGTAGCGGCGATAAGTGGCGTCCATCAAGAGATTTTAACAAGGATGATCGCGATCGTAGAGATGATCGTGATCGCAGAGATGATCGTGATCGCAGAGATGATCGTGATCGCAGAGATGATCGTGATCGTAGAGATGATCGTGATCGTAGAGATGATCGTGATCGCAGAGATGATCGTGGACGCAGAGATGATGACCGTCGTGATAGATTTGTAAGTTGCAAACATCTCGAAAAATGTTGCATACAAATTATCAATGTAAAAAATGTACCGATTTCGTTGTTTTTTTAGGGAGGTGATAGGAAACCGCAACTTTCCAATTGGCGTATGGACAAAGAACCTGCAAAAGAAAAGTAAATATTATTATTTTACTAACAAAATTGAGTTCTTTTTAATTAATATTGTTCATTCCAAAACTGCGCAATAAAATTTGATCAGCAAAAAAATGAATTTAATTGATTTGTTACTTCTTCTTTGCAGGAACGACGAACGCGTTGAAGAAAAAGTGCCAAAACGCGAGCCCAAGAAGGAAAGACCAGCTGACGAAGATGACGGATGGTCGACAGTTAGCAAACGTTGAAACTTTTGTAATAGAGACAATAATTCATTTAAGAATAAACGTCACCTTTGTACTTTCAATTATCTACGGTCAAAAACAATTAATTCCTCTTTAGATAAACAACAATGATACCATGGAACGATATTTTAATCATTTTTAATTGATTTGTTATTCGATTTATACCTACGATGGTCTGTAAACGTTTATGCAGGGTGTGAACGTGAATTATTGCAAGAACAAAAAAAAACAAAGTAAATCAACATTTACTAGTATCGTTATTGATTTTATGTCAATAACTTGTATGGGAGATATTTGAACTTTTGGGAAAGTATAAAAAATTAACTTGCTTTTTGAATAAAAACTAAGTAACATGTCACTCTTACGTTGTTTTATTTATTTATCACACGAGTCAATTTTACATCCCTCTGTAAAATTTGCATTCATACATGCATCGGTGTTGTTTCACTTTAGAATGACACGTTCATCCGAAGCGTTCTGTACGTCCAGTACGTCCAGTCACTCAGTCAGTCCAGTCCATTCAGTGCCATTCAGTTAGATTCGAGCATGCCTGAGTGATGTACCACCTAACCTCGAAATCAAAACAATGGCAACTACCAAAGAAATATACACTTTGACAGCTGCTCCAATTGCCAATTCATTGTTTTCATCCAAATGGTCGGAAGATGACCAAATTTCACTTGTTACCGAAGTCGGCGTTCATATCTTTGTGAGTTGTTGTTTCTATTTACATTAACGTAACCTCGAAATGCTGACAGAACCGAGCCTTTGTCAAAAAATGAAATAAAATAATGAAAAATTATTATGAAGATAACGACTGTCATGTATTTTTTGTTTAATTTTAGGAATTAGTACCGATACCACAATGCCAAAAACGTATCCTCCAACTGAACCGGTCATACTTGTATCCATCAGACAACATTCCCGCATTAAAATATTCTGACGAGCTTAATGAAAACATTGTCAACTGGGACCGGGAACAAATTTATTCTCTAATTTTAGAATCATCAATAACTCCCAGGCCGATCCGGGGCAACCCAATATTGCCACGAATAATTGACGTTGCCTGGTCGCCAAAAAATCTCGTCCGACCTAATCGATGTATGCTGGCAACCCTCACTTCAGTAGGAGCAGTTGACATCGCCGTGAAAAACAACCGGCAATGGTTCTCTATATACGATTTGTCTTCCCTCTGGTCAAGGCAGTTGGACGAAATTTCAACCGATACTGACAGCTATGCCATGTACGTCGTAAACGCCAGAAGATTACTAGCAACTTCATTAGCTTGGAGCAGTTTACAAAGTGAGAATTATGCATTTTTGGCAGTTGCTTACAGAAGCGCTGATCTTGTCATTTGGAAAATTCCTCAGCTGAATGACAATCAGGATGGTCATATTGCGGAAGCACAGATTGTATGTAAGATTGAGCTCACTCATGACATCAGGGCGAGGGTCATGCAGTGGGTTGATGTTTCTGAGGAAAGCTATGAGTTGTTTGTTGGGTATCATGACGGACTGGTTCAATCGTTTCATCTAAAACTTGAAGGATCTGTTTTGTTGCACACTGCGACGAATGAATTTTTGGAAAGTGATAGAATTCCTGTTACGAGTATTTCGCAGTTAAAGAAAGAAGGACTAGAGATTGTCATCACCAAAGGAAAGTTTCTAGTTTATTTGAGCATCGACCAGGATTACTCTCTCCACAAATGTTTGTTTTATAGGAATCCTGGACTTCAAATATCTGGTAAGATATCGTTTAGTTGAAATTAAATCTTGATTCTTGGGTGCACAGTTTGAGCCTGACAGACAAAGAAAAATGTTTAGCAATATTTGGCTGTGCACTCAAATGTTGAAATAATGAACAATAATTTGTGCATTTTAATAATCTTTTGTAATGTTTTATAGGAATATCTGTGATCAGCTCGAACGAAATCCTAACAGTATCAGAGGACGGAAAACTCACCCTGATAACAATGTCCAATTCTGAGATCCAAGGAAGATCTGTAAAAAACGACATGACAAACACGAAATTAAAAAATGTCGGTCTCGCAGGATCAAAGAACAGGTGCCTGTTTGCCACGATTTTCAGTCCTAATAGTACCTACGACCACCTGGTGCAGCGCGAGCCAACGTCGATCAACTTCTTCTTCATTGACGACGAGAAGTGGGACCCTTTTTCGATCCTCTTTCAGGAGAACGTCGGCAACCACTTGGGTGACTTTTGGGACTGCCTAGAAATCATTAGGATAAAAATAATCGATGACCAGAAATATGCCGAGTCCCTTTTCACCCGGAACGATCTTGAGAATATGACACTCGGCTTTCTCAGAACTACCCTTTGGATCAATCAGATCAAACAGAATTGCTACAGAGAAACAACTAGATTGTACAACTGTAACGAGGCAAGATCGCTCATTTTCCTGCACTCGGCTGTTAATATCATTCTTCGACTCACTGAAAAAAAGATGAAAACTAAGGAGGAGAAAACTTTTATGGGACTTTTGAAAGAGTACCTGGAGGTTTACGCTGGAATCAATGACCATGACACGTTCGTAGCAAAGACGATCCAACAGGCATTACTGAAACTACAGTACCTCACTCCAATGGCGGAAGTCTGTGGTCTTTGTGAGAGTTCTGTCTGTGATAGTTCGTCAATGACTTCGATATGCGAATCAGGGCATAAATTACCGAGATGCGCCTTAACACAAATGCAAATCACTACAATCAAATTTCGGGTTTGTCCGATTTGTAAAATTATGTTCCATATGGTTGTTGATCATATTTGGGACATACCGAAGTGTTTGTATTGCGACGTCGCGTTGGTTTATGATTCGAGAATCAGTGGATTCAAGTTTGGCGAAAGTGTGAGTAACTTGTCTCGACCCTCGGCACTTTTTAGAGCCGCAGGAAACGGCATTGATGACGAGGAAACTGAGATCTAACCAATTAAGACTGAAGGTATTTTTTTATTTTTTTATTGTTCGTAAGTTTAAAACTGTAATGCTGTTTTATGAATGAACAGTGTAGATTCACATGTTAATGGAACTATGTACATTGTAATTATCATTTGATGCGTGGATTTTGTATTGTACAGTTTGTATTTACATACTTTGTAATGAAAAGCTATGCTGGATTAAACTACTTGGCAAGAAAGATGAGATCAAAAGTGTTATTCATATAACAGAATTAACTAATACTTTTTTTTACATTTTTACAAGTCCGTTGACGATTTACTCAGAGTTGGAAGATAATCTTATTTTTCATGTTCATTCACTATCTAAGAAACATTTCCGTCAACGTTTTCTGGCGTCTGAACTTTTTACAGGCGACGAATTCCTTCCACTCTTCTCGTTTTTTAGCCTGTTCTGGTCCCCATTTACTTTCGTTTGGTGAGAAGGCTGCTTTGATACTCTAAAAATTATAAAAACGAATTAAAAATCGCTCAGTTAGTTTATGTTTTAAAATTATTGAGAATAAAAAAAGAAGGAGTTTTTATTTACTTCGCCAAGTGATAATTTGTGCGTTTTTCTAGCGTTTAGCACTTCATAAATCATCCAGAAGAAAAACTGAAGTATTCCAACGATCAAGATTGTCCATCCAATAACTGAGAAAACAAGAAAAAACCCAAAGATTAATAATCTCTATATAACTTTCAAGCTAGGATTAAATTATTATTAAGAATACTTACCATACGCGTAACGTGGAAACAATTTACCAGCATATTTTAAAGGTTCGTAAATAATGATAGTGTAAATTAATATCACAATCATAAGTAAAGGAGTTACACCGACCCAACATATCCTCCAATATAGTCCTGGTCTTTCGCCTACCATGTACTCCGCGTCATTCAAAAAGTTGTACAGCCCGTAGATCCACATTACTGTCACTATTTCAGCCACTCCCGTAACGATGGCTATAAATGTCCCACCGTAATAGTCAATCAGTGTTGTTAGCCATTGACCACCCTAAAAAAAAGTTATTAAAACGGCCAAAATGTCAAAAAATGTTCATAAAGAATTTTTGCCGAAAAGGATTTTTAAAATGAGCCTTACCGGAGTGATATAAATAAGTCCTAGCAAAAAACCGAGAATACAAAAACCCATAACACGCTTCCAAGCCGCCAGCTGTGGGTATTTTTCTTCTACGATACCGTTGGCAGCTTGAAAAAGGGCTACAGCACTTCCGGCGCCTAGAACGAACATCATGAAGAAAAAGAGAACAGAAAAGAGCTGCGGCACGAAAGAAAATCGCGAAAGAGCGTCTGGGTAGGACACAAAAGCCAATCCTGTTCCGCCTTTGACGACAGATGAAATGTCGCTAGAACCTGACTCAAAAGCCAGATTCCCTAAAATGCCAAAAATTGTGCAACCCGCTAGCAAACTTGTAAATGTATCAAGTGTTGTCACGACCATTATGTCTCTAAAACATAAATTCATGATTAATCAACTTTTTAATTCAGTTGATTGCCAATTTTTTTAGTTTTTATTTACCTGCTTATTTTATGTGCGAAATTGTTGTGCGAAGAATAAGCAATGATAGGTCCGAAACAGACACCCAAGGAAAAAAAACACTGGGTAATTGCTGCGTACCAGACATTTGGTTTTAAAAGTGCTCCCCATTCTGGAGTGATAAAGAATAAAATTCCGTTGATTGCTCCGTCCAAAGTGACTGCCCTAATTAAAAGTATGATCAAAACGAAATAAGGGAACAGAGCCAGGAAGTAGGCTATTTTTCCTGAACTTTTTACACCCTTGCATGTAATTCCGAAAATTGCTGCCCAGCTTAAAAAGAGGCAGACGGTCAAGATCCACGAGGGATTGCCTATTCCGTTTTCAATTGAATCAACTTCGTTGAGAACGATTCTCCTAAAAAGACAAATAAATTGTATTTTTTAACTAAAAGAAAATTGGAAACTGCAATACAAATAAAAGTGAGTTTACAATTCAGAATTTATGAATACAGTTTTTCTTAACTAACTTGAAATAAAGTTCAGCAGAACTCATTCTTCCAGATTTATTAAAGGTGTTATTAGCAAGTTGTGCTGAAACACAATCATTTCCCCATTCTTCGCGACAGTAAGACCAGGGAAGAGTAGACTGTAAACTTGCTCCAAGATAGTAAAGTGTTAGGGCCATCAAAGAACAATAATAAGACAGGACGATGAATCCTGCAAGTACTTGACCGTAACCCACACCTGAGAAAATCAACATTTCAAGTTAACTTTCCTACCTAAATATATATCGAATTGAGAAAAAGAAGTGAAAAAGTACCTCTCATTGCAGGTGCCATATTCCAACAGCTCGTACATGACTTTCCAGTAAACTGGCCCAGAAGACCTTCAAGATAATAAAAAGGTTTTCCGACCAGGAAAAGAACTATTATGTAAGGTATCAAAAATGCGCCACCTCCATTCTCGTAAGCTGTAAAGGAAAACCTCCAAACGTTTCCGAGTCCAACTGAATTAGCAATGCAGGACATTAAGAATTCCAATCCTCCTCCCCACTCATCTTTCTTAGGTATTTCCTGAACATTATCAATTGTCAAAGATAAAAAAATTGACGAAACAAAATTTTAAGTTTAATAAAAACATAACAAGCAAACAAACATGATGGATTACTGTTTTAACGAGAACAAACAACTCACCTGAGTTTTGCCTGATTTTGTTTCGTCAGGTTTTCCATTTCCTATGACATATGAAACTGAATGATCGTTATGAGATTCGGTTGTCTGAATTGGTTCAAACGATTCGTCATCGTTTGTAAATCCTCGGTTTTCATGTCCGTGATCCTAAATATAAATGGCATTTTGAAATTGAAATTGAATTTTTGACGTTTTCATTATTCAACTCTGAGCATTGGATGTTGAATAATAGTGCAATGACAAATAATAGGCACTTTAATGAATTTCAATACAATAAAAATGTAACATCCTGCAAGATACCTCGCAGAAGCATTCATTAAACGTTTTTCATTCACATTTCGTAATGAACAATAAGTGCGTTCGTTGTATGACTAGAATTTGTGCTTATTACAATCTGTATCGAACAGGTTTTCCACAATCACAATAATTTGCACATAATTTAATTGAATAGTTACATAAGCAATCATAAACGTTCCCGATCAATATCATTAATATAGATTTTTGCAACCTTCACTTTGACTAATAAAGCAATTGAAATCATATTACAACTACTCGATTTTTCAATTTTCGGACAAATGAAAATAATGCATAACAGACAGACGACGACAATGTCCCTGACTGTATTAAATGAATGTTCCCAATATTTTACAGTGAAATAAAAAATAGTAAAGAAGTATTTAGTTTCATAGTAAAAGTTAATGTAAAAAATCTAAACAAAAATCATAAAGATACAAGAAAATCGTATAAAGTTACCTGAGGTGTTGATTTCATCTCGATATTATCAGGCATTTTGCACTTGTGTGGTACATGAAAATAATTTTTTTCGCCACTGATGCTAAATGCAAATTTTGCGACATATAGTTTTTTTTTTATCTTTTTACGACTGGAATTTGCATTCAAATTTCGAGCTGAAAAATTGACAGTTTTTCAAATTGACACCTGACAGTAATAATCACAATGGATAGCGTTGTTAAAAAGTCCTCTTACCTTCGAAAAATTCTGTTGTATAAAATAAAAAAATGGATAAAATGAGAACTCGAAGCGAAGAAACTTGTTAGGATTTTTGAAGTTTGGTACCCTCGAGACAAATTTGCAATGTCGAGCTGCAGCCAAAACGGGAGACCTGATCAGTTTACGAGTCGATCAAAGACTAAGGTGCTCGCACCGGTCACTAGATTATGCCGGTAAAGATCGAGGATGAAGTACCATTGGATGAATTTCATGAGAAGCGACAGATTTACGTCGCCCGATGAACATAATGATCCATCAAATACGTCAGAGTGATCTCCCAGCAATTAAAGCAGTCGTCATGATATGATCGAACTGCACTTGATACGTGCAAATAATTTTTCATGCATCAGGAAATACGAAATGATTACGTCTCTTTGGTATATATACCGTTTGTGTTTAATTTCACACGTTTGTTATGTAAATCGCGATCGTTCAACATACGTGCTAATTTGTACGCCGCATCTAAAGATTTCCAAAATTGAGATTAATGTGTGAGAAAAGTTCGGTTGAACAATAATCACGGAATTTCAATCGTCTGTAATTAAAGCATTCAAATTTGTTTTGCGAAATCGAAACTCGAAAACTGCAGTTTTAAAATCCTTCAATAGAAATTATAAGAAATTCAATATAAAAACGAGGAAAAACCCGGCGTAACGAATTTCGGTTTATTGTACAGGACATTCTTTATCTATTGTAAAAAAATGAATCATAACTAATAAATATATCAGAATCGACTTATAAATATTAATCCACAAATGATTCACATTTCTTAATTGGCCAATAAGAAGGAAGACGTATGTATTGATGATGTCAAAATGCTACCACAAAGTTGATTGTAAAAACGTTTATTGGTAATTTATTTTCAAACTCGTTAGTTTCAACATTTCGCACGTCACTTGCAAAAAAGTCTCGCAATGCTTTGTTTTTGAGATTGAGATTTTTCGTTTTTGAATTCTCGCCACTTGATTCTTGTCGGGATGCTTTTCGGACCCCAATTACTGGTTGGTGATAATGCTGCTTTCAAAGTCTGCAAAAGCGTGAAAAATCATGTCGTAAAATCACACAGCAGACTCAAATTATATTATTATAACATATATATACTTAACATTGAACAAACGAAATAAAAACTGAATGAAAAAAAAAAGATTTCAATATTTAATGTCGAGGAAAGTTTAAACTAAATGAGTTCTAAAAAATCAAATGAAAAAAGGACTGCTTATTACCTGGAAAAATGTTCTGCGTTTATATTTTACAAGTGCGTAGATAAAACACACAAAAATCTGTCCAACTCCTATAGATACGATTATCCAGCCAATATCTAAAAGTTGATGATTATTTATTAAAAATTGTAATTACAAGTTTAAGAAGAGAAGGTTAAAAGTGTCTCACTGTAAGCATAAGTAGGAAACATTTTGTCAGAGTACGTTGGCCACTCAAAAGTGGAAATTGTATAAATAAGTATGAAAATCATCAAAGAAGGTGTCACGAAAACCCAGCAAATTCTCCAATAAATTCCCGGCCTCTTTCCAACCATGAATTCAATATCATTAAGAAAATTGTTCAGTCCATAGATCCAAAATATCGTTACCATTTCGAAAACACCAACAGAGATCGGTATGAACGTGCCTGCGAAATAATCCACCAGTGTTATGAACCACTGACCTCCCTATTTGTAATAAAACATTCGTTTATCACTCAAAATGTCATAAAATAAAAAGAACAATTATTGAACTGTGAAAAGAATGAATATCTACCTGGGTGACATAAAGTATGCCAATAGAATAACCGATGATACACAAACCAAGAACACGTTGCCATTGTTGGAGTCTTGGAAAGCTGTCCTTGATGACATCACTGGCCGCATTGAAGAGGGCCGTTGCACTTCCGGCCCCGAGTACAAACATCATAAAGAAAAAAAGGGCAGAAAATAGTTGTGGCACGAATTGAATCCGCGAAATTGCGTCAGGGTAAGAGATGAAGGCTAGACCACTTCCATCGAGAACGACTTTTGAAATCTCCACACCAGACTCGTGCGCTAAATTTCCAAGGATCCCAAAGATCGTACAACCGGCCAAAAAACTCGTGAAAGTGTCTAAACTTGTTGCAATTAATACATCCCTTAAAGAGTGCAAGTTTAAAGTTAAAAAATTGTAAACATTTTGTTGAGAAGTGATTCTTACAACTTTACCTATCAATGGTGTGTCTAAAATTATTGTGTGCAGAATAAGAGAGGATTGGTCCAACACACACCGATAGAGAAAAGAAGCATTGAGTGATGGCAGCATACCAAACTTGAGGTTTCCAGATGATTTCCCATTTGGGGGTGATGAAAAAAAGAATCCCTTCACTAGATCCCTCGAGCGTGACTGCCCGAATGAAAAGGATAAACATCACCACATATGGGAAAAGCGCTAGGAAGTAGGCTGCTTTACCCGAACTCTTTACTCCTTTGAAGGTAATTCCGAAAATAAGTATCCAGCTTATTAGCAAACATGCCAGGAGGTACGGTGATGGTTGACCAATGCTTTCTTCTATTGAATCTACCTCATTTAGAACTATTTTTCTAGAATAATTTAATAACTTTTATATTAGTGCATTTCATATATATTCCATTACTTGTGAGAGAGCGGCCAATCATCCCACTTGCAAGGTAATATATATTTCATGACAAGGAACGCGAAGGGCCACTTCGCTAGGGGGGTTATGGCATAGGAAACAACTACTACTACTAGTACGCGAAGAGTTTCCTTGCACGCGAAGAGACTCGAGGCTCTCTTCGCGCGCGACTCGGAACGAAAAATATTGTCCGTGACACGAACCGCGAAGGATCACCTCGCGAGGTGGTCCTTCGCGGTTCTTGTTACGAAATATACTAATACTAATACTATACTAGTCACGCCCGAAGACGGCTTCAAGACATCTTCGCGTCCAAGAAAACTCTTCGCATACTAGTAACGCCAAAAACGTTCTTCACGCACGCGAAGAGAGTGACGCGAAGGTTTTCTTCGCGCGCGCATGGAACGAAAAAACTATTATCATTCAAAAAACAAACCGAAAATATAGTTCAACCGACGTGAGTGCATTTTGAGACGCGTTTTTTGTCGTTGAATTTGACGTATCCAAGCACTCGTTGGCCCATTCCGGTCGACAGTGAGACCAGGGTAACTCGGACTGAAAACTTGCCACAAAATAATACGTTGAAAGAGCCATCAGAACACAATAGTATGTGAGAACTGCAAATCCTCCAATTACGTGGCCATAACCGATACCTGAAAATGCACAAATAAGAACAATGAATAAACCAGAGCGAGTTTATTCTGTAAATCAGTAAAGATTGATACTAGTAAAGTGGATAACACTTAGAAAAATATATTCTTCATAACAATGTATAGCCTAATCCCGATATCTGAAAGTATCTCTAATCGCAAAAAAATAGTTTCAACAAAGATTAGTTAAAACTGGAAAAAAGCAGTGCGAAACTTGGAAATACAACTTTTGTCATACATGCATTTTTGTTTCATCATCGCGTGTGTGATTGTTTATTCGCTCGTGTTATACGTTCATGTCATTAATTGGGTTCACTGCAAATATGCCTGATAATTACCGGCGATTAAAAGCCAAATCTTTGCTGCAATCTTCATACCATTTACACTGAAACCAAACTCCGCGATGCGTGCAAATTTGCAATGATAACAATATTAACATTTTGTCTTTTAAAATGTACCTTTCATCGCAGGTGCCATTTTCCAAGTTTCGGAACATGATCGACTGGTAAACTGACCGAGCAATCCTTCAAGATAGTAAAAAGGTTTGCCGATTAAAAATAGTACAACTATGTAAGGTATTAGAAAAGCGCCTCCGCCGTTTTTGTAGGCCGTAAAAGGAAACCTCCAAACGTTTCCTAAACCCACCGAGGTGGCTATGCAGGACATCAGAAATTCATACTTTCCACTCCATTCGTCAGCTCTATTGTGGCTGGTCTGTTAACGATTGAAACAAAATAATGCGATAAACTTTAAATACAAAATGCAAAACAAAGCTTTCAAATGTTACCTCCGATTTAGAAAGTGCGGCTTTGCTTGTATTGGCACTTTCAATGTAATCATATTTTTCAGTTTCTGGAGTCGTAATTTGTTCATCATCCAGATAAGACTTGTTTTGAAATCCATTTTGCTAAAAACATTAGTATAATTTTTGTCTTTGGAATTTCTCAAACGAAAGTAATCACAAAAGAGTTTGTGAGGTGAAAAAATTGATGGTCTACTTACATATGAGATAGTAAAGACCTTTTCACTTTTGTTATTATTGTTACTTAAAACTGGTACGTTTACACTCATCGTCACACTCACAACAAAAGTATTTAAAATATTTTCGCGATGCTTTAAGGTTGAGAATAATTTGACTTCGAAGTAGACACTTTTTGCAATGCATTTGTCTAATTGCAATACAATGTACAAGAAAACTTGATGCTTTGACGAACTGCCAACTATTATCTGACAGATCTAATGCATTAGTTGTCGAAGATTCAAGTGATTAGATATCATTGATACGATTTTCTTAAATAAAACTCAATTACGAAGCCATAAACTGTTGATGCTCGTGCAGATAAAACGCGACTTTCCTGAAAATGCGAAAAGATTAACTGAAAAAACAGCTTTTATTGTTGGCAAACGTTCACCTGTGTGTGTCCAAAATTCATATAATAATTTCTGATACAATTTTTCTAAAAAGAACTATTTATAACTATTTACATTGAAATTGTTTCAAACTATTTATCATCATACGTTATATTTCAAATTTTGTTTTGAAAAATCATTAAAAATCTAGTTCCTTAACTTTAATGAAAAACTTGCTTGGTAATTTTTCAATTTTCAAAACGCGCCGAACAAGTTATTGATTTTTCTTTTCAAAAAATGAAATTTGCAAACAAGTGATTTATCCTCCTCAATTATTGCAGACGTGAAACGAGTGATAATCTCTACGGATGAAAATATATCCTTCAAAGAAGATGTGTCTAAAAATATAAAACTTCCGTTTTTCCTGGACTGCCTAACATTTCCTTATGATTCGAGATGTACATCTTTTTTTATACAAAAGTTGAACACGTTTTTCTTTTTTCATTAAAATAGTTTGATAGGTACTAACACAAACTAAACGTTTCAAGAAATGTTAAAAAGGTTTTATTTAAACATGAATACAAAGTTACAATAAAAGTTTCCATACTTAATACGTAATGTTTAACTGTACTGTATTTTTTTATTAGAGTTTATGGCGCAATTTCCCTTGGTCTTCCTTCAATCTTATCTTCTTAATTGATAAGGAGTTCTTACTTTTGAGTCACAACTTCGAAACTGAAGTCATACTTTTTCAATGTATCAATAATTGAAGTCTTATAAAACGCAGCTCCAGGTGTTAAAACGCCCCCGCTAAAAAATGAATATTGAAATTAACTCAAATAACTCATTTGTTTGTTCTAAAAGATTTGAATCAATTATTTTAAATACTAACTTGTCTGGCATTTTTTTTGATTCGTTCAAAATCGTCAGAGCAGACACCAAGAGAGCAACGCAAGTTGCTCCATACCCTGGATTAACACCTGTGACTTTGGTAATCATTTTTTTAGAGGGAGGGTCAGCGTGATTGTCGGTTGGTTCTGCCAACTTTTCCGGCCAGCCTTGTGCTTTGAACGTGATCGAAAAATGAGTATTTTCCATCATGTCACGACTTGGTCCCTCGTGACTTATAAATCCACCAGAGAAAAATCTCGGGTACTGAAAAAGAACAAAAAGTTATACCAACCTGTTTTTGGTTTCAATTTTTACTTCAAGTTTGATTTGTATATTGCTTTTAATTTACTTTTTACCTTTAGCAGTAATTTTCTTCCATAGTTGAATTTCGCAAGCGTTACAAAAACTCCTCCAACTACTGCCACAGCGCATAAATGCATAAATGATCTAAAATACATTTGATCGTACAATAAACTGTATTACAATTATTGAGAGATTCAAATTCAAGTTCAAAAGTTAATTTACTTGAATGTAATGTACGTCTGGACCTGAGCAGGTCTTTGCTTATTCCTCTCGAACAAAAAGTACTGAGTTCCAAGAGCAATCGTACGGTCGGATCCTGGAAATACTGCTGACCAACCTGGAGAAACTTCATCGCGGTGAACTCCTCTAAAAATGACCAAATTAAACCGTCAGCATTTCATAGGCAATATTCCAAACTAATACATGTTGAATTTGTTTTTTTTTTAAATCAAAATACTTTGTTTTCAACTTCGGTTTCAAATCCGGTAACTTTTTGGGATACAATTTTTGACGAAGTGCGCGAAGTTCATGTTGATGAGCCAAACCGTAGACTGCTGACTCCCAAGTACCATAATGAATGGAAGCTCCTCGGGCATTGCCCGTGTGCCAAGAGTTTAAGTAAGTCTCAATACTGTTTATTTCGCCATCAAACTGTTGCTGGGTATACATGATACCAATATCACAGGGAATGCTGTCGAAACCACAGGCACTTATCATATAAACTCCAGCCTCTTGCGCTGCCTTGTTGTACTCCAGTTGCATTTTTTGTATGTACTGAAAATAATAAGGACAAGTATTATCCCGCACCATTTTTATTATATTTTATTTATCACAAAAACTTACTTATTCATCTATTTATGCGAATTGAAATTTTGAATACCTGTGGTTCTCCGCTAACATCAACATGATGGGTTTTTGTTGCAATGCACGCTTTAATAACGGGTTCTCCATAAAATCTGTACGGTCCACAACAATTTACGATGCATTTGGCTTTTGCAGTCATTTCTTTTAAAGATTCCTCATTTTTAAGATCCGCAATTATTATTGGAATATTATCTGAAAAAATATTCAATCTCATCAATTACCCAATCAAATTCACATCCATCAAAGGACACTGCACACTTCTTATGGAAAAACGGCTAGGTCAAATAACGTTATACTATGATTTTTAGATTCGTTTCGTTCCGATAAAAAGTCATCATGACCACATAGGACAAAAACCTTCGATTTGATTTGTATTTCATTCAAATTATGGCTCAAATATGCAAACATGCAATTAGCAATTTGCAAAAAAATACATGAAAAGTGTTTTAACATATCATTGTAAAATGGTTTCATACTTCCAGTTTACTTAGTACTGAATGATTGATATCTTTTCATAAAGAGGCCGATAGAAAAAGTATATTCACTTAGACCAAAAATAAAACAATCATATATTCAGTAAGCGCAGAAAATGAAAGTGCGATTTGTTTGCAAAAAGTGAAAAAATTTCTTCGCGTTATTATACGAAGTATTAATTATCGTGTGTTATTATTTAAACGCCATATATCATATACTTATGATAAACATATGTGACTACATATACTATCTCCAGTTATTCTCCCGTAAGAAGGGTGTGCATGTCTTCATTATAATTTATTCATTTTATTACTAAAAATGTGTCTCAAAGTGAAAACCAAAGAAATGTTACATTATTTTTAACTCGCACATTTTATCTTTATGTTCCACATCCATCATCTACATACTTTGGTTTTATCAACCTCATTAATTTTTTGTAATCACAAAATAATCAATAGATTTGCACCGTAAGCATAGTATAGCTTATTTTAGGTTAAGAATTTAGTACTTTGAACTTGTTTGAACTCTTTTTTTGGACTTCAATGTATTTATTATTAAGAGATAATATGTTAAAACTAATTTTTTAGCAAATTTTATTCAATTGGTAAAAAACATTATATAGCAGAAACAATACAAAATACTTGCCTGATTGTAAAGAAAATTCTTTGAGGACATTTTCCAGAGCTTCTGGACGACGTCCGGCAATGCCCCAGGTAAAATTGAAGTCCTTGACCAAGCGGGCGGCTTCCTTGACGGTGTACCGGCCGGTGAAACCGGTTGCTCCAAAAATGACAAGGTCCAATCTCGTTGACTCCATTTTAAACACTGGTTTTGCCAAGCTCAACTTGTTGAATGTTGCGCTCTACGCGCTCCGATAATGACAATAATAATGCTAACAGAGAGTGCCGTGGCATTCAGGTGGGAGTACATTTTTATAGTAATAAAAATCTTGTATTTTCAAATTGATATAAATTATGCAATTGACAAAATTTGAAAACCAAACGAAAACACCACTTTAAATGTATTATCAAAAAAAGATAAGCAGGAAGGAATACAAGATAGATTGTATTTTTTTTTGCCAAAGAATTTGTTTAATAAACCATTTGAGTTAGAAAGAAGGTTACAAAAAAATATGAGGTCTCTAAGGCGAAAATGATTGACGTATTATGTGCAAGCTGTAAAAGTTACTGGTACATATTTACATGCTCAATTGTTACATAGTCTGCATTAATATTCGTTATGCACAAAATTACGTAACGTTCCATTTTTGTTCAGAACAAATAAATAAAACAATTTATTTTACAATAAGAACATCGCAAATCGGATATCAAAAATATTAACATTCACCTCGACTGTTAAAATGTTGAGTCCTGTGTTAGACTGGGAAAAATTTTCTTATAACAAAAAAACTTAATAGTAAATGTTAATGGTATTTGAACGGTTTGCAAATGTTTAACAAACTCTCATCTGTAAACTAAAGTAACGGTAATTGTTCAGCGCATAACAGTTCAGAGGCCGCGGGCGAATTCTTGTGCATCACTAACGTGATGCCGGCCTTGTATGACGCAGGGATTCTAACGTGGGTCGTGCCAGGTGTCGGGTCTCTGTGCATCACTTGACGAACCACGTTAACAATTTGACCTGTAATCAAAACATCAAATTTCTTATTTCACATTGACAGTTTTTATTGCATCGTTAAAATGAAAATCGAATATGACAGTTTTATGTATTGAAAATTTATGTCTATGTTGAAATGTTTTCATAATTAATTGAATTATGTTTACCGAGGACGTTCATCTTGCGCCATCGATAATCAAGTGACATGAGAGGAGTTAAATCCGTTGTGGGATTCCAGTGTGCTAAAACGTCGGCTTGTCGTATCAAAAGAACACTTGGGCTTACTAGTTGGTGCCAAATTACCTGCATTTCAAAATGTATTTCAATTATTTTGTAGATACACAATTGAACGTATAAAAAACTACTAAACAATTATTTGGTACCTGTTCTGGAACACATTGCAGAGGATTCGTTAGATAAATGCCAGTTTGGCTAACTCCAAAAATCATTTGATGATGCCAAGCATCTGGTATGTCGTGTCCTTCCCCACAATGTTGTAGGTTCAACGTAGCTATAGGAGCGGCACCTAGAAAATGTAATCAACATTATAGATTGGGCTACAACACTTAAGTGAGTTTAGAACAGAAGAAAGTTACCTCTAGAAATCCAGTAGTGCAACCAATGTGAGAGGGACACTTTCCTTTCAGGATAAAATGAAAAAAACTTTGTAACAACTGTGCCGTTTGTGGCCAAGGAGATACCCCGAGCTATGTCGCGGTGTGTAGCTCCAGCTAACGACCTGCTTACTAGGTACCGTGGCAAGGGTGCACCTGGTTCTCTCACCCTTGTTGCAACTCCTTTTATTAGTGTTTCTAATACGAAGGATATCTCTAGAGCATACTGCGAAAAATTTATTTTTTAATTAGAAATATTTCAACGGGCTAAAAAACTTGGCATAAATTAAACCTCAAATTTGGATCATACCAGAGCATTGATAGCAGCGGTTGTTCCACATGCTGATGTACCAATCTGAGTGACTTGTTTGGCAATTGCTTCTTGTTCTGTCCACAACATCACTTTTTCCACTGGTAAAAGGCCGTCTAATTTTTCGTCGCATATATCGTTCTCCTAATAAAGTAATTATGATTTGTTTTTTAAAACTGTCTCTATTAATATTTGAATTTATATTGCCTGAAAAAAGTACCAAATTTGATTCGCTGCTCTGATTGAAAGCAGCCTGCTTATCCAGCATCAGTTTCTTCGCCATCATACGGTGATACAAATTCGAGCTGAGATTAACTTTGCAAGAGTTTAAATTTGAGTTCTCAGGAATCGATATCACCGAATTGTCAGCCCAAAGGTCGGGATCTGTATCTCTGTTATCACCAGGCGAAATTAGATCGCCGCTAGTGCTGTGGTAACCAAACGATTGTCGCAATGGACACATTGCTGTGTGCCTGTGAAGACTCGATGCTTCCCACGATTCTATAAAATGATGATGATTACGTTAATGTTTTTGGTCATTCATCTATTACGGCGTAAATTCGGTTTTTTGAGGATGCAAAACATACTTTGGCTACTACAAGACGGTCCAAATTGCCAACAAGCCGTTGAGTATCCTTTTTTAGAAACCTGGCCGCCTAAATAACTTTGTTTTTGGTTGCGTTCTTGAGCGTCATTCTGATGACTAGTGACATTTCTGTCGCTGTCCGGATTCTTCTGTGGAATCTGCGAGTTAGTTTGCCTTGAAACCACTTTGCCTCCGCTGAGGTCGTTTAAGAGAACCTGCTCTGCTTCAGCGTTGTCCATTGCGATGTTTTGAATATCTTCGTTTATTGACGCTAGGTCACTGTCTCCTGTATCCTATCCAAATCAAAATATTTAAAGTTTTCCTCTATTCACTATTTGAAAACGATTCATTGGTTTCAAATTTACCTGTTCGCACGAAGGTCCAGGATCAAAATCCATTTCAAGGAAGTCCATTTCAGGACTTGACCTTCCACTATGTTCTTCAACTTCGCCGTCTTCTCTTGCTTGAACTTGGTTTACAAGTTCAGCCATTACTGAATCGTCGTTACCTTTGTATGTATAAATACAGTAATCTTCGCTGTCAGACAAGTCTCCTTCATTGCCTGAACTTGAATCACGGCGTTCACGAGCTCTCTACGATCAAATAGTATACATTTTATTGCAAATTTAGTGGATTTACATGTTATTTTTGTTTTTTTCTGACAATCATTTATACCCTAGAAACACCACTAGGACCAGCACCAGGATCCTTCCCACAGCTATTAATATTAGGTTTCAAAATACAACAAGTTCCATGGCTGGTTGACCCAATATTTGCCCCAATATCATTGAGTCCACATGTCTTGTACGAATTTGCTCTGTCAGCTTCTGGACTTGAGTCTGAACTACAAGACACCTTTGGAGGACACTTGTCAATCCTAGTGACATAATCAACGTTGTTCCTAAACTCAAAATCCTCCACTGATGATCCTACACCGTTTTCCGACGAACCTCCAGGTAGTGGCTCAGACAGCTTAGGCGCGCTACAGTTCAGATTACTCGAAACGACATTTTTACTTAAACTGTTGGAGAATTTGTGTTTTGATTGGTCTAAACTTTGGGAACAGTGAGGTTCCAAGTGCAGTCCGTTTGTGAGGCTGCTAGTCCTGTCTAAGATTTGCGAACATCTTGAACCGTTGTTGACGTTTATATCCCGATCCTCGGCCTCATTTTGGATCTTCTTATTGCTTAACTTGCCACCTTGGTCTTTCGGCTCATGAATGTCCTTCATCTGATCTTGCTGCGAATTCATCGTCTACTCTGAAAGTTTAATTCGTTATTAATATTTAAATAATTTGTTTCTATTTTGACTGTCTGTAAAGTTTGGTTCTGACATTTCAAAACATAACCTATAAATGCAAAGTTACATTTCCAGTGGTTTGATCTTAGTGCAAATTTTATTTTTCATTTTATTAATCGAAATGGTTTTTATTATGTTCTACGAGAAAAAATGGAAATTTTAGTTTTGATTGAAATTGTATAAAACAAAACAAAATTCACTCTTTCATTCAACTTTCACTCTTTGCAAACCAAATGCAAAAATGACTAACAAAAATCAATCAGTCAGTCTGACGCAAAAACCGAAATGCATTTTCGCAATTAGCATACGCCGATGCCACCGACCGATGATTTTTCTAAAACACAGTGTCACGAATCGCAAATCATTGGGTGTTTAACTTTTTCTTTTAGTTACTCTGAATGATTGAAACGCAAAGTTATGATTTGGTTTGGAAAATTTGGATTTTACAATTTGAAAAAAAAAGAATTGATTTACCTGATGGGTGTGAGAGTCAACTGCGTGATGTTTATTTGCAATTGTTTGTAATAGATACGGTGTCAATGGAGACCTTGACGATGTTCCATTCTCGTCTGGTCAGTTTGTTGACAGCACGTGTTTAATCTTGGATTTTGCATGCGACACAAACGGTCGGTTGGATTTTCTCGCCAAAGCAATTGTCACTCATTGTGTTTTTTTTTTCGAATGACGATTTTCGTTGCAGTGTTTTGGATCTAGAAAATAATACGCGAACGATAAAGATGAACGAGAGCACACATCTTTGACGTTTGTCGTTCGCATACGAACTCACACATGTGCAGAAACCATCCGGCCGCCAGAGGGCGGGGATGAAAGAAGTGCGCGAAGTTTCGCGAATTTAAAAATTGCTCGCTAATAAGAAAATAAAGGACCGCAATCAAGTTTTGAATGTAAATGCTGGTTGGATCTTTGAAAAATTCTTTATTAAATGTTGTATTGGTTCGTAGAAAAGGAAGAACAAAAATAAATGAGAATTGACAAAATTTTAAAATAGAGTATTTGCAACGATCCAGTTGAGGTATGAATTGACACGGACGTAAACTCCTGGGCGTCCTGGTTCACCGCAATGGATCCCCCAGGATACAATACCAATGTTCACCCATCTTCCGTTGGATAGTTGGTGAACCAATGGACCTCCTGAGTCACCCTAAAAATTGTTGTTGACATTACAATTGACGTTACTAATTTAACTTTATTGTTAAATAACTAAAATGATGGGTATTTTAAGATGCTTAGATGATGTAATTATACCTGACAAGCATCTTTTCCGCCATTGAATCCACTTGCACACAAAACTTTGTCTGAGATGTCTTGCGTTACATTTTGTCGGCATTGTTCTTGTGTCCAGACAGGAACCATCACTTGTCTTAGAATATTACTCGATGGGCCCTCGTGAATAACGGCTCCCCATCCTGAAATCGCAATCAAAGTTCAATTCAAATTCATTGATGAAACGAAGAGATTTGCTATCCTCTAAACATATGCAGTATCTCTAAAAAAATGAATGTTTGTTACCAGTAACGATAGCCTGCTCATTTTCAAAAGTAACATCCACGGGTGGCAAACAAATAGGCCAGATGTAACTGTTGAATACAGTATTCTTTTTCAATTTCAAGATAGCGATGTCATGATCGTACGTGCTGGGATTAAAATCTAGATGAGGCCGAATTTCCTGTACTTGAAAATCAACGTGGCGAGTATCAGCGGTCGTACCAAAATCGTATTCTCCCAGTCTGACTATAACGTCTCGAGCCCTTTCCCTGATTATTAAAATTTCAAATAAAACTGATTTGAAGCAAATTATTTCGTAAACTACACATATATGTTTAAACTAGGAAAGATAATTTATGTTAATGATATCATATTGTATGTTTTCGTATTTAAAGAAAAAGTCACATTCACGTTCAATTGAATCGATGTAAAAATGTAATTACCTGAAGATACAATGTGCAGCCGTAAGGATATGCCGATTGGTGATGATAACGCCCCCGCAGAAATGTTTACGATCTTGCGCATGAAGTATAGCGGCCATCCAAGGCCACTCTTTGGGCTCTGCGACTGTTCCTCCGAGAACGCGCGATCGTATTTTTGCGTTCACTCCGCAGCCTCGGAGTCCTTGCGCACTTCTTGTTTTATTTGCCAAAGCGTCTGAAGCTCTCAAGGCATCTCCGTTTCCATTGTCCGTCACGTTCGAAACTGCAATAAATTACATCTTTTTTTGATATATGTACGCTCATTATGTCAAATTAGAGTTTCAATTAATAGTTATTAATAATCGTACGACTGATTGCAGGTAAAACACCGGCAACTGTATCTTCAATTGTTAAACTGTTAGATGAGATCAAAGAATTATCCGGACAACAGACCCCAACAAACCTAAAACAAAACTTGTGTTCAGTTTTGTACTTGGCACGTTTTTAAATTTATGAGGTTTATAAAAAGCAAATGCTTAATTTACTCTTCTTCGATTTGGCACATAAATTCTGGAAGTCTAGACATGTCATCATCAAGTTCTGACATAAAGCAACTTGCAAAGTGTTTACAATGTCCTTCTTTTCCATCGTGTGTTACACAACTTTGAAACGTATTATTCAACTACAACAAACCAAATCAGAATTAAAAAAGGAAACAAGTTTAGGTAAAGTTGATAATTATTGATAAGTTTTTACCTTGTACTGTCCAACTCCTGGTGGCAATAAAAATCTTCTGTCACGATGGAGTTGGCGAACATCTCTGTCTACAAAAATTCAAGACAAAGAAATGGTTTGAACATTTTTTGTACGTTTACCAATCTCAACTCGTGATAACGAACTTCCAAAAGTAAAAACTGGTCGCGTAGTAAATTCTTTCGTAAAAGAAATTTTTTGTCAACCTTCTCACTGAGTATAAAAAATGTTTAATTTATTCAGATTTTATATTTAAGGTTGAACTTCATCTAATTTATTCGAACGTTTGAAAAATGACGTCAACATATAGATATCAAATAGAAATAATTCTATTGCTAGCTTTGGTCTGAGTATATAGAGCGAACAATTTTTCTCGATGTTTTAATATTAAATTATATTTCAATTAATAGAAATGAATTAAAGAATAAAGATCGAGCTCTGCTATTTGTTAATTCAAAAGACAAATTAAAATTCTAGCCGTAAAATATTACCTTGGGAATTCTAGATAAGTGAAATATCTTACGAAATCAAATTTAATGGTCATGAAATATTACCTTGCGAATTCGGTTGTCCGAGATGAAAGCAATCACAAAAATTAATGAGCAAATGTGCTACAATCAACCATTTGAGAATCCTTTGCAAAATCATCTTCTTTATTGTTGATTTGAATGACTGAACATGAAATTCTGTTTTAGTACGATTTGAACTGCGAACACTTTGTTATTTTGAAGAAGCAGACACTTTTAATCAGTATGGACACTGGTACCGAAATGCGAAGGTAGCGGTCTTCTCTTCTCCATAACACCTATATCTACCTGCCGGTGAAAAAGTTTGTACAAACGGTTTCCTACATCAAGGCGCATATCTTCGAAAAATCGTTCATAGAAACTTACTATAAAATCGATTGGTAGAGAAAAATATACGATAAATTTGGATGACTATAATATATTTTATTATACTGTTACATACAAAACACATGATGCCATTTTTAATGACTGTTCCTCAAACATTTATCACATAACTTTGCAAAAATGTATAAAACGTATATGCGCTGCTGTTTCTCATCGTTTCCGTACATTGTTTGTTCATTTTGAAGACTTACAGTTGTTGAGCACCGGTCAAAATTCGGTGCTCGATAAAAGTTTATATAGAATATATTTTTGCATTACATAAACATTTGAATCTATTGACATCGATTGACATAAATTTGGGAAGAAACTATTAATTTATTTGAGTACGCGTAGTAAAGTGTTTTTGATTTAACTTTTATTTCACAATTTATAAATACTTTGAACTAATAGCATGATCTTCTAAATTTCTTATGCGCATTTGCGATTAATAAGTTTATATTTTTTTAAGTCTTGACAAAAAATAATTACATAACTCACTAATTATACTACTAAATATCTGAAAGTGTAACAAGTGTTATAGAAAAATAATTTAACCGTTTAATTTATTTGATTTCGTATTCAATATTTTACGCAATGTAAAACCATTAGAACTTACTATAAACTAACACCGTAATACGTGCTCAAATAAATTACCATAATTACTTTGTCGCTAAAAATCATTACTTCAAAGTACAGCCAACATTAAATTTTGTTCGTTCATATAAACAGGACATTCATATAAACTTTCTTTCATATATAATTCATACCATCTCTCATCCCAAAAGTTTGCAATACCAAATAATTGTTATTACCAAAACTTAACACTGTCCTCAGTACGAATTAATTGAAAAATCTTCAAACATTTTTGATTAAATAAATGAATAAATAATTTCGAAAAGATTAAATAAATAAACACTTGATTAAAGTTCAAATGTCAAAAGGAAGCAAACAAAGATGTAAATCATGACGAAAATCTCGAACGAAAATCGTTTGACTGATCTCCAAATAAGAAATTTAAGGGTAGGTCAGGACTCGTAAATGAGCCGTTGGTAATGCGGAAAAATCTCCCAGGTTGGTAGGTGCAAACCAAACTCCAATGCGACTAAAACGGCGAACTCAGATGTAACTAGTTCTTTCCGGCTGAGACGGAAGACCTGTTCTATCCTCTGCAAAATTACAATGACCGATTAAATCACTTTCTCAAGATGCGTAATAGCAGTTTGAATCAAAACTTAACTGGATTTTACCTCGATAAGCATTTTCAATACGTCGCCTTTCACATCGTTCAATTTGGCCGCAAGCAACAGGCACGCTCCGGCGCACACTTTGCGAGTCTGTTTTGTCACGATGTTCCGAAGGATGAGTTTCTCAAAGTATACATAAGCTATTGCAACTGTCAGCAGATCAATTCCGTTGTCTGTTTTTGCTATCTTTCGCATTTCTCGTTTTAAACTGAACAGACAATTTGTTATCAAATTTGTTGTTATATTTTGTTTGTTATTTAATAGTTTATTATTTGAAACTAACCTCCTCAGTTTGCTCAGAGTGAGCTGTATGTGTGGAAATTTTTCTTTAAATTTATCATTGAGCTCTTTTTTCAGATCGGATGGTCGAACGTAATCGATAACAGAAGCCTGGAAACATATGAAAATGCTTAAATAGTGAATTCGGAGTAAAAAAATGAAAATACTAATTGTTATCTTGAGTTTACCATATAAGACGTAAAAGTTAACAAAGTTCTATGTTTGCCAGCAATGAGTTCCGGATCATCGAGAAGGTTCGGGTTGTATTGTAAACCTGGATCATCCCATTCGTGAACTGAAATACAATATGACGATATGAATGTTGGAAGTCATTGAGTATTCATTTCACAATGACAAGAAAAAAATTGATCATATTACTTTTGGAATCCGATGTCATAGATAAGGGCGGCGACTCGGTGTGTATCATTCGAATCGAACTTGTGTCGTACGTGAAGCACCTACAAAATTGTATCAAATCGTTGAGTAACGTTCATTTTGTACAACTTTGATTACGCTCTTGGATAATGTTATCATGCATACACATTTGACAGCATTTTTACGTGTCTCCATTGGAAGAAATCATACAATTCTAATGACAATGAAATAAACATAAGAGTAAGCGTGTGCGTGTCAACATGAAAGAAACACAATACTGTGCGACAGAAATGTTAGTCGAACGAGAGAACCAACTGGCAACGTGGAAGTTAACGACCAAATTGTTACGCAATTGTTTCTTTACGATGACATTCTGGAAAAGGAAATATATACAACACCAGCGCAGATTATCTATACAGATTTACAGTGAAATCGAGGACAGAAAATTGTATAAAATCCAGTACAAAAATACCAAAAACATCCATTCTACAAATGTCTGATAATAAATTACGACTTTTACCATTTATTATGATCCAAGTTCCACGTTATTGTTTTTGTCCTGGAATCGAATTGGTTAATGAGAATGTTAAGTGGATAACGGACACAGTTAATGGACACAGTGAAGCTCAATGATCTTAAAAATAAATTTAAATTCAAGACAATCGTAGGATTATTTTATACCTTGATACATGATGCTTGCTCGGCTGCACTATCTCCACGGATTCGTCGTACGAATTTACCTTTCTCTCCCTTTGAAATATGGTTGACGGTGTCAGTAATGAACCATACGAAATTTCCTGTTTTCAATCAAACTTTTTAGATAATGTTCATTTTCAGACATTTCTTCTTCTTACCTGTCCATCCTTCGCTCTTTCCAATCCCAATAATCCAAACAAATCCAAATTGTCATTGATGGAAGAGAGTGGTCTCTGTCCAGTTGCGTTTTTTCTCCGAATTGTATCTTTTCGCATTTCAGTTCTGAAGTTACCGCCACTGAAAAAATGTATTTAAGTTTACAAAATTCTGCGTTAAAAAAGTAGAATGAAAATTGCTGGGAGTTGTGTACCTTGTAGTACGCTGAGTTTTGTTATAAGGTAGTAAAGAAAAGATGAGAAACGGTACGCGTTTAGATGACACCATGATGAGTCGGTCATCGTTGATCTTTTGGCCACTGAAGGGCTTGTGCAAAATGCGAAGCTCCTTACTACCTTCTGGAATGGTGTTGCTATTAGAGTTGCCCTGGTGCGAATTGTTCAGCATCTTCATTTTATGTTTCTGTCCATGGTACACTGATTTCGAACTGATGCTCTCATTACTGCTATTGTACTGATATCTTATGTCCTCCGATAATGTTGACGTTTGATGTGTCATGCGTTTTTTGTACTGTAGAGATCCAACCCTTCGATCCGATAATGAATAGTCGCTGCCTGCCGTTCCTGTTCTGTAATTTTGAACAAAAACAAACTTTTATCTTTCAAAACCAAATTTCACAAATCGATAAAATGTTGCACTCTTTATTGTTGTTTTCTGTTTGTTCGTTTTTCCTATTTTTAACAACTCAATAAGATATTGAACGAGAGTGAAGCTTTTAATTCAATAAAACGACAAACAGTGGTGCTGTATCACATAAAAAGTCGATTTATAAATAATTGGATTCCGATTCTCAATCTCTATTATACGTTCTGTTTGTCAATCTCTATTGCCTGATGATTTTCACAGGTCAGTTTTATCTAACACTGTTATGAGTCAGCTTTAAAATCAAAATTAAATGCTACATTTCCAAGCTTGACGGAAACATTGTAGACTACGGCAATGAACAAGTTTCATGTTATAATGCAGGTTTAATTTAGAAACTCAGACTAAACCGGAATGGGTTGGTTGAGCTCCAGAATGTGCCATTTTAATTTATTATAATTGCATTGCATTAATGAAAAAAGTCTGCACTAACAAGAAAAACACTTGATAAGAGAAAAACCAAACGACAGCGATCAGTTTTATAAAACTCATATTGGATAATATAATTTTATATGAAATTATTATGAGATTCAATTGATCACAAAAATGTGATGATTCTTCACATAAAAGTGTTAAAATGTTTCGAAAAAACTTTGTAGCTTTAATTAGAAAAACAATTTTTACAAGTTTGTCAGTTGAGATTTCAAAGCATCACAGCAGCCAGACAAATGCAAATTTATCATTGCAGTGTGCGATATTTTGCAACGGCGCATTAAAAGTTTTCTCTTACACTAATGTAAATAAATAATCAACTGACAGCTTGAAATCTCTTAACGAAAATGAACTTGAGCAACAGAAAGTAAAATTGTTATAGAAAGGATAAAATTGCAGATGAAGATAACCAGAACAAGAAATACAATATGATTGATCATATTTTTAGATTTCGATTGGCCTTTGTAAACTTTCTATTTAGCACAATATGTATATCAGTCTGTTTCAAGAAGTTTAATAATCTGCTTGCGCTTTACATTTCAATCTCAAGTTAGCTTTCAAAGCACCAAAATATTTATCAATGTAATACAGATAACTTTGTCATTTTTCATTTTGAATCGAGACTTTTTTGTTTGTTCAGTTTATCTTTGTTATTTCTTGACAACTTTTCAAAATGCTTTTTCAAGAAATATTTTAAAATCGAAATATCCTATTGAATTTGAAAATTGGGCAGATTTGTCAATTAATTTTTTCTAGTGTTGATGTAAACAAGACGGTTTGTTCACCTTTCCCTAAAAGATCCATGCGCACTAGGCGAGCATTGTGGTAAATTTCGCTCCATATCAGCCGAACCAACTGTCATTTTAGGCAGTTCTTCAATGTCAACAGTGATAATTTTGGTTAACGAGCCAAGGGACTGCGTGGTAATGACAGGTTCCGGTCGGATGGCCGGCATCGAATCCGTTGAGCTTGGCTCGGACTCGTCCAGTCTGGGTTGAAACGATCCGATTCGACCCAGCTTGGTATCCCGGTGTGTGCCATCGAGCGAGATGTTCTGCAAAAACGACAGCGCGGCGAGTCGTCGCCGCGAGTAGTTTTTCTTTAAGGCTGATGTCATGCCGGACACCTAACCTAAACAAACAGGATCACGACGAGGAGTGCTTAGTCCTGTCACTAAAAAAGTGTTCACACATTCTGCGCACCCGCGACGGTTCGTTTTTTTGTTGCCACATCACGTTCACCAGGTCCCAAAAATTCTCAAACAAACTTTACTTTTGAATTTCCTGCTCAACTTTTATTAGTATTCAAAAAGACACCTATTCTTTTGATTTGTTTATTTTTTGAGCCTTAGAGAAAAGTGTTTGTTTATTTTTGTTCGTTCGGCTGTTTTGCGGTGGTGCTTGAACAAGGCCCGGCGGTGATACGTCGCAGTCAATCAACAGAGGACAACACCAATGTCGGAAGAGAGAAAGCAATTTTACTACGTGCTCAAGCTCGTGCACATCGTTTCGATGAAACAACTCGGGCTCGGCGCTCGCGATGCCGCACTTTACACGCACTTATTTATATTACATTTGTGCTGCGGCAGGTGAACTGATTCTTTATTGGACGATGGATCAAATTAATTGGCCAAAATCATCGTTACGGGAGTAACACGAAACAGCAGAAATGGTAGCAGACGACTGTCTGCTGTCTCCCTGCCTGGTTGGTGACTAGGGCTGCCAACTGTACAAAAGGTTTTTGTGCGCAGATGAACTGTCAAAACAACAATGGATCACGTTTCGATTTTGTCCGTTTTGACTTGTTTTGAAAAAGGTGATAGTTTTTGTTCTTGCAAATTGTTAACCGCCTTAATATTGTACAATTAGTCCTTACAAGATTTTGTTTTTTTATAATTTTCAGCATATAAAACGTACTTCAAGTGTTTATAGGTTAGAAAATTATGAGAATTAAAAATGTAAACAAACCATTAAAAGTTGCAAAAATAAAAGTTTGTTTGCGAAATTTTTTGTTTAATTTTGAAAGTCAAAAATTGTTTGTTTACATTTCAGTACATTATTAATTCGATTATAATCAAGATAAGATAAAATGAATAATAATTTGATGATACAAGTACATGTGAATCAAATTATTATCTTCTCGTGTTTTCAAATGTCAGCAACTACGCTCTGAGAAAAGTTTTATAGAGTAGAGAATTCATTGTTAATGTTATCAAATATTGACATAAGTTTTCTCAATCCCTGATAACACTTATCTTTGAGTGCAATTTGAAACTGTTGAATTATCTTTATAACTCATCGCTATTGATATAAGAATTAATATTAGCAAATTTCATTCAAATTCCAGCAAAATAATTTTCTTTTTTAGGAAGTGACAATGACAAAATAATTGAAGAGTCTGTGAACAAAGCTTTCATTCTTTTATCTGAAAATGACAAAAATGCAATTGAAAAAGTATGGAAAGATTGGTGTGAAGATGGAAATATCAGGTAAAATGGTTTAAATTACGTATACTCTTTACATAAAATTAAAACAACGTTGTTTACAGATGGCGATACATTCTTTTCATTATTTTTGTTATTGAAGAAACGAAAAAAACAAGTTTGAACGATAAGGATGATACATTCAGTGTCAAAGAATTGCAAACACTGAAAATTGCAATGGAAATTGTATCTCTCGAGGGAATTAAAGCTAACTGCATTCTATACAGCAAATCAAATGATGATAAGAGAAATATGGCACAAGTAAATCATGTCTAACATATTAAAAACCTTTTTTTAATTCAATCAATTATACTTTACGAAAAATAGGTTTTAAAAAATTGTCATAATTTTTCTTTCAGAAATTTGAGAGATTGGCATATGTCGCAAAATTCTGCTCTACATGTTTCGACGATTTTCTTTTAAAAACCTGTGTTCTCACTCACATCGGACCGATTTTGACCTCGTTGATGTTCATTGCGAATGCTATTTTCACTCGTCCAAAAGCAGATCAAATATCAGACGCAACACAAAATTCTGCAATGACTCAAGAAGTGTACAAAAAACTGATAAACATTCAGAAAGAAGTCCAAACGATTCTTCCGCAAACAATTTCAAAGTGCCCTGTCACATTACTTATGAAAGAATTTATGGTCATCCATGGAACAAGCACTTATCCCAAATTCATTAGAGTACCTGCAAAAAAGTATTTGGTTGATTGCATAGTTCAACCGAACGGAGTTTTGTCTTTGCTTCTAGTAATATGCAACGAAGAGGAGTTTTCAAACATCAGCAGACATTGGGATAAACTTGAAATCGCTTCGCGACTGTTAGCAAGTTCTTGTGGAACTGATAAAGATCAATATTATGATTCTGTATGCATGCAGGTAAAAAATTTCTGTTCAATTTAAAAAAAACATGTGTTTCATTGATACATTTTAGAAGCGCAATGATTGTAATTTGATTTTTTCAGTTGATCGAACTGTTAAAAGCCCAAAAGTTCACTCAAAGTACGACAATCGTAAACGCTTGCATAAAATCTCTTTATGAATTCAATGTCAACATCTGCCTTGAAAAGTTTTTGAAAGTTATAGCAGCTCCGTTCTTTTACTCTGAAACGAAATGCGAAGTAGAAAATAAATTATGGAATGAACAAGAAGTTACCGAAAGCATCGAAATGTTATCAAAATGTTTTCTTACCGACGAACCTGAATTTAAGCTGTTGCCGTCAGAGTTGCTGACTCCAATAACTCTTCCAATTTTTCATCTTTATGTCAGATCTTTAAGTAGTATATCGAGTTACCGACACAAAATAAAACAACTGGCTTTAAAAATTTTATCCTCGCGGGAAAATCAAGAGGAATGGTTTTGTCTGTTTTTAAATTACAATCAGAAATTTACTGAAAACTATGGTGTCAGGTTGTATTACCAACTGGGAGATTCCGGCAATTTCGAAATTGTCAAAAAAGGAGACGAGATAGATCAGGAAGAACTTTGTAACGCCCTTTTTGAACTGATCAAAGAGGACAATGTCACGGCCTTTAACCTGTTCAATTTCCTGCTGAAACGACTTGCCGACTTTGAAGCTGATTCTGGCAACCGATTAGAAACCAGTTGGGATATCGTGGACCGGATTACAAAGCACTTGTCGTCAGTTAACTTGTTAGTTAGACTGGCCAACTTGTCCATCGTCCAACAAAATAATCTCAAGAAACCAGAAAACCTTCTATCGTTTGTTAGATCTTTAATAACTAAACAACTTAATCCGAACAAAACTTCTCAGGATGACGAGATGGATGTTGGTTACATTGGACTAATGTTAGTAAAACAAATTTTAGACGAGAGTCAAGATTGCAAAAACTGGACGCCGTTTGAAGAGTTTGTCACATTTTTAGAAGAGAAAAACGTTAGTCCCAGTGCAAAAAAACTTGTCGACCAAATAGTTCATGTTGTGAAAGTAAAGAAAAAATCAACAAATAAAAACTACGAGGATTTATCATCAAGTAAAGAAAAAACTGAGTTTGAAAAAGCAAAAGAGGATTTGGCCGATCCTCTGCTGCCTGTTCGAGCGCATGGATTGATAGCCTTAACTAAACTTATTGAAAAGGGAGACTGTGAGACTTTGGAAAGAAAGGAATTTTTAGTTTGTATTTTTCAGGTAATAATATTTTGTATTTTTTAAACATTTTATTTCCTTTTATTAATGCATGATTGTTTTATAATTTTAAATCGAATTTTAGTTAAATTTGAAACACGAAGATTCGTTTATATACCTCGCAGCAATTAACGGACTATGCGCTCTGACTCTGAAGTACCCGCAAAGTGTTATAGAAATACTGATTCAGGAGTTTATTAATATGCCACAAAGGGCCGTTCAACATGAATTATCACCTGAAAATCGAGCTAAAATCGGAGAAATCCTCGTAAAAGCTACACGAACTTTAGGTAAACTTGAGCACTTAGAAAGTCTAAATGAAAAATGATTATTTTCTTTGTGCAAATCGATTTTTGTAATTACACTAAAACCAATTAACGATAAACTGAATCACTAAGCGATAAAGTTCATTTTCACTTTGAGAAAGATGATCGCTTTCATTACATGTCTAAAAGTGTCTGTAACAAACCAATAATTGTCTAATTTCTGATCCGACATGATTATTTTGCTCATTTCAGGTGAAATGGCATCCGTACATAGAACCGCTTTAATTAATGGTTTCTTGTGCGCCGTTCGAGATGCCGACTCGATGGTTCGTGCCTCCAGTCTCTCATGCTTAGGAGAGTTATGCAAAATCCTTGGTTTCCGTCTGGGCAGCGTTGTAGACGAAGTTAGTGTAGCGATAAAAATCTGCGTCTTTTTTTATGTACACTCCGATAGCATCTCTAATCATTTGACTTTGAAAATTTAGGTAGTCTACTGCATTTATTGCATCATAAAACATGACAAACAACCGGAATGCCGCAGGGCTGCTGTGCTAGTGATTACTTTACTTTTACGAGGGTTGGGCAAGGACGTCCTTGTGGGTTTAGATCCTAAACATCTTTTAGAAACCTACAGGTACCTCAAATACCTTC
Source organism: Telenomus remus (assembly GCA_020615435.1). Classification (NCBI taxonomy): domain Eukaryota; kingdom Metazoa; phylum Arthropoda; class Insecta; order Hymenoptera; family Scelionidae; genus Telenomus; species Telenomus remus. Next base: position 14,165,048 of record CM036338.1, read on the forward strand.
GAGACAACGACAAGGACGATGTGATTCGGTTACACGTTCAGTTGGCTTTGGAAGAGATCGATGATATCGTTACTAATCAACTCCTTGCTAAACCAAAATTGGAAAAGAAAGTTTTTCTTATTCCAGAGTGAAGATTAATTTTTATTTTTGTACATTGAATAAAATGTTTTTGTAATAAAGCAACTTTTCTATTTTTTTATTGATCCTGCATAGATCGATTGTACATTATAAAAACAATTAATAACGAGTAACAGTTTCACTTTTAAGTAACAGGAGATGTTTAAATAGAATTTGAAAAAGGGTTTGTGGCCGTTATAGAAACACAGTGTCTTCCGAAAAAGCACCAGCCAATAAAATGGATTCTCGTTCCAGACGTGCGTAAAGTCTTTGAGAATGCGGCACGCAGGACAGCGAAGGTCGTGGTGCTATTGTGCGTAATATAAATTCTTTGGATGACGGTTCTGGAAATGCCATCTCCGTTGTTTCTGTCTCGGTGTCCCCGCTCATAACTATCATGTTAGGTACCTGAAAAAAACAAATATAATCAAAACAACACCTGAACAACTAATGAAACTTGAAGCTCCAATAAAAATATTCTTATTAACTTTAATATAAAAAAACTTATCAATCATTGAAGCAAGTTGTGAGACAAGATTTACAGGGAAATTTTATAATCGAAAGAAAAAAAACTGAATACCTTTTGAGCGCTGCAAAACATTTTTGTGATACGTGTTCGTATAGCACCTTTCGGGCCGTCCGGTAATAGGACTTCTTTTTCTTGCAATAAACGTTTTATATAAGGACCCATTATTTCCATGCATTCATCTCCGCCAAGTTTTAAGATCAAAGACTTTGTCTGCGCGTACAGTCCTTCGACGTTTTTTATCTCGTTAATCAAATCCTACAAATTGAACAATAAAATTTCAATTGCTATTTTTTAAAAAAACGTTTGAAAAATTGGAATTGGAAAAAAATGTTTTTGCATGAATACCTCGCAGTGTTTCATCTGTGGTGTCATGGCCTTGGCAACATTCTGCAATCTATTAAAAAGCGGTTTGAGCAGATTCGGCCAATTTAGATCGCCACAAGAATAGTCTTTTGCCTGGCTAAGAGTGTAGAGTCCTGCGTGAATAAGAGTGGACAGCAGAAGCTCGGCCGCTTGTCCGACGCTCTTCGACGCCAAATAATGCAAAACTTTTTCTGCCTCGCGGGTTTCGTTGAACAGGCGTTTTTGTCGACTCACTGGCACAGGCTGCGCGGATTTCCAGGCAGTCACCCAGGGATTGTTTTCAATTAGCATTCGCTCGGACAGGTGACCTGAAATTTTTAAATTATTCCTCAGCAACATTTCACACATTCTTCACACAACCTTTTTTTGTCTCCACTTTTCTTTGAATTCAACTTTTTATGCATTCCTTCTTTACAATTTAAATTTCTGTACTTTTAGAATTTTTTTTTTTAATGATTACCACTTGGTTGTCCCCATTTGTCTAAGGATTCCTCGTCGATCCAGTCTCGAGGCGAGTACCATTTTATGAAGTCTTCTAAAACAGCTCCAGGATTGGCTGCCTAAAATATAAAAGAAGAAAACACCGTTTTTTTTTATTATGAAAATGGAGTCTGTCTGTAAAGAGGCATCAGTGACATAATTCAGTTTCAGTGTCAAAGCGTGCGGATCACACGATCCGAGTCATCTGTACTACGTAATCTGCACTTTTGTCAACGTAAACGGTTTTGCCTGTAATGCATGTGAAATGCCCGTAACTGTTATTTCCAGGCATTAAAATAATTATGTCGCTCACAAAGTGTGATTGTGGAACAAAACATGTGTGCAATTTGGTCTCTGGGCTCAATTTCTGTAATATTACACAACAGCTCCCTAACTACCTTAGATCGTTTGTATAACATTTCCAACTCCAATCTTCTGTTTTAAACATACTCAGCTAATGTTTTTCAACATTATTTTTCAAATACACAATTCCCTATCGATATATCAACTTTGACTCGTTTGACTGAAAAATGTTCGATATTATAAATGTAAAAGCAATTTTATTTTTGAGTATTTTTGAATAGAAAGAAGATGGGAATGAGAGAGGAAAAAAAATGAATGAGCGGTCGGTGAAATTTGTTGATCACATCACTAGCGTGTACAGTTGTTTGATGGTACCTTGAACGATTCCATGTCCGATAACAATGAGGCGCTCATGAGTCTGGCTCGCATTTCAGACGCGTATTTGTCCGTGCCGAGCTCGATCATCACTTGAACATCTTCCTCAAGCTGGTCTTCGGTTTTGGGCACGGGGTCCTGTGTAATCGGCAGGTACAAAGGCTCACCGCTCTCAATAAGTTTGAGTGTCGGGTGCTTGGTCAGTCTGCCAACTGGTTTTGCAAACCTCAGTCTCGCCTGTTCATCATTCGTGTCCGCCAATTCATCATCGCATTCAAAAAATTCTTCTTCCTCGGACTCTGCATTAAAATAAACGTCTTCTGAAAAGCATAAAACATTTTTTTTTTAATTTCGATCAGACTGTGTTAATCCGAATGAGTAATTTGTTTAGAAACAACGCAGCCCTTTTTGTTAAAATTGATTAGAATCATCGTGTGCTGAAATTTTGTTGCAGGATCTTCTCAAAACATGAATGAACGATTTGAAGAATGGCTATTTATTTATGAAAAAAATCGCTCACCTGTTTCGGATTCATTAATATTCATACTTTGAGGATTACGTGCTAATTCTTCTTGCGCTTTTTTGCGGGCGATGCAACAGTTGAGCATCTGCAAAAAGAAAGAGAAACAGAAAACATTATCTCTACAAGTTGGTCCTGGGCTAATTGAAAGCATCGATCAAACTTGAGATCGACGTGTGCGATCGTGCTGTGGTGGCGGAGAAATTGTTTGGCATTTTGCTTATTGTGTAACTCTCATATTAGAGATTAATACGAGATCCAAAGGCTGCTGAATGACTAATGAGTTAGGTACTATCCTCCGCTGAATCTCTTGTAAGTGTGACACCACTGGCGAAATCTTACACAATTTCAAACTAAGCAAAGGCAAATCAAAGAATCAGATTTTTTTGCTTTCTTTTCTTTCGTTTCTTATTGTTTCACTATTTCTGCTTGTAAAGCGAACAATTAACTTGTTATCCTGCTTAATTGTCTCTGTATAAATCGAACTTCTCAATAATTGACTCTTAGCGACCCACATTTTTTAAATGTTTTAAACATTTTTGTTAAAATTTTAATTCTATAGTTTTTACTTGGTGTATATTAGTATTATTCTTATATTAAACTCAACCAATGTTTATAAATCAGTTTTTTTGATCATGCAGTAATTTGTATTCGCATATCGTTTTGTCAATCACCTGTAGCTTTTGATACAAGAGGCACGTTCTGACACATTCAGGAAGTCCCGGAGCGATTCTGCAACGAAAACAAAAAAACACATCAATAATGTTTACAGAAATTAATTTATTTAGTTTCGAAAATTCAAACAATTGAGAAATCTCTCTGATAGACTTGTGGAAAGCTATTGCACTTGACGAAAAAAGTCATCGGTCGGGACAATTTTTTAAAATTGGTTTCAACCGGGCTTGATATTTTCTTCTCCTTTGAGCGCTCAAATTGATGTCATGTGACGGCTGACTTTTTAAAAATCTGTTCGAATGACCCACATACTTTTATCACCCAGGCTGGTGCTCAATTTTTCGCTACTCTGAAAAATCTGCAAGGACCGGTTGGTCCCGCGAGAATTCGCAGTTCGAAAAACCTGTTTGTAATGCTAAGAATTGTTTTGAGACTAGCGAATATGATTTTGAAATTTGAGAAGAACCCTGGTTTCTTACTCATTTATTCTTTTAAATAAAAAGTTGACATTTGTGTTTCAAAAAATAGAAAGTTTTACAGTTAAAATGTAATTATCAATATTTATTTTGGTCGACCAAAAAATGATAAAGTCGAGCTAACGTTTTAGTTGACCGCTCGAACGTTAAACACGTGACAGGATCGATTTTTCAGACAGGAAAAGAGGTGAATGAGCAGAATAGTAATATAGAGTTAAAGTGAAGTTGAGAAAACGGGACTCTTCACCTGTTGCGTCAAGCTGTTAAAACTCAATACTTATTTTTTCCGACCGGTTTCGGACGTTCAAAGATATCGTTGTTTCCCATATTTATTTTCAATATTTGTTTCAGTTTCGAACTGTGACAAGTGCCTTTTTTTATGCATTTTAACTTTTTGTCCCTTTTTTCTGTTACTTCCAACTCTCATTTAACTTTAATAATCTTTACCATTTCCTTTCTTTCCGGTTTCACTCGTGTTAATTTGACTTAGTATTTCTGTTTAACAAAATTGCAAGCTTCTTTTTAAATTATTATTTGTTGTATCTTATTTATTTGTTTAGCGTTTTATACAGTTTATGAACTTTGATGAGCAAATCATAAAAAACTCATCGCGGTTATTATTGAAAACGACACTTTCTTTTATTGACATATCCGTATAATTTCGTGATTTCGTAATGTTTGTGTTGAACAGATTAATTCAGTCGCGGCGTAAAACTCTCAATAACGTTTACGATTATACGAAATCACTCCTGGCATCAACATTGCCTAACTGTTCATCGGTTCATACTGGTCGATTTGTATTTAAAATCATCTTTATTCATAGAGAAATTTCAACAGTTTTTTTTCTCGAAACACGTACCAATTATTCATTTTACCCTCAATACAATTTTCGGACCAAACAAATTTATGATCAAGACATTTGTTCTAACACACAAAACATTTCATAGGGAAAAATGAACAGCAGCAGTAATGATGAAGATAAAACAAGAAAGAACAAAAAACGTAAGTTTGTTTCTCTTGCGAATAAGAACTTTCGTTGATTAAATTTCGTTCAACTTTGTTTTTTCTCTCTTCATCGAAACGTTTCTTCGGTTTTATCATGAGAAAAATCGGCGTTACAAATGAAAGGAATTTGCTTCACTTCCTGGCAAACGTTTATTATTTTCATTGAAATAAGTTCATTTTCATAACAACCAGGAGTTTGTTGCACTTTGTTTTTGCGAAGATTTGAATAAAATAACAGATGAGCGATGGGATAGAGCACTTGCCACCTCTCACGACCGAGCATTGTCTCTGTCCATACACCCAATTATAATAACATTATACGCCGCCCATCTCATCATCGCTATACAAAACCATTCTTCCATCTTTTCAGCAGCCAGCTGATTTCTTAATCAATATCATAAACAACATTTTCACGAATTGAGACAACATTTTTTCTGACAGTTGCAGACAACAATTATTTATTTTCCTATTATATATAGTTCCATTTAATTTGTTTCAACACTATGATAATTCATTTGATCCACAAATATATAAATTTAAAAATTCATAAAGCCCGACGACATGTACATTATTAACGATTGCTCCTAGGGAGCATATAACGGTAATTGGATAGATACCAGTTCCTTTTGTAAGTGGATTTGTTCATTATTAACAGAAAGTATATTTTTTAAAATGTTGAACAAATCTAAACTCAAGAACCTAAGGTTTTGGTGTAAACTGATGATTTTGAATTATAAATGAGTGAACCAGTAGGATTCGAAAACAAAATGCTTCACAGTGGCGAAATCGAAAGTTTGACTGCCAATAATTGTAAAAAATAATTCCCTGATTCAGGTTACTGATGATAGACTCAATAATTTCGAGGGGTGGTTCGTATCGGTGAAAGGAAAACTAAAAAATTGATCGCGAAATTGAAAAAACCCTGATATAACTGCGAAATGACATTGAGCCTAAAATATCTACTTTTTTAGAATGGAGTCACAAAATAGTGGGATAACTCATAGTTATATATTATGGTCAAAAACTAAAAAAAGGGTGAGTTATCGGACAAAAAGTCGGTCGAATCGGAAGTAGAGTGCAAGCCCAATAGTTCGGTGCGGGATAAATTCTTGAGTAACTTTTCTAGCAATAGATAGTTATCCCTACCGCAGGTTGTTTGATGGAAAGGCGGGCGTGCCGGCTTCAAACGGGATTCCACGGGCCGCCTGCAGTCGGATCTAAGACCGCGTTGCCGATGCCACCGCGAGATCGGTTAGTTGGCCGTCGAGTCGCGTTCTGCTACCACAACACAACCTTTCGGTCTGCCCTGTCCACGACGCCCGAGTAAACAAAGTGGATTCTTTATTTCCATTCGAAACTAATTCAACAAATTGACTAATTACAAATTGTCCGATAATCAAAGTGAAAAATGATGAAAAATGGTTCATTTTCAACTAACGGTACAAAGTTAAACAAGTGATTTTCGGGTGATGTGGTTTTGAGCAAAGATAAGAAAAAGTTTTGGTGGTGAAAAGAAGAAAAAAAGTTTGAGGGATTATCGTTGAGGAATTATAATTATTATGGATGGATGAAAAAAGGTCCTAAGATGACATTCAAAATGGGTAAGCAAGTGTTAAAGAAATCAGTCAAATTATTTGTAATTGACAAAAAAATGGATGAAAAAATTGAATGAATATTTGAAAGATCACTTTATTCACATACACTGACAAACCGTTTTGAAAAAGTTGGAAATTCTTGGATGAATGAAAAATGAAAGACGGGAAATTTCACCTGTCAGTTTTAGTGGAGGTTGTAAATGAAGCCCCCTGGTTTGGATTTGAAATGTAAGGTCAGTGTGAAATAGAGAGACAATCTCTAGTCTGGAGATAAAAAAAGGGAGAGAAAAGGTTGAGAAGAGGAAGACAGCGGAGTGGGCATTGGCGTGAGTCAGGGCTGGTTGACGTGGCAACGTTGGTCGCTGGTGGGCCTCGTTTTGCACCGCTCGTAACAGGTGATGTGCCTATCAGGTCGCGAATTTTGGTCTTCGCCGATAACGCACAGGTGAATGTCCACGAATGAAGGTGTCGACGCGGCTCGGTCGCAATGTCAACGGCCTTTGCGATAACTCTTCTTCCACTTATTTACAACTAGCATCGGCGCATCCCTGGCCGACCTTGAACTGCACATACGACACGAGTCGAGCGCAGCTCCTCGCTATACTTTGAACTTGAAACAATTCGAGACGTAAACGTTTAGTTGCTTTTCCGCCTCTTCGTCCGCACCAAGCCATATCAAAAATTGCATCTCATATAAGTTTCCAATCTCGGCCTCCAGATCTAATCAAAACTTATTTACGATCAACATTCAATTTAATCGGGCTCCAAATCAATCATATTGCATGTGTGAAAGTTTCACATCTAAATTGAACAAATCATATCGCAATACCCAATTGAGGACTAAAAATTAAACATTCATAAATTAGTTTAATCAGACTTTGATTTTTTGCTATTCTCCATTATTTATGTGGTTAACAGTTCAACATACAGACTTTTTGACTTTTTCATTTTGTCAATTTCACTTTGTGTTTTATTTTGTTTGGTATTTTGGTTTTTTTTTAATGAGAGGCCTGTAAATTGACCACACAACCCACCTAAATGTAAAATATAAGACAGTTGGAACAGCAGGCGACGATAGTTTATTTATCGGATGTGCAAATTTACTTTTACCTGAAAGAAATTTCAAAAAACGCATGAACTTGTTATTGTAACGAATATTATGCAGTTTGCGGTTGAATTTATGTCATTGCATGTAACGCTGATGGTTTGTAGAAAAAGAGGCCAGAAGAAAGACCCGGATCTTTCTTCCTTTTTTCTTCCGCGTACACAAAATCAAGTATTACGACGATTTTTATCTTTTTCATTCGCAAAAAACTGAAAGCAACACGTAATTTTGAGTTTTGAATTATGAATTCTTAACACGTTCTTGCAACTTTTTGATGACAAGGAATTCGATTCAAATTGTTTTCAATAAGTTTTGATTTCATGAAGAAAACCATGTTTAATTCGAATGAACGAAATGGAAATTTGCGGGAAATAAAAAAAAGATTGACTAATGGTGATTTTCCGGTGGGAAAACAGGATTGAAAAGCATATTAGACTCGAGGCGAATCAAATTCCCTCACTGAAAGTGAAAAATCGATTTAATAAAATTTGCCCAAGAAAATGTGTCTGATCGAAGTTCCTTTCTTCCTTTTGCGACACTCGTAGTTGCCTTACTTGGAACAGCATTATTTTTCAGCATCTCCAATTTAATTGTTTTCTGCTAACGAAAGTTAACAATTTATGTCACCTTTGCTTTCCATCAATAACCATTCTCTTAATCGTATCTCACATTATCCAAATTTGTACGAACAAAAACGTTGAAAAAGAAAACCTTAAAAGTATAAAACAGTTTAAAATAGAACTTCATTTCAACAATAACAAAATTAATTAGTTCAAGTTGCTATTTTTTAGCTGTTTGAGATAAAAATTGGTTTAAGAAAAATAAGAAAAGAAATAGAGTATAGGCGTCAAAAAAACTTTGGATGTTTTCATTAGAACTATTTAAACGACTTCTAATTTATGCCCATTGAAGACTAATTACAGAGTGTTAGGCGTGCGATAATAGGCGCGCGTGTGTGCATTTGCACGAAAGTTTTGGGTGGATTGAAGTAGATTGTAGAAAAGAAGGAATAAGTGGCCTGGAATCTACACAAGTCGGCCTACATCTTGCGTCGTGAAACCGAGTTTTTCGCCATCGTCGGCTTTCTCATTTCCGGTAGGATTTGTCTTCTTCCGCCCTGCGCTACTTCCTAATCATAGAAATCGATTGACTGATCGGACCGCTGCTAAGGCAATTAGAAACATCGACACAAATTAGTCCACCGCCGACATCTACATCATTATTTCACTCGCATTACGTTTTCTCGTCTCAGCCAACAGTTTTTTCTCCCATTCGTACACACGTAACTATAATCATAGCACACCCAATAGATTGTCCTCAAATTATCCACCATCGAAGATGAAATTACCGATCCTCTTTTCTCGATCGCATTTTCTTTACTTTCCCATTTCTCCGACTATGAGCTGATCACTTTTTTATCCCATATTTCAATACTCAATTTTGTCATTAGAAGACCTTGAAAAAAAAAATGTTATTTCAGCTTCGAGCTACAAATTCCTACATTCTAAATCTCTGAATGGACACAAAATAAGCTACATTATATCAATAGCCGAAGGAATTCTAACAGTGAAAAAAAGTCAAGCGATAAATATTAATAAGAAATTAGCATAGGCTTGAGAACTTGAGCATTTTGTTGAACCGTAAGCAAAAAAGGCAAAATAACTGAAATTCGAAGCTGATTGTTATGTAAAAGACTCGAATAAATTAGGTTCACGGGTTCAACGATGAAAGCAAGATGAATCGACGGGCATTTATTGTGCATGAGATTTAATTGGCCTGGGCGCATAAACTCACGGAGATTTTCATCGCAAACTTTTTTTGTAAATCTCACATGCGAAATAATTAATGGGTTGTGTATTAAAAGTTATTCACAAAAATTGTTGTCTCGCAGATGGACGAAACGATACCTGCGTTCACTTACTCGAGAATCGCGATGTAAACACTTTTTTTAAACATTTCACACTTCAAGTAAATGTCATACTAATAATTCTGAATGTCATCCTGCTAGATGATATTTAATCGTTGGTTTTTAATTATCTTATGTTTAATTACAACTGCAATTTTTATTTTCTTCATTATTAAAGAAAGTTGTTAAAACGCTGTCATAATTTTTTTTGACCGTGTGAACAAATTGTGATATGACACTTTTTGCAATAGAGGAAATTGTTAAGTTTATCATCTCAGCACCATTGACGCATAGATAAACAATGTGCAATTCATTATGTCAGATTTTGCGAAGGAAATATATAGAGTGTTCATTGTTATTCCAACAAGTTCATTTCCATTGAGATACGTTAGCGAACATGCATCAGAGTATGCATATTTCAATAAAACTGAACTAACTTTTTTTCTGCAACAAGCCCTGGTAAATGTCAATACACTGTAAAGAACGGAAATCATGAGTAAAAGTATGGCTGTCATTCTGAGACAAATGTGGTAGTAAACATAATACCTTTATCGCAACAAGGTACTCTATTTGAAATAACAAGAAAGTTGAGAAAATCACTGTGCTAAGCACGAGTTGAAACTGTAATTGTAAAACATCAAATGGATATTAAATTCTTTTTATTTTTGCAGTTTTATGTTCCCAATAAACAAGTTCTACAGGCCAATCCTGCATTTAGTTTTCGTCTAATCATGGTGCTCGTGAAACTCCATTGTTTCTTTACTTGCAAATGCGTCTATATTGAAACTTTGGTTTTCTCTATTTATCAAATCCAAATTTAACCGAACAAAAAATTGATTTGTTATTTTGTTTTATTCATCAATTTGTGGTTGAATAATATAATATAATATGAACAAAATCATCATTTCTATGAGAAAATACACAGATAAGACAGCAGTATATCAAGTTACAGATGAGTAACTTGAGCATCGAACAAGCATCGTGCAAAATTTTGCACGCAAAATGCATAATGAAAGATATTCCAAGAGAGTAGAACAGAATTACGGCTCATTCATATTATTATAAAATAGTGTACACATTATTCGCGTAATGTATTTGCAGCTGACTTCCTGAATCATTAGCGTTCAAGTATATTCTCTCTAAGATACGAAATCAGTAGAAAAGAATAAGAACGAAAAAACGGGAGTTCCAAAGGAGCTCAAAAATGTCAAACCGGAGAACCCAACAAATTGTTCGAATTCCCAAACTCTTTTTTCGTAACGGCAAAAGTATGCTAAACGTCTATTAAATTCTAAACACTTTCATTCGCTGACTTAAATCCTTTCCTATCTTCTTAGTCTGAGATTAATCTTGACCAGCGAGAGTTAATGCTCGCGAATATTTCCCAATAACTCTATGTGAACATTGTTCGAGAAATGAAACACGTTCACCTGCATTCTTTGCAGCCAATCAAAACGTTAAAACTGAATCAAGATCAATTTAATTGAATATCAAAAACCTCTTTATGCTGTAATTATTACGTAAAAGTGATAACTCGTCATGAACTCAATTATAACTCAACATTTTTTAGACAATTTTTTCAAATTAACTTGTTTTGTTACATTTTTTTCAATCATCCAAACATTTTCTTTGCATCGTATTTTTAGTTGACTTATTTTTAGGTCAATTTGATTTATGATAAATTATTGTAAGATTAAGTTGGTAAAAAGCGTAGTTTTGGTGTAAATATGTTTGGTTTTTCCGAGTAAAATTTGATGGTCTGAAAAACATGGAAGAAATAGAGACAAAACGTCAATGAAAATGAGATATGTAACTGCTATTTACGAATTTGAAGACTTTCTATTCCGTCACGCATGGCCAATGCTCGATCTGACTGAATGCCGAGATCGCATTTTCCGGACATTTCTCTCAGCGAAGAAATATATAACGAACTAGATGTTCCATGGTGCGGGCCGTAAGTAGAGCGAACTCTCGTTAGGGCACACGCGCGTGTACCGCTGTTTTATAGCATATACAACGAACCGCGAGTGTGCATTCTTCCACGGCACAATTAAAACTTGTCACCGTTCGCGTTTTATTTTCGATTTGTCCCGCCGATAACACGTGCTTTTCACGACAATTTGCTCAACCACCTTCTTTCATACACACACACACACACACACACACACACAATGTAATCTGATGCAATGTTTTTACTTTTTGCTCTCATTTTTTCGTCCACGTTCACAAAATAAAAACGCCCAATTGAAATCCGCGCTCATTTCTTTCTCGTTTTGTTATTAAACCCGGAGAAAATGCAATTAAAAAGCTAGATACTGGGAAAGGACGTCAACTTTTGTATGGATTTCAGGACTCAATAATGAGACACAATTTCGCAAACGCAACATCTAATTAACGTACACCGAAATTGAAACTAAAATGAAAACAGAAAGTAAACATTTTGTTCACTTTTTTCAAATTTGAATGCTCTTAAATGACTGCAAATTTTCACACTTTATCCTCTATAACTCTAAAACTGTTTTTTGGTCTATTATTAAGAAAAATCGATGAGAAAGTCTAAATAAATAGACCAGACTTTACGCAGTATCAACTAATTCATTCAGCAAGAGAGAAAATGAAATGATGGCAAACGTCTAATCTAGATAATTGGGATTATTTATTCAAGCGGACAAAAAAGCGCGACAAAAAGTTGTTAAGGTATTTTCTAAATGAGACTGTGCGAGACAAGTTTCAGTTTCATAAAAGTCAGGACATATGTAAATCATTTTACCTTCTGTTCTGCGAGAATGAAGTGCCTATTATGACATTCACAAAAAACCGCGACTTTTATTGGTGTGAATTTGTTCGCCCCATTTGTGTGCTTCCTTTCTACACAAACAAATTTCTTCTTCTATCGCTCTCAAAAAATGTTTGAAACTCTCAAATCAATCTTTTTTCGCATCCCAGCAATAATATTTCATTAAGGAAGAACAAAACAAAATGCAAAAAGAAAGTGAAAAAATGCGTTGGTGAGAAATGTGGCCAGCACTTTTCATTAAGACCAAAGCAGGTCTTGAACTTAATGGATTTGCGTCGAGACCTCACAAGAAACTTGACACCTAATGACGGGTAATAATGCCGCGCATCAATATATATTAGCGATGCAAAAAACGACTCGCGCCCGAGTATATAATTAGTGTAAGGTGCAATTGTAATTTTGCGATGCGTGTAAAAGGCAATGGTAAGATTGCCTCGGCGGTTCATCAAAAAAAAATGTTATTTAATTAGCGACCACTTGATTGGCACAAAGTCAAAGAGCCGCGACCGTTGTCTATTTAACGGTTTCGTCGTGCAGGCCCAGCCTCCAAAGAAAACAGTTAAAAAGCCTATCAATAATTCATCCCTCGTTTTCAATTGAATACATTCACGTTGCGCAATCAAAAGCGGCATTTTTTACCTCGCCTAAGACATTTATCATGTATCAATTAATTAAGCGCTCAACGACGAAATGAAAAAATCATTCCAAACGCAATGACAAGTTATCCGATTTTTTACGGCACTTCCACCAGATGTCGGAGCAGAGGAAACTCAGAACAGTTCAACAGGTGTTTAGAATTTTTAATGAATTTTTAATTTTTCCCAGAGGTGGAGACATTGATTCATGTACCGATCCATCTATATAAAATATATGAAATATAATAATTTTTGGATATTATTATTATTATTGAAAGATATATGATGTCATATATGGATGATACATGACATCATGAATAGAGAGAAATGGTTGTTTTTGGATTAATGAAGGTGCGGTGGAAAAAGAAAAAGGAAATTGGATTCACTTGTTGTGTTGTTTGAGGATTTGATTGTGGATTCATTGTGTTGGCGAGCGTCGTCAATCCCAGCGTCTCTCGATACAGAAACGTCGCTAATGAATTCAGTACGAAAGTCTATTCTGGATTTGGTGATGGCTCATTGTAGTTAACAGCTTTCACGAGTTTGCCGCGCTCCCACACTGAGGCCGCAGAATGTCTGCACTAACGCACTAAGCATCGCACGCGAACACGAAATCCCACAAAAGTCTTTGAAATGAACATAAGGAATGTCCTTTCTCTTTATTCGCGCCAAACGAACACCTATCGGAAACCTGACGCGGCGGGTATCAGCGCTAACTATCAGCCGGCTTCCTTTATTATTACCATCAACAATCGTCGCTTATGTTATCCACCAAATTGTCATCATTTCTATTTTCATCTTTCCATGCCACATTTTGCAGAACCGAATACCAGATTACAGTAATCATCTATTATTTTCGACATTACGTTATTATTTTAATCAAATGTATGAAAAATATCAACAATCCAACTTATTTTTCTCAAAAACTGGCACAAACTTTCTTTCCCATAGCTTTTTATTTTTCGTTGTTTTTCATTATTCTTTGAGAGAAAAGAAATAATGTGGATTTTACAGTTGGATTTAATAAATAAAATGATAGTGCCGAGTCGATTGATTAGTTATGCACATTTTTTAAATTTGAAACGCGCCTCTTGTGCAACTGGCGTACACCGTTTGTCATCGAAAATATATTTGAGTTGGGAAACGTCGTACTACTATACGACGGAGGCAGAGGTTTCGTCGCAACCAGTTGCGAGTTGTGAAACATAGCAAATATGTGCCGCCTAAGTGGTTGGGAATGTTGCGTGCTCATTGTTCGTGTGCTTTCGATACAATGTGCACGTTTGGGAAAAACACCATCAGACTCATCCGAATACACATTGCCAAAGCATCCAACAAAAGAATCATTTCTTTTTCTTTTTTGATTGACAAACTTTTGTTACACTGCCGGGTTATGTAAAATTTCATCAGTTTCACATTTCTTTTTCCTAATGTCAAAATTACCTTTCAAAATAATGTTCACACGTGAGAACAATTTTTTTTAATTTCGTTCATCGAAAACATTTGTTTCGACATCTATGATTCGACATGACAATTTGAATACGAAAAGAATTTGTTATGCACCGGGATGGATGATTTTTGAAGAGATAATTTCTTCTTTAGACAAAATTTGCAATTTTCGTGAATGTCAGCTATCATCTGTGGCTTTATTACGTGATAATTCGAGAGGGATAATTCACGAGGTATAGCGCTTGGAAATGACATAACGAATCGGTTCTAATGCATGAATTTGCGATGAATATAACCGTGGTTGTATAATTATAGCTTGGGCGGGCAAGTTAACGCGCCGGTTTCGAAACGGCCACGATCGGTCTTGCAAGGTCCATGATTGGATTATAATGAATCCTTTATGGTTGCTTCTTGGAAGCTGGGAAAAAATGGTCAAGTGAAAATGCTCGTGGAGACTTTGATATTCCATCGAAAGGATAAAAATTATCGTCTCGCAGGAGAGAAAATGAAAGTGAAAGGATCGCTGGATCCATTGGTTCTGCTCGAAACATGTGTATCGATCAGACATATCTGCGCTAGCTTTTGAATTCCCGCGGTGTATCTTTCGGTCAGCGCGCTTGTGAAACCGATTCCTAATTGGGCCCCCAATTAAATATCCACTTCATATTCATCTCTACATTATTTTAATTAAATTAAATTTAATTTCATATCCAAGCCATTTTCTTACACACGTTTTAACACGAAATTTTTTCTCCTACGATGAGGATTCTTAATGATAATCACAAAATTACCTAACCGACAATTTACCAAACGTACACGTAATAAATGCCATAAAATTGTTTACAGTTGTACTCCTCGGCTCCCATGACTGGCGAAGTTTTTCAGGGCATATAAATGATGATTGTAATAAAATAAGCTAATGATGGTTATGACTGCGTTATTAATTATTATTATGTACGTGACGAAACGGAAGTGTACTGATTCTGCGTCGCTGCGAGAGACGAAAGATGCTTCTATCGTCTCAACGTGTATAATAATGCTTCATTACAAACGAGCGAACTAGAAATCAAGCTCCTGCCCCTATTGACAAGTGTTCCGCGTCCTATTGCCTCGAACACGCCGAGCCGGATAATTTGCAATTAAGTAATTTTTAATTAGTCCGGCTCCTAGTTTTCGCGTCCAGTTATTTGTTTTAGCATTATTAACTGCTTGAGCAAAAAATGTATCAATTGATCAGTTCTAATTTTCTTCCAATTAAATTTATCCAGAAACCAAGTAACTTAGTTTCTCTCTCTCTCTCTTAAAAAAAGCTGAAATTCAATTAATCATTTTGGCACTACAAATTTCAAACGAAATACAAAAATTCGTCCATTTTGTTGATTCAATGAGATGAAAAAGATGGTATTTTGAGAATGACGCAAGACTGCGACTATTGCAAGTGAAAAGGTTGAAAAGAAAATGATAATTGTTGGTTTGATTGTAGGTTGTTTGGCGGAACTGGTGGTATTGGCAAGTTGGATAACGTTGGTGCTGAGTACAACGCCGTGTCCGTGGTCGAATCAAATAGCCGAACTCGAAAGTTCGTGTATCTGCGATTTCAACTTAGCAAAGGAGTTATCAGTACAATGCGATATCGTGGACTACGGGCAGCTGGTGCGTGCGATGCGTCGATACGCGTCGCAGGTTCCAGTCGACCTCTTTTACGTGAACAACAGCACGATTAACACACTGCGGAACGGATCTCTAGCCAACTTGAAGATCTCGAACATGCAACTATCCGGCTGTCGAATCAAGAATATCGAAGCAAACGCGTTTGAGGGCCAGGAGGCTTGGCTGAGAAGTTTGAACCTGAAGGACAACGAGCTGACGGAGGTACCAAGCGAGGCGCTGCAAAAGCTTCAGAATCTGACGGTGCTGGACTTGTCGCTGAACAAGATCGAGACGGTGCGAGACGGCGCGTTCGCCGGCATGAAACTCGTCACGATCAAGCTCTCGGATAACGAGGTGAGCCTCGCTGCGGGAGCTTTCCGCGGCCTCGAGAATACCATGAAGAATCTAAACCTCAAGGGCACCAGACAGAAGAAGGTGCCGGAGGCGTTGCGCGGCCTAAGCATGCTGGCCTTCCTTGACCTTTCGCAAAACAGCATCAGCGAACTACCTGGGCCCGCCGGACAAAAGGCCTTCGAAGGCTTGGCTTCTCTCACTGGCCTCAACCTCGAGCGAAATCTCATCCAGACCATTAACGCCGATGCGTTTTATGGCATTAGAAACACGCTCAGCTCTCTCAGCCTCTTGAATAACATTATTGATGAATTCCCAACCAGCGCTATCAACAGTGTACATGACTTAAAGGTACTAATCAACAATCTATCACATTCCAACACAAACCACTTTTTCCGATAATACACTTTGCGTATTTTCAATTATCTTCCTTCTTATATCAGAGTTGTGGCATCTTTCAAAATATCGCGCTACAATTTTTTCAAATTTACTTCTCAAAAACTCGAATTCAAAGATAGTCAGATGATAGTTCAAAAGAAAGATTAATTGATCCAACATAATAAATCTTATTGCATCTTCGTTTGATTAAATTAATCTTACACCTTCACTGTGCTGAATTAAAATTGAATAAGATTCGGTTTCTTTGAATTTATTTTCTCATCAATTATGTCTTATTGCTACAATTTTTCGAGCTTTGTATCTTTTACACGTTGGGTAATCCATGTACAACGTATGGCAACATATAATGTCTCAATGTAATACATTTCATATTGAACGGCGAAGATATTTGACAAACAAAAAATTAATGATTAAAAATAGTGATATATAATTAAAAATAAAAGCACGTTTTCAAGATTTTGTATCTCAGAAATACATTTTGTCAGTTGTTTTCGCGTTGACAGTTTTATCTCAGCGACAAAGTGTAATTATCATCGGTAATTAAATAGAAACACCGTGAAACCTCCATTCTTGCTTTTTATCTCGCTAATTCTATTTTTCTTCTTTCTACTCTCCTGTATCTGCGTCCAGTTGATAATAACCTTCACAGATATGCAATTTGTCAAAAAAAAAAAAAAAAAAAAAAAAAAAGGGAAAAAACAACTAAAAACGTCATACACCTAATTACAGAGCAATTATTTAATCGGTCTAATTGATAAGTCTCAATTAAATAAAAAGTTTAATTGTCCACGGTTGGATAATTCCTAAAATTATACACAACTCTTAAACGACAACTTTATTGAACGTAATCACCGGTCTGATTCCTCGTACAAATTGAATTTGAATTTAAACAATCTCTCCTCAACAATCAAAATACATGCAAAATTATGCGCTATCAAACTTTTCGTGTCCACGCTTGAGTACGCAATGCGAATTTGAATTGAATAACTGTGCGTAATCCCATAATCGGTTGTGTAACTGCGATGAAACCTACGCAATTAGCGGTCACTCGCAAGATCTTCCAACTTTTCACTTCTATTTATCGTTATTATTCTTGTTGAAACTTTTTTTTCATTCAAACAGGTACTTGATATTGGTTTCAACCTCATAACCGTTCTGCCAGTAAACGCATTCCAAAGCAATCCATCGATAACGCTGCTGGCAATCGATGGCAATCCACTATCAACCGTGTCGGAGGAAGTTTTTCAACATCTCAACGGCACTTTACGGGGACTCAGTTTGGGTGGTCGATTTTTGGTTTGTGACTGCAAACTCAAATGGATAGTCGAATGGATTCGTGATCTAGAACTCCAAGTGACAAGCCGAGAACGAAAGCCGCAATTTTGTGGCAGTCCACAGAGATTGCGGAGTCGCAGTTTTTACAACATTAATCCAGAAGGTTCTTATCTTACATGTTCAAAAATTAAACCAATTTTTTCATATAAACATTTTAATTTCAATTGTATTACTGTTTATAGAACTGGTGTGTGAAAAAGCACCAGAAGTGGTAGGTGTGGGCACAGTAGAGAGCGTGGACACGAAATTAGTGCTAGGTCCTGTGACTGGAGTTGTGGACCACCTGGTACCAAGCACAACAACGACAATCACCCCAAACGCAACCAATGGCAATGTTACCACTAGCACCACTTTTTCCACCTCAAGTTTAGCCACATCCTCGCCCACGCCAAAGAAAAAAACAGCATCCATAATTCCAACCACACCAAGACCTACAACAGTCGCAACAACGACCTTGACTTCGATCCGACCCAGCACCAGTCGAACCGGAAACGTGTTCGTGACCAGAACGTCGACGTCCGTGCCAAAGTACAACACCGAGCTGGGAAATAGCGTGCACAACCCTCGACCACCTTTGGTCATCAACTCGCCTCACTACAAGGTCAAGTCCAGCGAGAAGGAGATTATTGTAAAGGACGTCTTAAGGCAGGACAATTCAGTCGTCATCTACTGGGACACCGAGGTTGCAAACATCCTCGGCTTCCGGGTCATCTACAGGTTGTTCGGTGACACGAGCTTCAAGCAGGCGCCACCTCTCGAAGCCAGTGAAAGGGAATTCAAAATTAAAAACGTGCCGTCACAGGTGACTGTTTTCATTTTTCATATTCAATTTGCGATTGAGTGTCGGTATTGAATGTTCCTCGACAGTAATAGCTTACTTGACTGACAATTTTTCCATTGAATTTTTTGTCTCTCTTTTTTTTTGTAAAAGAAACAGTACACCTGTCCAGGGCAAGCATTTCTCTTCGTAATAAGTTGTCGATTTCTGACATTGAGACAATGCCGCTGAAGCGTGCGACAACTTACTTTCACTTGAGTTACAGTGAATTGTTATTTATTGTCATTTCACAATATGAGTTTAACAGTTAACATTTTTTCGTTCATTTCTCAAACAACTTCGTCCTCACGAATGAAAAAAAATGCGCCGATTTCATCCTCCAGCTAGCATCAAAGGGGAGAGGGGAATCTGTAACGTGCAATTAGAACAGAACCAGTCAATCGTCAATTCAATCAAGTTTACAGTTATCTTTGAATTAGCAATTCTAATGGAGTGCTCGAATTTTGTAGGAATGTATCATAGTCTGCGTGGTGACCCTGGAGGAAACCAACCTGACGCCGGCAAACGTGCCGTACGAGCAGTGCCGAGAAGTTCGGACGGAGAATTCACCAACTTCAAACATGGACAAGATTACAATCGCAGCGAGTGCAGCGATCTGCACGACGATCGTGATCGCGGTAATCATTTTTCTAATAGCGAATCGTCGCAGGGCAAGGAAGCTGCACACTTTGAACGGTATCGACCAGACGAAGATGGGCGGACCGATCTCGAGTCTGCCTGTGAACTGCTGTTCGACTGTGGGTCCAACACCCAGTCCGGGTGGACCTATGCCTTCGATGGCAACTCTGAGTGCGTACAATGTTCAGAAGGAGTGGGACCAGGTTTCTGTTTACAGTAGTAGGAGCATCCCAAGGCCGAGGATCTTCCCGATTGAGAGACAAGGTAGGTCGTGGTGTTGAAACAGGTTGAAATTCTTCAGCATGTGAGAATGGGTCCTGTTTGCAGGTTCCATCACAAGAGCATCTTGTATTGACGAAATGCGATCTTTTCAAGCAGGTCATTATGGTACCAAGGCCCGGTCGATGGTAGATGGACAGTCACACCATAGCTTCTCCAATAACTCCAATAGATACTTTGGTAACGCCACGCTCACCTCAAATCTAATCAATACACGTCCAGGTGAGAAGCAATAACTAAAACAGTAAAACCATCAACCAAAGAATTATTGTCATATCAACTTTCATTTGAAATTGAATGAATTGTTTGTTTTAGAATTAAGACAATCGAGACAATCGCTCACAGCCGCCTCGGACAGAATTTCTCGGCAAGGATTTTCCGTCAACCACGCTCCACAAGCCTCGTCCAGAAGACAAAGACCGAGATCCCGAAACAGGACGTTGGAATCAAATTTACCGAGACCAGGGAGTCGATACAGTCTAGCCGAGTCGACCCAAACGTTCAACAACTACGACGAGAACAACTGGACCGACCACGACATGGACATCTACATGGCCCGCAATCCTACGACCAGAAGTGGTCTCGTTCCACTCTGAGGACTGCATGTATTGCTCAATCATAGGTGTTAACGAACACGATAGTCCTGCGATGGTGCGAGGCCTGGTTGCTCTTTACAGCAATTTTGCGCGCCGTTCAAACACTCTCAAGCGTCTTCGTGTTTGAAATTTCTTTTTTCAGTTCGGACGATGCAGAAAGAAGTGAAATTGAAATTGAGCTTTGATTCAAAGCCAAGTAGAACACTATGTACTTAACGAGACTTGTATTTTATAAACACAAAGAAAGGACAAGTTGTAGATCTGAGATCAAAATTGTGCGATTTTAACCTACTGTAACCCTTTTGTCGTTAACTGAATTTTGACTAAATCGTGACTAACTGTGAATTTTTTAAATGAAAATGAGGAATAGTCATTTACCCGCGCGTCGAGCTAACCTGTTGCAATTTCGTGTTTCAAAGATTAGTGTATTGCAGTCAGTACGGATAATACTCTGGATGCTCTCGATTTTAGAACGTAGACAATAAAATCGCAATAATCTGTTCAGTTTGTTAATCAAAAGAGGGAGAGAGAGATAGAGAGAGAGAGAGCAAAAAAAGTTCGTTTTAACGTGTCTTTTGACGTGAGACCAAAAGTTTCGCTAAAATGAAAGGTTTTTGTAATAATTTAATAGCAATAACGTGAAAGTATTTGTAGTTAGGATAGATAAGGAGTAAATAATAATTATGTATATAAAAGTAAAAGAAATTAATGTCCACAAATCTTAATAGTTTAATGGTTTCAATTGTAACGAATCGTATTATATATTGTATTGTACATTTATATAGAAAAAGCAATTATATCATTAATTTGTACATTAATTCAGAACCTGAAAGTGTTATTATGAACTGACAAGAAACTAGGCAGTTACTAAAACGATTATTTAATAACTGACCAGTTAACGATAAAAAGACAATTGGTGTATTGAGATGTTTTCTAATATAAATGTTTAAGAACACCAAAATAAGTGCAAGACGTACTTGCAAAACTCGAAAAAAAATGTACATTGACGATTCTGAAAATAGATTATTATATTCTTTATAGAAAAAAATTCAAAATATACGGGACCATTGAGTAAACCTAAAAACTAGTCTTGACTGTTTATTCACAACAATTTTCTTATTTAAAAAAGTCATTTTAATTGCACCATTTCTTTTTCAACTGATGTTATACGTGAAAGTCGATCTTTTTTAGAAATAAAAAACCGTATCATTAATTTGTTAAATAGTGACTTATATAACTTTCACTTACAAAAATAAACATCTAATCATCCGTTTGAAATTCTAATTATTTATTTAACTTTTTTTTCAATTTTTACTTTCAACTTCAAGATTGTCTATCGGATATTTATGAGTACAATTGCACGTTCATTACCTTACCTTTTTATTGTTCTAAATCCAAAGTCAAACAGTGACTAAACAGAAGTGTTCCCTTTTGGCGAGCTTATCTCAAAGAATGATGCAGAACTTTATTGGTCGAGTACCTAATAATTTAAGATTTTTCTGATGATTCGATATCAATGATCAGATATGAAGTAGTGTACGCATAAACACTAATTATGCCATGGGAGAATGTGGCGTCGGGAACACTTTGTACTCCCTGGAGTGTATACACCCATTGCTGACTTTCTATTTCAGAGCAGATAATCGTACGAGAACACGCTCGCGCTCTGTGTTGGACGGAACAAGTTTTTCGAACACGTCACACGTTAAAATATATTACCTTTTAATTGTACACGTTAGCTATATAACTTATGATTCAATTTCTTTTTGTGCAATCAAATTGCTGGGTTGGGATTCAAAGTGTGATTGCTATCATCAATCCTTTTTTACTTTCTTTCTGAACCATTTTAAACTCCCGAGATTTCTTCATTTTTTGAAACAAGTTAAGTTAACAATTAAGATAATTAACCTTTTTCTTTTCTTGTTAAAAAGTATTTTAAGTACTTACCCGGGTATCAGCAGTCCTTTTTCCCATCGGAATCTTATTTCGAGGAGAACTTCTTGCCAAAGTTGAGCGAACGCCGGTACGCCTCCCAAGTTAAACGTGCAGTGCGCTGCAACAATTGCGAGTCGCCATATCAAGGAATCGAGAGGACACGTTTTAATGCTGCGCGAACTTCTGTCTTCTTCACTCCAAGCTACGTTACTTGAGTATGGAAATTTCTGCAATTCAAAAATCCCAGCATAAGAAGAAGCTTCAAAATTGCGTAAATATGTTTTAACTAAGCTTTGCAAATTAAATACTGTTAAATAATAGTCCTTACTTTCTGGTCATCCGCATCAGGAAACAAAAAATACAAGATCGTGAGTAACATGTCATCTGAAATGAGACCATCGTTTAATTTTCTCTGAGATTTTGAAGTTGCTCTGCTGAACACAGTTGAGATTGTTGGAATTTTTGGTTCAGTTAGAACGTTAAACACGGCGTTCAATTGCTGATTATCGTCGTACATCGGATTGGTGCCAAAGATATCGTCAATAGTTTTTTCAGTGCTGCAGATCTGATGGAAGTATGACAAGTATTCGCCAAGAAGACAGGAAGTGGTTAGATTCATGTACACTCTGATGCTCCATTTAGGCGCTGATTCTGGGTCTAGGTCGCTAAATGTTTCACTGTCCACTACTGTGTTTTCCGATATTTCTGGCCATGTGACGTACAGATGAAACTCACTGGAACATTAATAAAACAATGAAATGAGAAAAATATTGGAAAACATTTTTTTAGAACTACTAAATTAAATAACAATTATCTTACGCAATTGGTTCACAGGTAGCTCCAATGGGAAGTTTTCCCAGTTCAGCAACTCCTATCGTTTCGCCTTGCATGAAATCAAAATCTGGTGGTTCCTGAGTCCAGGTACTATTTGACCAGTCTTTTATTATGTATCCAAATTTCACAGACACTAAAGCTGGTTTTGATCTTTGGCCCACTGCTGGTCCGATTTTTTGTTTAAATAACGTTAGAAGGCCTAAAATATGTATCAATGAAAATCAGGTGTCAATAAAAGTGTTGTACGCAACTCAATAAACATATTACATAAATTGTAAATGATAATAATTACCAGTCAAATGTTTACAGTGTGGTGGAACTTTTTTCAAATGAACCATATTAAAATAGACCCTCGATCCTCTCCCTATTGAAACGCCCATGTAAAATTTTTGCCAAGGTTCCATTACTTGAACAAAAATTGGAACTTCACTGCAAAGTAAACAAGAAATGTACTTCATTTTTGCTATTATACATTTGATTTGTCATTTTTTAAAAGTTTTACCATTTTGTATTGCTCACAGCGATCGTAACAGAGCTCAAAAGAATTTTAATACGAGTTTCGTCTGTCACACTGGCGCCTCTCGTACAAACCAAAACCATAAACTCTCTGATTCCATAATAATGAGCTATTTCTAAATGATGTCTTTCAATTTGACAAAAATCATTGTAGGTATTCAGCATGTCTCGTTGACATTGTTTACGAACGTCTTCCTGTTCTTCCATGTCGACATCTCTGTTTTCAACTTCATTTTTCTGAAGTTTGAAATGTTTAAGGATAAATTCCACATCTAAAAAAAGTTATATCAACTCTTTAAAAACATTATGGATGAGTTTTTTTATATTTTTTTCTCCTAAGAGAATGAAATTGAAAAAAAATAATGATTTTTCTTATACCTGCGAAATTGATCTTGTCATATTTTTCCACCCAATTAAGATTCACAAAATCATTCTCTTCCAGAGCAGGTTCGACTTTCGATTGTGTCAACTTCCAATCGTGGATGATAACCTCCAAGCCTGCTATAAACACTTCCCATTCCGTGACCGAGGTGAAGTCATGGTGATGAATGTCTTCGATTTCAACGTTGTTCATTTTTCGAAACTTCAAAAAACGTATTTTTTCACTTGATATATAATCGCGATCCTTTATTTTTCTGGAAACATATTTTCCTTTTAAATCACATCATCTACAAAGGTAATCACTTTCACAATGCGCAATTATTCAAATCACAGGTTTTTCGGAATCCAAATTAAACAATAATATTCGTTTCCAATAGAATGAAAGCCACTTATTTGCACAGCAAAGCAAGCAAAGTCTCAAAAACAAAAAAGATTAACTGTTGACATATCGCACCAGCTGATTCTTTGTTATGTTTCTCTTGTCACAGAGTGTGGCCCACCAGTGGTAGCGTTCAGATTTCACATCAGACACGTTCAGCAGTTTTGCGATTTGTAAAATAAACATGTATTCGAACAAAATTGTTAAAAAACAAATCAAACATAATTTTTCATCACATTTGATAAATAAAATTTGAATACAAATATGTTGAAACTAGGAAATAAACCGAAAAATATACAAAAAGAATAACTTATTTTTTCTGATTTTTTTTATAATAAAATTGTGAAACAATGTGAACAACAAACAAATGCCATTTTGGGCAAATAATTTTTATCGCTAAAATTGTTTGAATGAAATGAAATCTGTACGCTGACACGTTTCAAACTGCGCATGCGCGATCATAATCTCCCTCGCTTTTTTGCTTTTTTCTGCTTGTTTCTCACTTCATAACAACCTCGTGTCTAATGTCATGATCTTGACGTGCTGCTGTTGTTATTAATTTTATCCGACGAACGAACTTGATGATAAAAATGGTACTTTTCGTTTCATCTAATTAAAGGACAATTTTTAAAACATGTTTCATCTGGGAAAAGTGCGACTTATGAGAACCTGCGCTAAATTATGTAAGATTTAAACTTATATAAGGTATACTTTTACCAAAATAAAGACATTTTGCAAATCATCTAAATATCACATTTGAAATCATTCATAAAGTAAAGGTATTTGTATTAAATTTTGAATCATTTTTGCTTATTTTTAGCAAGTTCTCAAGGACGACAGAAACGATTTATCTTCAACATTTTAAAGTCACAAGCAGGATCATCTCCTAAGGTTTTTCCTAGAGTCTTCGGTCAACCAACTTGCACAACACATCCTCATCTATTAAAACCAGGCGAAGTGATCCCAGGAATAACACTAACAGAACTCAAAGAAAGACGAAAAAAATTAGCTTCCAGAATTTCAGAATGTGACATTCGTTCAAGTTCACATCTTATCATTATACCATCATCCTCGAAGGTTTACATGACAGACAAGATCCCCTACATATTTCGCCAAAACACCGAGTTTCTTTACTTCACTGGTTGCCAAGAACCGGACAGTATTTTGACAATTTTGATACAACCAGACCAAGAACCAGTCAGCACCTTGTTTGTCCAGCCAAGACACGAACATGCCGAACTTTGGGACGGGCCCAGAACGGGGCCTGAAAAGGCAGTCGAACTTTTTGGCATGGATTTATCTTTTCCAATCAGCAAGTTTGAAGAATACGTTTGCAACTTCCTTAAACAAAATAAATACGGGTCGGTTTGGTACGATAAAGAGAATGTAGTTCACCAAAAAACGCACAACAAACTCTGCAACCTGTTGCAGGACGTTACAACAAAATGTCCAAAACTTCCAATGCACAAATTGAGGCTGATTAAGTCACCTGCTGAGGTGAAACTTGCAAAGAAAAGTTGTGAAATTGCTTCAGCGGCTATAGCAAAAACAATTGAGATCTCAAAGGTCGGAATGAGCGAACATCAGTTGTTTGCAA
Source organism: Telenomus remus (assembly GCA_020615435.1). Classification (NCBI taxonomy): domain Eukaryota; kingdom Metazoa; phylum Arthropoda; class Insecta; order Hymenoptera; family Scelionidae; genus Telenomus; species Telenomus remus. Next base: position 14,191,086 of record CM036338.1, read on the forward strand.
ATGTGGATTATGAGTGCAGGATGAACGGAGCTGAATTTCTTGCTTATCCTCCAGTTGTTGCTGCTGGAAACAATGCTAATGTTATTCACTATATTGTAAATAATCAGATTGTGAAAGATGGAGACATGGTTCTTATGGATGCTGGTAAACTCTTTATTTGATCACAAAAAATTTCATTGCAATAACAGTCTAACTTAAGTTTAAAGATTAATATCTGTTCCTGATTTTTAGGTTGCGAATATCATGGGTACACCTCAGACATCACTAGAACCTGGCCAATAAACGGAACTTTCACAGACGAACAAAAAGTTCTGTACGAAATCGTTTTGGATGTACAAAAGCAGCTGATCAAAAAGTTAGAGGAAGGGCCGACTTTGGATGTTATGTTTCATGAGATGTGTCGGTTGTTAGGGAAAAGTCTCAAAGAGATACACCTACTGCCCAAACACTTTGTTAGTGAGAAACAGCTTTCGTCAGGTGCTTTTCTGTACTGTCCACATCATGTGAGTCACTACTTAGGTATGGATGTCCACGATACTAATCAAATTACTCGGAGTACTCCTGTGGAAGAGGGGATGATCATAACTGTAGAACCGGGTTAGTATAAATCAATTAATTAATTTTGAAATATTTTATAACAAGAGTATTTTATTGTTTTAATTTTATAATGTTAGGAATTTATGTCAACCCAAAAAGTGCTTACGCTCCACCAGAATTCTACGGACTAGGAATTCGAATAGAGGATGATGTTCTAATAGATAAAAACGGCAGATGTACAGTTTTAACTCAATCATGTCCTAAAGAAATCGAAGACATTGAAAGACTTGCCAAAATGAATCAGTGATTCAACATAAAAAGATGAATAAATTTGTTATGCTATTTTTACGAAACTTTGTAATTGTTATTTTACATTGCATGTACATTTTTTTTAAATGCATACTCCTACTCATGCTGAATACAATTTTTTATCAGCGTTAAAAACTGAGTGGCAATCGTTGAACAATCTATGAATTCAAATGATTCAAATTCAAAAATTATCGTCTTGAATTGTCTCTTGACCTATCCCGTGACTTGTCTCTTGACCTATCTCGTGACTTGTCTCTTTGCTTGTGCTGTTTGTCAAACTTCACCAAATCTTTTTCGTACATCTTAATGTAGTATGACTTTCTGTATAGAATACTGCGTTTGTCAACTTTCTTGTACAATTTTAAATTTCTTTATTTTAAAAAATTTATTTTAATTAATTAATAATTAATTAATTAATTAATATTGAAATTTATTTTAAAACCTCCGAATCAATTACGAATAGGTTGGAGCTATACGAGTTCTAAATTTGACATCGGCTGCTAATGATAACAAACGGGACTTCGTAGTACTAAGAAAATGATAACTTGTGAAGTAACATTGTTGTATTTATACACGTAATGCACAAACTCATTGTTGAGGTACTTCCCCGTTAAACTCAAACTATTAATTATGTACAATGTAATACGTCAGCGTAAAAGCTTGGTCATTACTTAGAGATTATGTCACACAAACATAAGTACAAAGTTAGTATCAATGACGTGGTCGAACATATTTGTTTTAACTTATCGATCTGATAAAGATAAAATATATAGAATTATCGATCGGGTGCAAACTTGTTGAACATCATTCACGTGTTTCTTTGGATTCAACTGTATTTTGACATTAATATTAGATATTCAATACAGCTTAGATAAATAAATGTTCAACCAAAACACATTTAAATTGTGTGTTATTCGTAAATGTTCGACTTTATTAAAAAGAGATTAATGTCATAAATTTGTGTCAAATAATGAAGCACAAACATGAGCAGGAAGAGGATGGCGTAGATTGCCACAGTTATGACAATCATTATTTTAGATTTTTATAAATCAACAAGAATGTATGAAAGTGTAAATTATTTACGCTACTGAAACAGAGTATATAATTTTATCATAACAATTATATAAAATGTTGTTGTCTTTCAAGAAGAAGTTTAGTTTTGGAAGTCTTTGACAACTACGTCGGATTTTTTGAGCGAGATGTAAGTGTTAAGTTGTTTAACACGCAACTTTGACCAGATCAAGTGGTTGTTAAGAGCATGAATCTGAGCGGCTGCAAGAGCTGCACTTTCAGGGTACATCACAGTGGTGCAACCCAAACCTGAAAAACCATTTATTTTATGTCATATTTTTAATTTTGACAAAACATTTTTGTTTTGCAACAAGTTTTGCAACTCACCAGATGGTACTTTTAAAGATGACCAGATATCGTGATCAGCATCAGAATCAGATTGAACTGGAGGACAATTGATAACAGGGTAAGAAGTGTTGCCAGAAAGCACAGGTCCCAAACCGTTACTTCTGCCAGCGACCGCAACAAAAACAACCTGAAGCAAACGAAAGTTTGAAATCAGCTGAACTGGAAGAAACAATAATATTCACCTCTGATGACATTCAAAAGCGAATGACAACTAATGATGCAACTCATCCGTGCATAATATTTGTGTTTGTCCGATAAAATGATCGCTTACTCAATAGCCAACAAACAAAGATAAAGTGAAAATCGCGTACTTTTTCGCCGCTGCCTTCGTACTCAGCAACGATTCGCAGAACTTCCTCGGTGGCTTTGTGGGCACTGCTGACGCGCAAATGAGCATTCAAGCCTAATGCCGAGGCATGTTTTGCGATTTTTTTACAGTGTTCCTGGTCGCTGGGTGAACCCATCAGGATGACTATTAGTGGCGAATGAGGTGGAATCAAATGGTCCAGCTGATCAGCCACCCATTTAAAGTTGCGTTTTACTGTGTCTAAATCAGCTTGAGTTACGGTCGAGAGATTTCTGTAAACCTAAAATCGTCAACCAAAAGTGTAAATTTTTGATTTGAAAGTTTTATACGATGAAACGTGAAATTATTTTACCTGCTTGTCCTTCATCAACCTTTTGTCACCAGACGGCCAAAGGCGCCAGGAATCACTATCGATAATATCAGCAACGAGGATCTCGCCTTTTTCATCAATACCAAACTCAATCTTCATATCTATCAAGGCACAATCTCTGGTAGCCCAGGCTTTTTCCAGAACTTCAAACACAACAAGTGTCATGTGTTTCATTATGTCATACTCAAGTTTTCCAATCGTTACCCCATTAAGTTTGAATCCAGCAGCGATGATCTGCTGTTCAGACCACTGAGGGTCGTGATTTGCATCGTCTTTAAAGAAAGTTTCTTGTAGCGGTGGATTGAATCTGAACCCTTCAGGCACTCCTAATCAAGTTATTATTGTTATTAATCATACAATTGACACTCAATATTTAATAGATAAGATATGAAATTATACCAGGGTTTCTCTTCAGAAAACTTCCAGTTGCAAGTCTTCTAGTAACCCATTCAATGGGAACCATTTCACATTTTTTGCCGATAAAACTTGTTTCGGAGTTCATTTTAACAAACGCAGTTTTTAAGCCGGCTTCATTTAACAACTGAAAAACCTTGGCGTTCGTCGCATTGCTGATAGCAGCTTTGCCTTCGAGCTCGTGCGATTTCACACCATCTCCTGCAGTGATTCGATCTTTGCTTTGAAGAAGACATAGCGAACTATCCTCAGCTAATTCGTACACCTGTTTTGTCTTCCCCTCAATAATCAACTTTCCTAGTTTTGGTCCTACAACAAATGATATTTTTACAATATACTTCATTATAATACTTAAATTTAAAAACAATGATTGTATGTTTAGAATCAAAACGGAAATTAAACGGAGATCGTGTTTCAAGAGAGAATGGAAAATTTATTATTATTCAACGTTAATTGGCACGTAGCAATTATAATTATCATCATTTAAACGAGACCATAAACAATGAAACTTTTCCAACTGTGCAACAAATTGTTTGATAAACTCTTCTTCTCAAACTTCGGAGGGTTCAACGCGTGAACTCGTGCAAGTCTTTGAGCATTATATTACGATTAAATATATTTTATCCGGAGCACCGATAAGGCTCTAATGGAAATCTCACTGACTCATTTCAAATTCTCTACCGTGATTATCAAAACACAAAAACAAAAAAACGGAGCAAACTTACCAGACATATTGGATGTTGCTCCTTTACGCGACTGATCAAGAGTGCCGGCCGCACGTGTCAGACAGTGTCTGATCAGTAGGAGGTTATATGCTCTCAAATCTGTCAGACACTGCATGAACTGCCCGAGCGCCACCTACGATTCCGGCACGAGCGTGGAGGTACTAAGTATCGCCGTTTTTCGGTCGACATTCAGGTCCCTGGTTATATAGTTGAGCCAACTGAAAAAGTAACAATGACACTATAGAGTATCCCTAGCAGAGTCTCTAGCTTTTAGTAACAAAGATGGTCGGGTGTGAATAATGTTTACATCTGTATTCTGTATCGATTTTAATAATTTACAACTCGATAAACGTCGCGAGGTGAAATTATTGTTTCGAAAATGGCTGGTGATAAAATTGTTTGCAATACCAATTGCATGGAGAACGGAGAAAGGTCGTCTGACAACGGAGAAATTAGCCTCAACATCCTCGCAGAATCTGCGTCTGTCAGTTCGCTTGACAATTTTCCCTGTCCGGAATTTCGATTCAACGTAATTTATTTCTCACATTTCACTTCTATCCACCTTTCCTTAAACTTGCTTCAACTTTTCTAATTGTTTTGATGACATGAAGCTTAATGACACGTCAATGGTATTGCCCTGATTACAGTTTGTTATCTGACCTGAAATGTTGTGACAGTAAAATGACAAAAAAGTATAAACTACAATTTCATATACAATTTTGACATCTTTTGCGATCAAATAATTCAGATTGATCATACTTTGTTTATGAAATATATCCTAACCTAAAAAAATTTTATTTTCAGACAAGAGCCTGCTATATTTGCAATGGATATTATGGACCTTGTTTCGGCGAACCAGTTTGTGCGACGTGCCATGCTTTTTTGTTCCCTAATGAAATAGGTTTAATGCAAGTGCCAATTTTCAGCGAGGTAAGACACAAAACAGTATTTACAAACACTATAATACTTATAAATTTATACTTATAATTTACAATGAATTAACTTATAACAATTGTTTATTTTTAAAGAAAACAGATGACGAAGATTCTGGAAACGACGAACCAACTGACCTTTACTATAACGCAGACAGAAGAGCAAGTCAGCCACCAAACCAAAACGTTGCTCACAACATCGAACCTGTCGTGCCGAATCCTCAGAATGCACTGGACCACAATGCAGTTTCCAGACACTACCTAAGATGTGCCCTTAGGAATTTCCAGGACGATCACCTTTTAGAGGCGTTTAACAACGTCCCATTTCAAAATAATTTTCGTTGGAACAATGCTAACCAGAACCAAGAAGATAATGTTCAGCAGAGAGAAGTTGCCCCACGAGTCGAAGCGGCGGTTAACGAAAATTTCGGCGACCAGGATTTGGAGGATGAACTTCTGCCCAGTCCCGCAGAACCAGTTCATGTTCCTGAACCGGTTGCTCCAGCTGATTTGAGGAGAGAGCGGGTTCAAGAGGGTGAACCGTCTTCGCAACCTCGTTCGTTGTCTGATAGAATTGATATCTTGACGAATCATAAACATATTGAACATGAACCTGTTAATGAAACTGGTTTGGTTGATAGGTAGTTGAAATTTTCCAACAAAACTGATTAAATTAACAACTCGAATTAAGTATAAACAAAATACAAAAAATGAAAATTGATTTAGGTTGCCGCCAGAAGTTCTGCTGGCAGTGTTTTCTCACTTAGACGACGTGAGTTTATGGTCAGCAACAAATGTTTGTCGCCGATGGTGCAACTTATTACTCACTCACGTAACCGATCAGTGGCAACGACATGTGATTATGAGATGGCCGTTGTACAGACCGATTGGAAAAGTTACGGATTGGTACAAAGTTTATGACCAGCTTGCATCTGCTGCGCCTTGCAGGACTTGCTTGGCTCAGACGTCTCTTAGAACGAGACTGCCAAGGATGGAGGAAACTTCCTGGAGAAAAAACAGACTAAGGATCGAGTTGAAAAGTTTACAAGGCGACCCTCCAGAGGGGATCAAAGCGATACCGCTTGATGATATGTGTTGTCATTGGCAGGCGACCATTACTGGCCCTGTTGGCAGTCCTTATGAAGGTGGACTGTTTTATTTGTATCTGCAGGTACCGTACAGGTGAGTTTTGCGTTCCACTTCGTCACGAGTAGACATTTTTGAGCAAAATTAAAATGATTGAATTCGTTGAAATTGCAGTTATCCGATGTGTCCACCTGTTGTAAGATTTTTGACCAAAATTTTGCACCCAAATGTTTCAAGACATGGAGATGTTGGAATTGATTCGATTCATCATAATTGGTCTCTCGCACTCACAATATCCAAAGTTCTCATTAGTGTGCAGAGCTTATTAACTGATCCGTATTGTCAGGTAAAATAATATAATTTTTCCAGTTCAAAATTCTTATTTGTTAGATTTGATTTTAAAAAGTTGACCTTTTTTAGGTTTGTATGGAGCCAGAGTTAGGAGATATGTACATGAATGACCGAGAAAAGTTCGAGGAAGTCGCTAGAGCATGGACCTGGAAATACGCTATGAATGACGTGATCGTCCCGACATAATTTTTTACGCACAATATTATTGACTGTAAATATTTGAATTTATATTGACAGAAGTGAAAAAATATACATGAAATGGTTCAAAGCTACAGTGGGTGATGAAAATCATGTATCAATTGAATTTATAAAAAATTGTTACGGTTGAGATTCAGAAGGGAAAATAAAACTATTTGTAGAATTTGTAGTACAAATAAATTTCTATTTGAAACCTTGTAAAGTCGGACCATTATTCATTGAGTTCTTTATTGTAAATATAATGAACATTTTATTTGTTGTATTTGTTCAACTTTGTTCAAATTTGTTCAATTTGTTGGATTAAACTCGATTAAAGTTCAACAAAGTTATGCCGCTAACTTTTTTTTTGCGAAATTTAAATTTAAGTTGGTACACTGAGTTTGCCGACATGACGTAATGCGCAGAATGATGCCGCGCATACTTGTGGCGACGTTCGTGTCGTGCTTGTCGCTCTGAAAATCGCGCCGCGCCATGAAGTTTTGTATAGTAAAGTAATGTGTAGTTTTTGTTTTATTTTCGCGAGAGGAAATGTCGGTACTTGATATTAAAAAGGTAAACAACGATTACACAACAAGATTTTGTTTATTTGATCTCCTGTGTGACACTGTAAAATCGTATTATGTATTTAAAAATATAATTTAGTTTGGTTTTTTAAACTGTTGCGAGACATCGATGTTTACAAAATTTTTTGTTATATTTTCTCAACTTTTTGGTATGTTCGAATTAATAAGGAACGTCAAATAATAACTCGGAATTTCATTGTCATCATAATAATGGTTTATTTTACTGAAGTTATAATATAGATATATATATATATATATATATATATTTTTATATATATAATGATTCGTAACGTGTATTTAACTACAATGATACGTCCATAGCTAATAGAATTATATTTATACACGGATTATACATTATTTACAAAACATAAAATTAAGCAATTTCAGCATTTTTGGACAGTGAGCGTACCACAATAATATTCACACGATCAACTCTTTTTTGTTCCGAATAATACATTTGATGGTTTTGTTTTTTGTCTTCTGCGTGTTACATTACTCATAAATCTGTGTTGATTCATCATTTTCTGTATAATTTTCGCACGTGGAGATTTGTCTTACTATTATTTAATGTGTAAGTCTTGGTAAATTGTTTATTATTATGTGTACATCGATTTTTTCATGCGTTTTGTTTTCTTATTTCTTCTTACTTGGAGCTTTTTTTCATACCAATTTCACTGTTTCATTCAATTTATACGTTTTCTCTGTAAAATGTTCAATGCACGTAGTACAACTAATTCATTATTTACAATGTACAGTCCATTTCACTCTCACTTTACACGGAAAAATTCTTAAACAACGTTTGTCTTAAAATACATGATTTGCACATTATAATTTGCACAGTCGGAATTTTCACGACGTTTGATTTTGTAATTGGTGACACACTGGTTTCCTTTTTTTTCATTTTGCACGATGGTTCTGATTTTTAATTAGGGAATCATTGATTGTATAGCGGTTTTCAGGAAAAAAGGACGGTTCTCTCTTCAACTCATCAGACAAAAGTCAATAGTGAGATAAAAAAAGAAAGAAAGAAAGAAAGAAAGAAAAAGAAGAAACACGTCGTAACAAATTATACGCTGTAACTCTGTCAAATATCACACACCTTTTGGTATTTCAAAATAATTTCTAAACGAACTCAGAGTCCCAAAATATACATATCTCAAAATCCACCCGTTTCTTTATTACACTTGACTAAAAAGAACGAAAGACGCCGAAACCAAAAGTGTATCTTTTGATTTGTATCCTCTTTACATTTTCTGTGGCGTAATTTCAATCAACCGTTTTCATCCTTTTTTGTTATATACTTGTTGATTATATATACGCATATACGTTATGTGACATGTATGTGTATATATAATTCGGGTTTAATACTTCGAGACGGTATTTATATACCGTCCAACGTATAAATATATTTGCAACGTTTCTTCCATTAAAATATATAAACGTGACGATATGCTTATCCTCGCTGTATCTTTCGAATTAGCAACTGGAAGAATCGTGGAATAAATTATTATTCATCATTTCGACCGCGTCGTGGTTTCGGAGTTTTTGTCAATCAAATAAATTAAAACTTTTCGAACGTCTAACAACAATCTAGGTACAAAAATTGAATTCGAAGAACGAATTTCGAAAGCGCGTCAGAATTTTAGTCTCTCATTTTCATCTACATAAAAAACACCTAATCATTGATTTGTTTAACTACTAACTTATTCATTTTCATCCTGAATAACTGTCAATTCCGTATTTTAAATATTTTTGTCGTTTACAAATTACTAATATAAAAATATACAATCGGTAAAAATAAATAAGTCAATAAATAAGTAAGTCTAGATTAAAAAAAAAGAAAAGAAAGAACTGAGATGATTGTCTTAACGAAAATTGTTCTCGTTTTGTCTCAAATTTCTCTCGCCATTGAGATATGTAAATTATAAATGCAAGTCAACCAAGGAACCTCTCATTTGTAATACAAATGAAACGCTTGCGAAATTCATTCGACTCTGACGATAGAAATGCTGCCCTTGTTTCGAGCTTTCGTGTCGTTGCATGATCCATAATACAGTCGCGAACATAGGACTTGTTTTGAAATGCTTAGGTAGTCATTAAAGATGTAACTATGTTCTTGGATCATTGTACAGTGAAAAAAAAATAAGAATTTAACCTGTTCGCGTATCTCGAATTTGCTTCAAACTATCATAATGTAATTCAAACCGAATGCAAAAATCATTTACAATTTGTCTTCCTTTTTTTCCAGTGTAACTCAACAAGAACCAAGAAACAAAGGGCTGCGTTATGTAAAACTTCACAAAAGGCCGGTGCAGTGCGGGTGAGTTTACGATGAACGATATTTTCAAAACAATAGAAACATTTTAAACAATATATCGAAGAATATCTCAGCAGTCGGATTTTATAAAAAGATTAATGTATATTATCTTCGAGCAACCCCGCACTTTACCAATTTACTTTGATCATGCGAGTGCACGACCGTCCACTCGAGACTACCCACGATGATAATACAATACAATAATTAATTTATGCGTATAATACTATGATACAGGACATAAGTACATTGGTTTAGTGATTGCAGGCTGCTCCTCTCATATCACAGCGAGGGGCGCTGCCGGGCCCGCGATTCTTAACATTTACAACTCGCCTTGTTTCTCTCTCTCTCTCTTTCACACACATACATCCACTCGTGGAGTAAAAATGACGCGCTAATCGGTTGTTATTTTGTTTGTCTTGTATTTTACATGCGTGGTAAGTAAAGTGTATGGTTGTGTTTTGTTTGATGAAAGCTTAAAGTTCTAAGTGAAGAGACCATCACTAGCGCGAATCATGGACGGTCAGATACGGGAGGCTCACTAAATCACGGTGCCGCGTCCCACGAAAACGTATACATCAGCACGAACTTTGGTCACTCGTTGATCTGCGGATTGGACAATTTAAATGCTGAGGAAGTATAAGGTGGAGGGCGGGGCGCTAAACGTAGAAAATTGTATCATCGCGCCGAGATATCGCCTTTCAATGGGACAATAATGTTTTCGAGATCGAGCTCAGTCTGCGCGAGTCGCGGCGTTTTGTTGTTTATTATTCTCAACCTCGTGTTGGGGCTCTGAAGCCGCGGGTGTTTACCAGTCGGTTTTTTAATTTACAAGTTAAGACTAGTGTAACAATAGGAACATGATGTCTTGTCCGCCAGTTTGATAGCTATCAAGGGATATGTGTGCTGGTGCAAGGATGCGAAGAAGCAATTCGAAAGTAAAGCAAAAAAGAAGGCAAAACTGAGATTTGGATAGATTTTGATTGGTCGACGGCGAGGCTGGCCGGGTTTTGATTGGCAGTTTACGCAGCGAGACCCTCGCCTCGAGGCGTGGGCGGAGGTGCGAGGTGTGCCGAGGGTGGCGTCGGGTCGCTCTCGGGTCGCGCCGGTGCGTCGCGCTCGAAGTGGTGGTGCTGCAGCGAGTCGGAGCTCCACGCTGGCAGGCTCGGCGAGTTCTGACTGTTGGACGCAGCGCTGGCGGACGAGTGCGCGACCGACGGCGACTGGAACAGCATCGATCCCACTGCGAACGCTGATTTGGTCTCGCCGAGGGGACCGTTTCCGGGCGACATTGGCTGTTTGTCCAGCGAGAAGCCCGCGCTTCCGTACACCGAGCTAAACAGTCCGGCGTATTTAAATAAATATAAAACTGGAAAAATATTGACAACACGTTGCTTTCAGGGCAACGTTGGCACTTTCATAGTAACAAATATAAGATTGATTTGGTATGCAGACATGAACAACCATTTCAACGTTTCCTTGCCCTACTTGGCTGTAGCAAGTGTAAGACTTTTTTTTCATTATATACATTTTCAATATCAAACTTGATGGTTTAAATTTTGAATCATGGAATTTTTTTAGGTCAACATTAAGTCGTCAAAATTCGGTCCAACTCTAGTGATTTTAAGTAACGAAGCAAACGGCGGTTACATTTTAGGATTTAGAGTTGATCCAGTGCAAAAACTTTACCAGCTTCAAAAAGAAATAACTGCTCTGTTTGCCTCATATAATAAAGATCCAAATTTCGGAGTTGATTACACGTTTGAATATCAGGAAAGTTGCGACAATTTATTTACATCTCATACAAACCAATTTTTTCTCATTGTTGTACACCGCGCAACTCAAATAAAACTCGGGTTTATAATAAAAGAACAGGCACTCGTTTATTCGTTATTCTAAATAACTTTTAGTACACCATGTCGCTTTAAACTTTTTGACAAGACTGACTTAACCTTTTTTACAAACATGACATGACAACCAAAACAATTGAAGACCGCGACCTTCGAATTCGAAAAGCGTTCCCTCAGTACGTGTAACAATATGGTTTGAATCGATAGGCTCCTTCATCAGAACTCGAACCTCCTATGGAAACAACGACTGTGGAAATCGAAGAAACCGATAACGAGATCTCAAACGTTCTTTCCGTGTACATAACAGAGTGCGACAGCACAAAACGAAAGCCAATTTATTCCCAATACTTGGGCCTTGCAGTGGAAGAACCACGCGAGGGAACTACTTTGCAAGCCCTTTGGGAACTTCTACCAAGTTCTTGAAGAAAAAAAAACGGTATTCAAGTTGGAAACTCATTTTTTAATAACATAAACCTAAATTATAAACGTACCAACTAGTTTGTAATATTTAAAGTACAAAAGTTATCAACCCTCAATTATTGTATAAAAATTGTGATAGTAAATGATTAATTGTTAACATAACAAGTAGTTGAGTATAACCTTAGGTGTGCAATTTACTCTAAGTTGATTGTAGGCGACAAAACTATATACATAGATATATACAAAAAGAAAATATTTACAATTTGGTATTTACAACTAGTCTTCTCATTGTAATTAATACATGCTTGAATTCTTATAATTATTATATAAATCTTATAATCATTATATTATAATTCAAGTTTTTTACCACTGTAGGGCTTTTGGAACTTCCTCGGGATAATCTCCCGTCAAACATGCAGTGCAGTGACCGATAGAGGAGCTTTCGCGATTGTTCATGCCGTGTCTCACAGCTTGTACGAGACCATCCACCGACAGATACATCAAACTATCAGCTCCGACATGTTTGGCCAGTTTTACGCTGTCTAGTTTGTTGGCTATCAATTCTTCCCTGGTTGGAATGTTGATACCCATGTAACACGGATACTTCAGAGGTGGCGATGCGATTCTAACATGTACCTGAAAATGAAATTTTGAATTATCATTCCAAGTTCACAATAAAGTCATATTTGAATTTATAAAAAGACTCAAAGTTACCTCTTTTGCTCCTGCATCACGTAGCAGTTTAATGATGGGACCGATTGTATTTCCACGAACGATTGAATCGTCGATAAGAATGATTCTTTTTCCTTTAACGTTTTCTGAGAGGGCTCCAAATTTCTTAGCCACGCCTAGCTGTCTTAGACGAGTGCTGGGTTGGATGAAAGTTCTTCCAACGTACCTGTTCTTGCAAAGAACTTCAGCAAACGGAATACCCGACTGAAAGTCGACGAATTTATAATTAGAATAGAATTTTAAAATTCGAAAATAAATGATTTTGAATGATTGTTGTAGACTTTACCTGTCTAGCATAACCATGGGCTGCAGCTGTGCCAGATTCCGGAACCGAGCTCACAATATCTGCTTCGACATGTGTCTCCTTTGCTAACATTCTACCACATTGCATGCGCACTGAGTACACCATTTGACCTAGAAACAAAAAATTGAAATTTATTACCATAATTTGAACGAAAACTAAAGATGTACTTATTTATTTGTTAATAAATGTTAACCTTCGAAAATGCTGTCACTTCTTGCAAAATAGACGTACTCGAATATGCAAAATGCTTGTGGTTTTTTATCAGGTCTCTCAACAATGTCGATAGTTTTGATTCCTTTCCGTGTGATCTCTACTATTTCACCAGGGTAAACCTCTCGAACGTATTTTGCACCAATGCTTAAAAATCCGCACGATTCGGAAGAAATGACCCAGCCTTCTGCGTCATCTGCATCGTCGTCTGAATCTTTACCTGCAAAACAAACAGATATAATGTCACAAAAATCAAAATCAAAATAAATTTGTAACTAATCTTTTATAACACACAGAAAGTTATATTAAATTAATCTACAAACAAGCAACCCGTGCAGAGGAGTCAGGGACATACACAAAGTTTAGTTTTGTTAAAACTACCAAACAGGTGTTAAAACTACAGCAGAACACAACTGCGAAGGATTTCTGTGAAATGAACCAGATTGTCAAATATTTATATTTACTAATCGAGCTTTGCTAAATTGGTTATAACAATTCTACTTCATTAGAATTCAAATTAAAACACAATCATAAGACACAACTGAAACAATCATCTATTGTTAATATACAATTTCGAATCACGACAAAAATCTACATTTAAATTTGGTTTCAGGGGACTCACCGATTTTCATTTCTGCCAGTTGGCTGGTTAAATAGATGCCCGTGAACTTACCAAGTTTTCCCAGCGGTACAATTTTGCCAATGCACAGGGGACGGTTACCGTAAGGATCTCGAACGCCGTATATTTTGTCCTTCTGAAGGATAACCAGTGAATAAGACAGTGGAGCAAGTTGCATGAGATGTTTGATTCTAGCCGGCCAGTCAGGTCCGTTCACTTCCCCCTCTGGTGGGTTCAAACACAACGCCTGCGTTATCAGCTCTGAATCTGAATGTGTAGAAAGGCCTACTCCGCGACCAAGAACCTGTCCGCATAACATTTGTTTTCCAATTTTCATCTTACATTCTTTTTTATTGCTAAATAATATTTCTAAAATAATGCTTACCAATTGCCTCAGTGATTCTGTATTTACTAGTTCGCCATTGTGTGCCACAGCTAAAGCTCCATGAGCGGTGTGCACAACGAAGGGTTGACAGTTGACTTCCTCACTTGCAGCACTTGTGCTGTACCTCGTGTGACCAATCCCAATGTTTCCTTTCAACTTTTTCATACTTTCATCGTTGAAGATGTTGCTTATCATTCCCATCCCTTTGTGCACGTTGAATGATCTCGCACAGACACCTTCGCTGGTTACTATACCAGCACTTTCTTGGCCTCTGTGTTGTAACGCAACTAAGCCTGAAAAATAAAACAACAACATTCAAAACTTAACAATTTATACAGTAGAACAAATGATGTTACGCTTTGAAGTAGCAGTTACGAAACTTACCAAGACAAATAACTTGACTGACGTCAATCTGAGAATCGCCAGCAGCAACACATCCAAAAACACCGCACTCATGGGTTAGGCCTGTTTGGGGTTCCTCTTCTTCCTTCATGGTACCGTTGCTTCGCCGAGTATCGGACATTTTTTCTCTTTCTTAATCTATTTCATTTAAAAAAACGAACATGTATTGTATTACAAATTCAGCTACAATTAAAATAATCAAATTTTCTTGAACTTGAAAGTTTGTTGACTTTATCAAATGAAACTTATAATCTGCAAATGATTCCCTCTTCAAGTACAATAATTCAATCTTTTACGTAAGATTACCCCCGGCGTAGTAAGATCAATTTTAATCATCGATTTCATATCAGAATTTTCCAGAGCATAAAAAGGCGATGCTTTGGAGAAAATAAAAGCCCCCCTCGAACTAACGAGTGATTAGTTCAAGAAGCATTTTGCATTCTTGTGAACTACTGACCCTCTGGTTTATCTGAGTAATTGATACGATATGTTTATGCTCGATGTCGAAACAAATGTTATTGACGCGAATAAAAGAAAATCTTGAAAAAAAATTGCTTATTATTCGAGTCGTTGCCAAAGTGGAGTAAACGATGCCCCAATCAATTCAAACACAGTATGAGGGATTAAACATTCCAACTATAAATCTGCAGATAAGTAATGTGTTATTGTTAGCAGTGTGATGAAACTTGTTTTTAAGATATGCGGTCCTTTTCACCACGAAAATAGCCGAATGTTTTGTAAGAGAAAATTCGAACTGCGTATCTCGAACTGATAAGACCACCGCTTTTGATACTAATTTTGACAGCAAACTTTGTTTACTTGGTTTGATACAAATCTTTAAACTCTGTAAATTAGATTTCATCATATGTTTCAGTTTTTCCCAATTATGGAAATTAAACGTAATTAAGTGGAATAAAAAAGTGGAATTGTGCCGGTAATTTAACAGCCATACATCTCTGTTTAATTCGAATTATTGTTGACATTTTGTATGGGTAACTTTTTCGCTCCAATAATATTGATCTCTAATTCTTCTTGAAAAAGACTCGGTCGAAAAAAAAACTTTGAATATACTTTAATTGCAATTCTTTTTTAGTTTTAGAAAAATTGTTGAAAAAACACGCAAGAAGAAATCGGCGTCAGACGAATAATACATTTTTCTTTTTAGTAAAACCATTAAGCTAGCTATAAATAAATAGTAATTTAACTGTTAGACAAATGATGTAATTTTCACGTAGTTCAATTAATTTTGATTTAAGCAAATAGCTTTCGCACATGCACTGTCAAAAAATGTTTGAAAATGGTTCAGAGAAAGTGATTACGGTCTTACCACGTGTTGCTGAGCAAAGAGGAAACACGCGCGAAACGTCCGAGTTGTTTTCGTCTGGCTTCTCGAACAAGAATGAGTTCGTAAATCCTGCCTGCTGAAAATTCCGAGTAACAAAACTTGCTTGCTCGGCACTCTTGATCGACGAAATGACCGTGCGTGCTATACTATGACCAACAATATTCTCCTTCAGTCAAGCCTCCGCGGTATCTTTGTCTATACAAATAAATAATCGATCGATCTCCGCTCAAAATATGCCGGCCTTTTTAACTCCCTGCTTATCTACGAACTCGCCCCATCCACTTCACTCTCATTCGTTCCATCAAACTTGACATTTTTTTACCATGCATGTACTTCTTTAAAAACTTCTTTACACAAACATTTCCACTTTTTTTATATACTTTTTATTCTAAAATATAAATCCTCCATAATTTGCAATTCAAATTCATGTGTCCACAGGGTGTGTTCGATTCATTATTTTACCTGAAAATTTATGCTTTGGATGACGAAATTCAATAGGATTTATGTGGTCATCAATTTACCCACGTGTCTAGGAAATCATACTCACGTTATAATAAAAAAGATGTTTCACTGTATAAGGAATTCGTACAAAAAAAAGGAATTAAAAAATAGATTTTTAGAACGTTAGTTTCATTGATTAGAGTTAATAAATTATGAAGAAGTGTCGAAAACTTTTTCTTTTTCTTAGACAAACAAAAAGAGAACTAGAACATTTGGCAACGCTGTTACTTTAGCGTCGAATATATCGGTCCGGTACACGTGCGGCCGGCACTCTTGATCAGTGCTCACTTCTCACTTGTTGTCGTTTGTTGTCGTTTGAGTTCAGTGGTCTCTTCAGTTCATCTTTTATATAGTTTTTCGGATTAGCATGGAAAAATAGTCGGCTAGGTAAATACAGCCTGAAAGAAACGAATGTTCTTTTAATAATATTAAATCTTGTGAGTTGCAATGTTTAATAACGATTGAACTTGTGGTTAGAAAAATGATTGGCGTAATGGAGTTGGAGGTTGCGGCACCCAACGACAATGTGCTTAACGAGATTCTTGCCGCTGAGGATCTCAAAAAGATTCCCGAAGACGTTTCTAAAAGACTGCAACACGCCTTCGTAGAAAAAATTAGCGAATTGAACGCTATCAAAGCTTTACTTGGAACAAATCGCAACATTTTTGGTACGTACTTTTGTGTTATTCCCTTATCAGCAAGTTTTATTGTTGTAAACATAAACGGTACATTCATAGCAAACATCATAACTCAATATTTTTATTCTATTTCAGATGAAAAATGTTCTACCCTTGAAAACAAGTTGGAAGTAATCAGCAAAGAGTTTGACGAATCTAAAACTAAACTTAACCTGATTGAAAGTTCTAAGGCAGAGTTGCGAAAAGAATATGACAAGGCGGAACAGAAAAATTCATGCTTGGAAAATACTATTTTCAGGTTAATCTTAAGAATATACAACGTTATGAATTCAACATTCCGTGTTTTTTCTCAAATTTAGAGTCTATAAAGTTTACAATTTTTAAGAGTTAAAATAATGGTTACAGGCTTGAAAAGGATAACGCCGATCTCAGACGGAAATATGATTCAGCTTGTAATGATCGAGACACATTCCAATTGCAAGTGAATCGCAGGAACGCCGAGCTTGAACTTTTGCGCTCAGAAATTCTTTCTCTCACTGAACAACTGCAGGCTGCAATCTCTGCAAAAAACAACGCTTTTCAGAACATTGCAGAAGTTCAAAATCGAGAAATCTCTTTAGATTACAAGTGAGCATTCCATTTACTCTCAACTTTGTTGATAAAACTTTCTTTTTTTATATTCTTAATGATACTGAAATATATAATGTTGAAACATTTATTATTTTTAGAGAAAAACGTTTGGATCAAAAAGAAGATCTTTTGAACGAGCAAAACGCACAACTGCGCGAACAAATTGTGAGCCTGAACAGCGAGCTGCAAACCGTCCGCTCAGACACGATTTCGCAAAATTTAATAAAAAATACTCAACTGGCTCGACTGGAGGAGGAATTACGAATTTTCAGTGACAACATCAATAACTACAAAGATGCCAACGAAACGCTACAACAACGCTGTGCTTTGCTTGCCAACAAAATCGAACTACAGAGGGTCCAAGAAGTAGAGATGCACAATTCCTATCGGGAAGAAGTTGCTGCTCAAATAAAATTGGTGGATTTGCACAAGGAGCTGACAGCAGAAGCGAAAAAAAAGGAAGACGAATACAAAGAGGCCATTGGAGAACTGCAAAATATTGTTCGGAAATCCGTGAATGATTATGGAATTCTTGAAACAAAGTACCGCAATGAAACTGAACACTTCCAAGAGAATCTCGAGGATAGAGATAGACAAATCAAAAAACTAACTGATGAGTTGACAAATGCAAATGAATTGTTACAAAATTTCAGACAAGGTTCTAATTCTTAATAATTGTAAACAGAATTGTTGTAAACAAAGTTGAATTTAACCGAAGTTTAATTTTTTCAGAAAAAATGGAACAAGCGATAGTTCGATTGGCTCCATCCGCGGTGATAACACATCGTATCATGAAGAAAGGTCTGACAATGACTGAGATGTACAAAGAATTGGAAGAATGTAACAAGGAATTGGCCGTGCTAAAAAATGAGAACGATTACTTGAAAACTGAGATGAATAAAATCATGTCAGCTATGGAAGAGCATGCGCCTATGCTGCAACGAAAGCTGCAAGAACATGCGGTTGCTTTGGAGAAAATCACCACCCTGACGTCCCATATAGATGAGCTTGTTTTAGAAAACATCGGCTTACGAGAGGATTTGAAAGAAGCCAAAAGAAAAGTGTACGAGAAAGTCGATCAAGTGGCCAAAATAGAGGCAGAGAAAAATTTTCTGGGCAGAAAAGTCAGTTCCGCTTTTATTTCAACTTGCTTTAACATTTTTTCGTTTGCTTCTAAACTTTTGTTTTTTAGGTTTGTACCCTTCTCAATGAAAATCTAAAGTGGCAACGTGGTTACTCGGAAACACACGAAGATGATTGTTCAATAACAATCGAGTCTGACGAGTGTGTGTCGTCTAAAATCATCAGCAAACATCTAGTCACATTCAAAGACATTGAAGAACTTCAAATGAAGAACCAACAACTTCTATCAGTTTCGCGAGCGTTAGCAATCAACAAGGAGGAAGTTGAACGCCTGGCTTTTGAGTACAGAACTGGCGCTTTAAAAGAACGCATTCGAGGGTAAAATTGATTTGCTGAAACAAAACGAAAACAATATTTCAGGATTTTTTCATACTTTTGTTTTTATATTTTCAGATACGAGGAGAAAATTGAGGAGCTCAACAACAAAAATGCGGAGTTAGACGAAACACTGATGCAGATATGCGAAGAGTATTTAGAGTACAGCAAAATGATGGAAAATCAAAATAACGAGTCGAATGAAGACGAAGCATCAAATGCAGAAAACTCTTCAGGAAGCGATAAGAGAAAGCCCAAACGTGCCAAAGATCTTAAAAAACACCTTGCTGATTGCGAGGCCAAAGTGAAACAGCTCAACGAAGAACTAGAAGCTAGCAAACAGGAGAAAGAGATGCACATCAGGCTGTTGACCGACCAGATAAATACATTGAAAAAAGAAGCTGATAGCAGTACGATGAGGTGCTGCAAATTGAAAGTCCAACTTGATACGGCTAATGAAAAATTTCATGTTCTGCAAGCTAATGTTGGGATGTACAAGTCGCAGATCAAAACTCTGGAAGAGAGTTGTGCCAATTACAAAACTACAATCGGTAAAAATATTTTTAAACTTTCAAAATAGTTTTGCAATACAAATTTATAAATAAATGAATTAATAAAACTTTATACGTTTTAGGTAAATACGAGCAAAATCTGGCATTGTTACAAGACAACCTAATAAGCGCGAAATCTCAATTAAATCAAACAAGAGCCCAGTTAGAAAACTTCAAACACCGTTTGAAAGTGACCAAAGAGACTGAGGCTCGTTTGGTCGAAGAACTAAAAGTTCTCCGAAGAGAAAGGAAGGTCCAAGGAATGTTGAAAGCTGACGTGGAATCCATCAAAGCGAGTCTTGAAAGGGTACAATCTAAGAACCTACAAAGGATCGAACAAGATGTCGACAATGCAAATCGCGAATGTGCTGCTCTTCGTCGTAGGCTTGAGGAGGAACAGGAAAGGTTCAGAGAAATTACACACAAGTTAGAAAAACAAACTATTGACGCTGAAAGTCGTCTTCTGAAGGAGAAGGATGCAGCTAATAAAGCGACAGCTGAACTTGAAGCGATGAAAGTAATGGAGATGCAACATTTGACCCGCATCGATTTTCTTGATTCAAAACTGAAGGAGGCGACTAACTTTATGAATACACCTTCTTCAGGTATTAACATTGTAAAAAATTATGTTTAAGAATTCTTTTAAGTATTTTAAAAGTTCTTAGCTATTAATTTATTCTTTTTTCAGATCGCATTAAAAGTCTAATGATAGAACTAACAAACCATCAGACAGAGATTAAAGCTTTGTCGGATCACCTCAAGTTGACTCAAAAACAAAGTGAAATGTTCTGTAAGATTGCTGAGGACTCGGAAGCAAAGTCTCAAGAACTCACTAAGCAGCTGGACAAGGCCGAAGATGAACGCAAGAACTCAGAAGCAAAGTCGCAAGAACTCACTGAACAGTTAAACAAGGCCAAAGAAGACCACAAGAACTCAGAAGCAAAGTCACAAGAACTCTCTGAGCAGTTAAACAAGGCTGAAGAAGAACACAAAAACTCAGAAGCTAAGTTGAAAGAACTCACTGAGCAGTTAAACAAGGCCAAAGAAGACCACAAGATCTCAGAAGCAAAGACACAAGAACTCACTGAGCAGTTAACCAAGGCCAAGGAAGAACACAAGATCTCAGAAGCAAAGTCACAAGAACTCACTGAGCAGTTAACCAAGGCCAAGGAAGAACACAAGATCTCAGAAGCAAAGTCACAAGAACTCACTGAGCAGTTAACCAAGGCCAAGGAAGAACACGAAGCTGCTCAGCGAAAATCAGAAGAACTGATCTCTTCCTTGCAAAAGAAAAACGAAGATCTCGATCAAGAAATTACAAAAGTATGCAGCGAACATCAACAATCTTGCACTAAACTGACAGAAGAACTTACCAAGACTGAGAAAGAACTTGAACAACTAAAGAGTCAAAATGAGAACTTGAAAGTTGATTTGAATCAACAAAGCGGATCGCTTCAATCAAACGAAACAACAAAAAGTAGTGAATATCTCAGTTTCACTGATAGTGAATCTCAAAAGCTTGAGAGCAAACTTAAAGTATCCAAGTCTGACGATGAAATATCAACAGATTCTAACAGAATGTTACACGAGGAACGAGATGCATTAAGTCGGCAGGTTAGAGAACTGACTGAAAAGGCACAAGCCCTGTCAACTGAGATGAGCTCTTTGCGAGAGAAGGCTGTTGGTTTTGATCGACTTGCTCAAGAAAACGACATTCTGCAGACTGAAGTCACCAGGTGGCGACAGCAAGTAGACACAACGACTGAAAATGAAAATAAAGTTCTTACTAAGAGGCTCAGTGTTGTCGAAGCTGAGAAGATCAAACTGGAGGAACAACTTGCTGAGATCAAGCAGAAGATGGAAGAAACCCTTAAGGAAATGGTTGAAAAGTACAAGGTGCAATCTGAGAATCTTGTCGAGCAGATGGAGTTGCTGCGATCAGAAAAAGAAAAGTTACATAATCAAATTCGAGATCTAACGCAGAATCATCTTGATAAGGAAGAGAAAAGTAAAGAGGCAAGTACTGAAAAAAGACCATCTTTTAGGTCACAACTAACATAGACAAATAATAAAAGATATTATGTTCCAGATTCTTAAAAAAGCTCGGCACAAAATAGGATCGCTGCACACGTTAAAAGAGAACCAGGAGAAAGAGTTAGCTGAACTGAAACAAAAACTGCAAACAGAGTTAGCTACCTCGGCTGCGACTCAAGCCAACCTTGCGGCAATGGAAGTTGAATATGCAAAGCTATTAGGTCAGCAGACTCAAATTTTAGCCGAAAAAGGGGTGCTTCTAGAGAGAATCAAAGGTACCTTGTGTCATGAAGAGAGCAGCGAAGCCGATGGTACTGAATCTACAGTTAGAAGAACCAATGTGAGAACGTCCAACTCTACTTCGCCTCGATATAGCAGTCCTAGTTCTTACCCTCCAGTGACCGAAACAAGTTCTCCCACAAGCTCACACACAGAATACCAGGTAATTTATTTTAAACCTGCAATTCAAGTCGTGGTCATTATCAAATCTTAGAATTAAATTCAATATTAAATTTGATTGCAGCCTGAAAGTACGAGTGAATCGGAGTCGGGACCATACGAGATGGATTCCAAAAGAAAAAGAAATAATGAAGCTGATGAGGCGACTGTAGAACAAGTTTCCAGTCCACCATTGAAACGAAGTAGGTGTGGATCGGAGATTGAATGTCAGGTGAGGATACAAATTTTACTTTTTAGTTCAAACAATTTTCGAGATTCAATATTTCAAGCGTGATCTAGTTAAATGTTTTGGTCAGAGTTTTGACTTCTTTATTGAACAGGTTCCAACAACTAGTCAGCGTGACCAGGATGAGGATATTTATTTCGGCATAGTTAAGGGTCCAGCAGAGATTAAGAATGATAAAGCTGAGATTGAGGTGATCGATGTGGCAGACGATTCTGCGGTGAGTGAAAACAAATATCTGTTTAATATTAAGAGACGAATGATAATTATTTTCACAAAATGAAAGGTTTTATTTGGAATTTTCAGTCTAGTACAGCTGGTCCGACTGACGATGATGCTTCAAAGGTAAAAGTAGCAAATGTAAATGCCGACGTTGTAGAACAAGACACTGCAGTAATTGATTTGAGCGCGAAAAAGTCACCTAACACTCAGGGTAAATAGTTGTATCTGCATAATTTACAGTTAACAAAAACTTTGATGGCTCAAAGAAGTATTTGATAAGACATTTTAGTAAAAATATTTGATGAAAACCCAGAAAAATGTGACCAAAACATAACAATAAAATCTATATGAAAATATCATACATATTCCAACATCGAAATTGTGGTGTTCCCGATCTTCCTGGTTTTCTTTTTATTGTTCTAAGCATTAAAACTTTCAATTTCATGGTTTCAAGTTTCGATTTTATTTTTGAAATTAACCATTCAAAATTCATAATTTTCAAAAACAACATTCTAGTTTATTTTGCCAT
Source organism: Telenomus remus (assembly GCA_020615435.1). Classification (NCBI taxonomy): domain Eukaryota; kingdom Metazoa; phylum Arthropoda; class Insecta; order Hymenoptera; family Scelionidae; genus Telenomus; species Telenomus remus. Next base: position 14,214,123 of record CM036338.1, read on the forward strand.
TTTTATGGGTCAAGTTTGGGGTAAAAACTTCATGTCTTTTTATATGAACAAAGATCCGTAACTTGAATTTAAAAAAGTGAACATCTTCAGTTCTATGATAATTTTAATTGTTTGACGATCAAATTTGGTAAACTCAACTGAATGGTAATGATGGTTGCTCATGATCTTTTGGTAATCAGGGGTATCGACGTACAGACAAAAAGATCCCCAGAAGCAGAAAACTTCAGAATCAAGTCGAACAGAGACTGCATCATCAGAGGAAGATTCCCATTCACCTTCACACAATACCCGACAAAGGACGCAGGCATTGTCTACTCCAGGTTCTAATTACTTGCGTGGTAGCACTGTCAGACCTTCGCTCAGGGGTGTCCACAGAAGCAGTTCATCCTCGACCAGAAGTACGATTATGTTTCATTTATTTTATTTGTTTATTTAAGGCAGCAATATACACTGATATAACCTAATCTGAGTAATTTGAGTTTCACAGTATAATATAAATCACTTCTACTAATTATTTAACTATTAATTGTTTAATTATTACATTTTTTCATTTTATAAACAGAATAACAAATTTAAATTACAAATTCTTTTATTTTAGGTGCATTATCCGTCCGAGAAACAAGAGATGAATCAACTTCAAGAGGAAGAGTTCGTGGTCGACCTCGAGGTCGACCTCGCGGTCGATCAACTTCCTGAAAATAAAGTCAATAATTCTTACTCGATAATTTTCTAAAAAGTAATCAATGTTTCAACATTTATTTGAGTCATTAAGAATTGAACAAAAATTAGATGAAAGAGGTGTTGAGGGTAAGTGCCAGTGCTCAATTGTAATCTGAGAGATTTCTCAATTTTGAACTTTCGCGATGTTCTTCTAATTCCTCCTCCAGTCAAGTATCTTTTATCAAATTTCGTTAAATTGTATCTGACCAAATGGTTTGCAGACCGTTGTTCAGGTTTGTAATTTGTTTGCGCAGTCGTGCGTTTTGCCCGTGTTCAAAATATTTGAACAAGTAAAGGAAAAGTGAAATGGAATATTTGTTTTGAGCAATACTCTATACGTGCGAGGGACACATTTAATTTAAAAAGGAGCGATCTTATGTTGTGAACGCAAGATATACTTAACATCATTTTTTTTTTTTTCAAAAGTTCAAAAAGTTTTTGTTATTACTTATTTGTTGTAGTTTTAGTTTCATATTTGAGTTTTGATGATAAGATATGTTTTCAGATGTTATTTCCAAATTTATTTATTATTTGAATTTATTTATATCAAATTATATTTGATCAAGTTTGAAATAAAAGTTCAAGAGAGCTCATAGATTTATGGAGCTACGTTAACGTATCAAATCTGGTATAAGTAAGATAAAAAATTGTCTAGTTTAAGGATCTTTTTCATCGAGATTATTTTACTTTCAATCAATCAAAAATCAATAACTTAGTTCATCCTTTATAAACTAGCTATAGCTTAATTAAGTTACGTTGCTTCAAGTTGCCTTTTACGAGTTGTCAGTTTCCAATTATGATGAGAATGTTTTGTAAAATAAGTATTTTTACAGAAAAAGAAACTGTTTTTACAAAATATGTAAACCAGCTTTACACAAATAAAATCATTCAAAAATATTTTCCATCATTTGTTGTTATTTTTTAAATTGTTATTTATTTACAGATTTCTTTCAGAACAAGTGATGAATTAGTTGAGTACTGGCATCAATTTGGCAGGATACAAATAAACAACAACAAAATTTGAACGAAAAATATAGATTTAAACGAACTCTGAACGTGTTCTGTAGTAACGTTTGGAGCTCAGCTGTGTTCAATAAACCGCGGTTTAAGTGCACACATATGATGTGTACTGCGCAGTACTCGACATACAATTGCGTATGCCGTTCATAAAAGCGCTGCGATTGGTTGGATTAGCGCAGTTGCTGTGTCTTGGTCCGTTTTTTCAGCAACGCAATTTTGTTCGTAGATGTGAATAATTGACTTTGAAACACGCATACATATAAGATACCGACTATATTCCGAAACTGCATTGATAATGGCCTCCAACGTGCGAGTGTTCGTTGGTTGTTGATGCGATGCAACATCAGTCGTAGACACTGACTATTTTATTTTCTTCTGCTGCCATTCGTTGAACAGTCGTCGTCGGTGCGCCCGACGAGCAAGATCACGATGATGTCGCGCGTACTTGCGCCGCGCTTCAAAATTGTGCTTTTGTGTGCGCTCTTTGTTTTCGAAGCTGTGATTGCAACGAATAACGTCAACTTGCCGCAAACGATCATTCAAAATGCTCTACAAGAATTAAACAATTTCGCACCTACGCCAAATCATTACAAAAGCGCTAATATTGTCGGTGGTTATGTCCTGGTAATTTTTTACCTCAATTTCTTAACTTCACAACTCGTCTTCTATTTAACAAACCTGTTTTTTTTATTCACTTTATGATTTTTAATTCTATTTTTTACTTGAAAAATCTTTGTTTCATTTTGAGATTGCTTACCGTCAAACATGGGCAACTTGGTACCAAGTTAAAGTTTTATGAAAGTGATACTATTTTACAAAATATCTTAGTGTACAATCAGAAAACTTGAACCAGATTCTTGTTTCGGAATTTTCATATGATGTTTGTATCATAAGTCGGATGACTGAGTGAGTATTAGTGAGCATCAAAATTTAGTCGAGAAAACTCCCACTGTAAAACATATACTAAAAATCATATACTGCAAGATTTGTAAAGGAAATCCCAAGGAAATTCAATGAATTTGATTCGTAGTGCTTAGAAAAGAAAACTTACACACGATTTTGTAAAAAGTTGCCCTGTGGGGTAACTTTGTGTATAGTTATTTTATGAACCGATTCTCTTGCATGAAAAACAAATATAAGGTACAAAAAAGAAGAATGCAGAATCACTTGAAAAAGACATACATCAGAAAAGACAAACACTTCGAAAATGCTTTCGAACTATAGAGAAGTTTTGCTGATTTAAAAATAGTCAAATAGTTATTGCAAAATGTACTAAATATATGGATGAATCGTTACATTTTAATAAAATTTCCATTATATGCCGGTAACATTACAGATCAATTCTGACACAAGCATTTAAAAAAGCAACCAAATTGTTAATTAAAGAATTCATACGATGTTTCTTTTTCTAGTTGAAGTTTAAAAATAGTGAAATCCTGTAAAAAGTTGCCCCGTTTGAAAGTATCTACTTTTGTTTCTGATCAGTAATTATATTATTTGTGTTTTGTGAATATTAACGAACATCAAGTTACACCATAAGTGTTTAATGGCACCATAAGTCATTATTGTATCGCAAGGAAGGATTGGGTAAAGAAAAATTATATTTGTAAATATAGTTTATGGATATGACTTTGTTTAAAACAGAGAGAGATCAATAGTTCTAATTACATGTTTAGAGATGAGGTTTACATCGGAATAATAAAATTCTATTTCTGTTAAGTTTAAATATTGAAACATGCTTAAGATTCAAGAGACATGATTAGAATTTTATTTGGCTTGAAACGTATATGTTATTTAAATCATTTAAAACAATCATTCATGAAAAACAGATATACAATTTGCACAAATGCATTTTGATTTTATTTAAACAAAGACCGGAACTGTAAAAATAAGAATGAACATTGAAAATAGCTTGACAGACTTTGGACACGACGTTTACATGGTATAATAATATAAAAACCGTGTTATAAAAACCGTGTTCAAAATAAAGCACGATCTTTGCGTAGGTACACAAATTTATATAACGGTTTCTGAATAACAATATTTCATCAAATTGAGTTCAAATAACAATTTAGATTGTTAGTTCTTGTAATTTATTAAATAAATAGTGGACTAAATCAGAGAATAAACTCTTGGTTATTATACGTTTTTTATGACAAGAAAAGATTACTTTTTTGTGTTGAAACGACGACAAAGATTGAATTTCATTCAATTTCGTGCTCTGTCAGGAAGATTGGTTTTTTATCCTTTCAAATTGTATTTTATTCTTTGGCTTTCAATTCTTCATCTTTCGCGACAGATGCTGCAATTACGGATACTTAAATTACGATACATATAATGTAAAAAGGCACACGTCATCGTAATTTCTCAAGATGGCCAAAACGCACTGCTCTGAATCTGTTGGAATTTGATAATTTATAAAGTCACATTCCTTCGTCAAATTATTCGGATTCTTTATTTATAAGTAAGTTAAAAAATGAAGAAATAATTTATAACTGGATGATGCTGTAAAAAAATGCCAAAGGCAAGATGAACGCAATTTTTGATGCAAATAATTTGACATAATGCACTGTCTGTATTAACTCTTACGTTAACGAAATTACTATAATTTTCTATTATTGTCCAGTCAATTATAAAAAAAAAACGAATATAATTATCTTGTTATTCCACAAATATAACATTACATGAATCTCAGTTTTTGGATTATAACATTCACATGTATCGAAATTTTAAAATGAATTAGCTTACAAAATGACTGAGTTATAATTATATTATAATAAAACTGCCAATTTTCGATAGTTATTTTTATAATTGATTATCCGGTTTGAAAACTAAAAAAATTCCAATCCAAAAACGTAAATCCTAAAATGGAACTGATAGTTGTTTCTTGCGAAATTATTAAATCTTCGACATTCGTAAAAATAAACTCCAACTCCACTATACTGTATCGAAGGATAAAATGCCTTTTATAATCTGTATTAGTCATAACTTTAGAGGAAAAAGTGCTGTTTTTTGCGCATTGATTTTCACGATAATAATTCATTATTCAAATTCTTTTACATAAAAGAACTTTCTTATTTAAAAATTTTTCTCCTATTTTTCCTAATGATTGAAAGAATTAATCCATATTGAACTGAACAAATGGTAAATGGTTTTAACTACTACGTAACATTTTTTACAAACGACGAAAATAACTTTTTCGCAACAATATCGTGAACGTATAATTACTTTTATTATTTGACCTGTCCACAGTCTTTCATTTTATCATGCTTGTTAACATGTAAGCTTTACATTTCAGTAATAAAATGATTAATTAGAATTAGAGCCACATGAGTTCCTTTGTAATACAAGAGCATGCTTCCGATAAGATATGATATCTTGTAAAACTGAATCGGATTTCCTCCATAAAGTCTAAACAGGATCAATTTTGCTTGTCGCTTATTCTAAAACTCAAACTTTGATCAAATTTCAAGTTGATATCAATGATTCTTGATAATAATCAATACTCAGAAGTTTAAAACAGAAATTTAATCTCAAACAATAGTTTTTATTTTGAATTCAAATGTTTAGTTTCATTTTATTTGAAAGCTTGTTTAAAAAAACGAATACTTTTCAGAGCCAAGAACCAGACATAAAATACCGCATAACAGTGAACCTAGAGCGAAATTGCGATGGGAACATGCAAGTATGTCCTCAGGAGACGTGCATCCTCGAAGTACACCAGCGCTCAGAGGCCTTCACGTTCCAGTCAAGTACCATCCAATGCAGCCCAACATCGCAGCAGAATGAAAATGTCCAGGATCAAACGTCAGACCAACTGATAATCGAGGAATTGGAAAAACAAATTGTTGATCCTCAAATCCAGATGATCGAGGAGGTCCAGAGGGTGGCGGATTTGATTGATAAACCCTTCGTGGCTGTCCAGGCTAATCCCCAGATTTGCCCTGGCTGTCCTTTCGAACTCAAACCCAATGTTCCTGGTCTTTGGGAGCTTGGAGAAGACATTGCTAAGGAAATGGATCAACTGAACAAAAGTGATTTCAAATATAAAGTACTCCAGATAGTCAAAGTTTTTCGATCTATACCGCCAAACATGAACGTGGTACGAAATTCAATTTGTATCTTAATTTTTAAGCTTATATCAATTTTTCAAAGATAATGTTTGTGGTTTTTATGAAAAATACTTGTGTTTTTTTTTTCAGGTTCGATATGAACTGCTGATGGAAGTTGCAAACTCGACATGTTTAAAAACATCGCTGATTGATCGGTCAGAATGTTCAGTTCAACCGAATGTTGATTCGCAATTTTGCAAAGTTACTGTCGATGAAAAACCGTGGCTTGCAGAAAACAAGCGGAAGATGGTAGAAAACAACTGTACCAAACCAACAACAGGCCTCAATGAACTTAATTTTGAAGAATCTTCGTCCGTTCAAGAAGAATCAACTTATAATCGACCTGAGAATTATGAATATGACCAGGTGGCTCAAGAGGGCAAATTAAGTCAGTCTGGTAATAAATCTGTAGAAACTGAACATTAAATCTTAGCGCGCTTAGTCGAATGCAAAATTATCAATTTTGTTTCGGAGGAATGCAAAGATAGCAAGACCTCAATCGACACTTTTATCTCTGGGCAATTTTTTATTTGTTTTTTCCTTCCTTTCATGATATCAATATTTTAATGACTATGTAAAAGTCAATCAAACGCGTTTTATTCAATTAATAAAATCACGCTTTGAACTTTGACGAACATCAAGAGTGCTGTCCACTCAATATGTCAGCGTCGTAAACAGACTTGATATCACTTTCATGACATGCATTAATCAAAAACATTTTGTAATACAATGGTTGGAAAGGCTTCCGATAACCGACATTAGAATAGGCTAAACGGTTGAATAATTTTTTAATCTGTTGTCTGTTTTGATTGCAGTTTCTGAAAATGAAGAACAAAAGATTGCAAACAAGTACAAAGTATTTGATGAGTTTCTGAAGGATTTTGACGTTGTAATCAGGGAGACGAGTACTACTCCCGATAGCCGAGAACCAGTATACGAGGAGTACATCAAAAAAGAGATCTTACCGGAAGCCGTTCGGGCTAAACGTCAACTTTCAATACTACCAGCTCCAGAGAAAATATTCCTCCGAAAATTGGCTCAGATTGTTATCGACATTTTGGACGGTCAGGACGATGACAATGACAAGCGACTTGTACTGGATGTTATCGATGCAACAAAGAAAACCGAGGACGAGACTGTCTACCATCTAACCGTTCAAGTAATTCATAATTTAGCTTAAAATTGTTGTACTAATCTGTTAAATGTCATTGTATCAATAACAATCTTGCAGGTAATCAACACAAAATGCACCGAAAAAGAAGCGCTGGATTGGAAATGCATGGCAGCACGGGGCGATCCACTCAACAAAATCTGGACCTGCAAAATGGAAGTGGAGGTGAACCGAATAAGACCACTCGGTCCGCCAAAGATCCGCAACTACACCTGCGTTGAAAATCCACCCGAACCATCACCTCGTCCCAAACGTCAACTAGTTGGCGGCTTTCAATCAGCAGATCCTAACAATGAAGACATCAAAAAGTTTGCAGCAATCGCCGTATCTCAGTATAATGAAAAAGAAAATCAAGGCACCAACCAGTTGATCCTGATGGAAGTTGCTGAAGCGACGACACAAATAGTAAATGGACGAAACTACGCGCTTAAAGTTAAACTAGGTGAAAGTACGTGTGCGAAGGGGAGCAGCGAGAACTGCGAGCTGAAACCAGGTGTGGAACCGATCGTCTGCCAACTGAGACTCCACGTTCCACTCAACCAGCAGAATTCAACTTTGGTCAAATCCGCGTGCGATGAAAAAAGTAGAAAACGACGTGGTCTGGTTGGAGGCAAGAAACCGATCGATGTGAATGATCCAAAAGTTCAAGAATACGCTGCGTTGGGAATTTCGAAATACGCCGAACTTTTTGAAGGAGAAAGTCAGCCGGTTTTAACGGAAGTTGTTGATGCAAAGTCACAAGTGGTTTCTGGCATGTTGTACGAAATTACTCTCAAGATCGGCGAGAGCAACTGCACAAAAGGAGTGAATGACTATTGCAAAGTCAAGGAGGATTCTGATACGAAAACTTGCGTTACGACTGTCTGGATCCGACCATGGCTGGGCGATGAAGCCACAGAAGTCAAGGTCAACTGCAATCAAAAAACTAAAAGGTCTCTCAGAGGTCAGAATTATAGTCAAAAGATGCTAGCAGCTGGTGAGCAGTACGTCGCGGAAGCTTTGTTCAGCGAGTTCAAACGCAAATACAAAAAAAGCTACCCGTCCTCCAACGAGGAAGACAGACGACTGCAAATCTTTAAAGCCAACTTGGAGACCATCAAGGAACTGCAGAGAACCGAGCAGGGAACTGGCGTATACGGTATCACTCAGTTTGCCGATTTGAGTTACGACGAATTTAAGAAAAAGCATTTGGGATTGAATACCGGCAAGTTGCATGAGAATGCCATGCCCCTGCCCAGAGCTCAAATACCTGACATTGAATTGCCAACCGAGTTTGATTGGAGACATTACAACGTCGTGACTGAGGTAAAGGATCAGGGCTCGTGTGGCTCCTGCTGGGCCTTCTCTGTTACTGGAAACATTGAGTCGCTATACGCACTCAAGCATGGCAAATTGCTATCGTTGTCGGAGCAGGAACTTGTTGATTGCGACAAATTGGATGATGGCTGTAATGGAGGCCTGCCCAACACCGCGTACGAGGCGATAGAACAACTTGGCGGACTCGAGACTGAGGATGCGTATCCATATGATGGTCGAGATGAAAAGTGCCATTTTCAAAAGAGTTTGGCCAGGGTACAGATCACTTCTGGTTTGAACATCACCTCGAACGAGACGCAGATGGCACAGTGGCTTGTGCAAAATGGTCCCATCACTATTGGTATCAATGCTAATGCTATGCAGTTCTATGTTGGAGGAGTGTCTCATCCTTTCAAGTTTTTGTGCAGTCCCAAGAATTTAGACCATGGTGTACTCATTGTCGGATTTGGAATCAAAAGTATTTTCTCAATACAAATTAGACACTTTGAGTTTTTCCTTGCAACTTTTTAATCATGTTTCCCTGTCTTTCAGAATACCCAATATTCAAGAAAAACCTACCGTACTGGTTGATCAAAAACAGTTGGGGCCCAAGCTGGGGAGAACAAGGATACTATAGAGTGTACCGAGGCGACGGTACCTGTGGAGTGAACCAGATGCCTACCAGCGCAGTCGTAGCTTGATTAGAATAATTTCATGTTCTAAAAAGTGTTTTTTCTGACAAAATTAATAATCAAATAATTAATCTAATCTATGTGTCACTAACAGTCTCGTGGGAGAGCAAGATCGACAGATGTCAAAGCGCGAGACAATAACGATGTAACTCGTTGTTCTATAGACATTTTACTTTTATACTTACCACTTTGATTTTTGGTTTAGTTGTAATGTTGAATAGACTGTTACCTGTGGGACGTAATAATAATCTTTGTTTGATTTTACCATCAAGTCGAAGTACAAAGTCATTGAAAGTGAAATTGCGAGGATCAAACGTTGTCGGGATACCTAATTCATATCAGATTTCAACATATGTATCCAACCTTGAAACGATGTATCTTATAATAATTGTGTAAGTTAAAAAATAAAAAAAAAGTGTTATATTTTCTAAGACGAACAAAACTGGTGGAAATTAAACGGTGTTGTTGAACAAAAAACAAAATATACGTTAGACTGTAATCTCATTAGATATGCTAGTTGAGCTTGTTGAAAAAAATTAGATCTGCGTTAGAATCGTTTTGCATAAATTGGGATTAATCATTTATAATCATTTTTTCTTCTGCGTGTGTAATAATAAGAATAAGCAAATTTGTTCCAGTAATTCGATTCCTGATGTGTCCCGTTCGATCTGAGTTTTATTAGTTCAAGTCTGTATAATGTTTCAACTGCCATGTATTTATAAATAAACATGATTTGATTTTTAAAACTCTACAATTTATTCAAAAATTATCCATTTTTAGTGTTAATAATCACATATTCATTTTGAATTCGGTATATACTTTATTGCTCAAACGAGAAGAATGTTGACGATAATCAACTTTTGACTCAACTACACTTCAAAGTGAGAAAAATGGTAATGTTCTTGTAGGTTTGATGCCGCGTATTTAATTATGCTTAAAGTACAAATAAATTCTTCGTCTACTGGCGAGGAAATTCCCAGCCCTGGTTACAGGGCATTGCAAACTTCGATGCTACCTCAGCAAACTAAACGAGGAGGTGGACTCGTTTTGCAGATGGTGCGGAGAAGAGGAGGAAACACCTTTTCACGTACTGGGCCAATGCTGGACGTTGATTGCCACCAGACATAGAGTTTTATGATCAAGGAAACTAACACCTGAAGAAGTTAGTGCACTGGGACCGAGGCAAATACTTGACTTTTGTCAAGCTTATTATTATTAAAGTATAAATAATTGTTATAGCAAGCTTCCGAATATTTATTGATTTTATTTCAATGGTACAAATAAAATTAGACTGACGTGCTATTGAAAAATTTCAGGTGCCTGTGTCAATCTTTCATTAATGTCGACATTTTCAAACTGTTTCAAACGTCAAGGTTCATTTTTTCACGCGCCGCAAACATCATCTTGCTCACATCACTCTATATATAAAAAATATATACAGACTTTTGCTTTGATAAAAAAGAAAATGCTCGGTTGTTTACAGTGACAAACATAGTTGATCAATTCAAAACGAATTTATGATTCAACAAATTGTTTTCATTTACCGAAATGACTTTAGTGAGACATGCAACAGTTTACGATGTTTTTTCAGGAGGATATTCTTACGATGTTTACTAATGCAGTCGTACATTGAAAATAATGACAATACATTATGGGATTGAAATTATTTAAGCTATAAGATCAGAAATAAGAAATCTTGTGGTACGGTAAACATTCATTCGATGCAATTCAAGTCATTCAACGCCCGTATGAAATCAGATGTTAATATAATAGATTAATCAAAATATTTGCAAACATCGATACTCAGACGTTTCTTTTTTTAGTTGTCGATCAAAGAAAAATGACAAGATTTGGTTTATCGATGAGAAAGAATATCAGACAATGTACAGTTCAAACGCTTACAAACGTGGCTGTGCAATTAGTAGTAATTGTACGAGCCCCACTGGTTGTACGGCCCGTACGCCTGAGGACCACCCTGGCCGTACTGCCAGTTTTGGTAGTTGGCATAGTTCGGGTCAGATGGTGGGTACTGTTGGTATCCCTGCTGGTATCCTCCCTGGCTGCTGTACTGACTGCCTTGGAACTGCTGTTGGGACTGATACGGTCCACTTGTTCCACTTCCGTACTGGTACGATGACTGTGAACTCATAGAAGGTGGCGGTGGTGCCACAGTCTGGTCGTTGGTTTTTGTCTTCTTAGGAGGTGTCGAGTCACTGTAAAGCAAATTTAACAAATTTAAACAATTTTGTTTCTCATACGATTATACATATACAAATTGTAATATTTCTCTGTCGTTTTCTTACCTTTTGTCATCAGATTTAGTCTTCTTTCTGTCTTTCAGTTGTTTGATACACTTCTGGAATTGATCATGAGCTTTCAAGACCTGTTTAATGTCCGGACTAAAGTCTTCCAGGAACTCAACTTTACGTTGAGCGAACAGAACTCTTTGCTCAAGATCTGCATGGTCACGGTCGATGAACAAGTCCATATAGCCTATGATTTCTTCTATGTTAACAGGTGTCCTTTGCAGTCCTAAATCAATCAACTGGAGGTACAGTCGTGGATTCTCTTTATCTTTATCAGTTGCCTATTAACAAAAATTGAAATTTGATTCAAAGATTTTGCATATATGTTGTCTTTTTTATTATTATAAACATATCATACCTTAAGCAAAACTTTGATAGCCCTGTCAATATCGTTTCTGATCTTGCACAAGAACCGTGCATATTTGACAACAATATGATTGACAATCGTTCGATTTTTAATATTGTTAATGTAATATTCATAAAGTGACGAAGCCTTGTCCAAGTCACCCCTTCGTCGCTCTAAGTTGATCCTTCTGTAAGCAATCTGCAGAGTGTTCGGCAACAGGTTGAGATTGTCAACGTTTTCTAAAATCGTTGCTGCCTGGGTGAAGTTTCCTTGGCTCTCTTCGAATGTTGCCCATTGCAGGTGAAGATTCGGAGTCTTTGGATGGTGAATCGTGCAAGCACGTGTGTACACATCTCGGATCTTTTCTGAGTAGTCGCCTTTCAGAGATTCCAAATATCTTATAAACTGTGAGCAAATTGAATTAGATTGTATTACAAAATAGAGAAAACACCTTTTAAATCTTTATTTTTTGAGATAAGAAATTTACCCTCATCCAAAATTCGTCATACAGAGCACAAGCTATGAGACAGCGTTCAAAAAGTATGACGATGCGATTGTGATCTTTCTGTTCGATCTCGTAGTCAAGGTACTCTTTCCAGTTTTTCAGTTGACATCGTTCCAGAGGTTTCACATGGAAATATGGCCTTTTGATCTAAAAAAATTAACGACACAAAATTTTAGTATTAACAATCTCACTGTTCTTGGGGAGTAGATTTAAAATGCATAATGAATTTACCCCTTCTTCGAAAGTCCATCTCGCATTTACAGCATTTCCATTAGCTTTATGAAGCTTGCGTCTGCTACTAATGATTTTCTCCCTGATGGCTCTGGTCTCCTCGTCAGTAGGTGGAACTTCGTCCGGCGGTGCGTCCTCGCCTGGTGGCGCGTCGTCTGAAACTGCATTGCCCTGGTCGTCAGACTTGAGCAATGCTCTGACCTCCTGTCGTAGGGCCAGGAAATTATCAACACTCAAGATGCGTTGTGGCGCGTTTGAAGAAACAAATTCCTGGAAAGTCTCGAAGTGCATCACATATCCCATTGTAGGAGTGCACAACAGTCGGTCGTACAGTGCAAGCACTTTGTTCAGTCTCTTGCCTTCTGTTTCCCATTTGATGTAATTTTCCCAAAGACGATCGGACCTGTAGGCAAACATTTTTGTCAATAAAACAGCCAACATTTACAAATATGTATGATATATATATATATATATATATATATATATATATATATATATATATATATTTAAAGATGTGTATGATATACGTTTTTGATTGTTACACGCACCTGAATTCCAATCCACAAGCTTGTATGGCCCTTTCGTACTGCGCTCTGAGTTTATCCTCATCCTTTTCGTAAACAACTTTACAGTGGTTGATGTAATGTAGCCACAAATCCACACTGAGAGAAATGGCTTTCAAACCCTGGTCAAATACCTGCGTAAAAGAATCATGCGCGCATTTAGAACTCACGAGTCCAAAAATTAAGAATCGATGGTTCGGGCTTAAATTAAACCTAATCATAATCACAGCGGTGATAAGCGTATTCGGTTTTACTTTTTTTGTTTTCATTTTGTTTCATATTAACATCATACTCACGGTAACTGTTCGCGCGCTGTGAAATGAAAATAGTGTCAATTAACACAGAGAGATTGCAGAACAATTTGCATTCACCTTTGTCACGGGAGAGCGTCGCTCGAGTCGGCACCTCCGCCTCTCTTCCGCCAAACAACAGTTTTGCTGCTCGCATGCCGTGGCACTTGTTTCCCCGTTCTCATATTTGTACGTTAATCATTTGTTCGCAACGCATATTATCTCTTACGCATAATTTACAATACTTGGTAATAAATAAAAAGTAGTTGGTTGATTTTTTTGGTAAGCTACATGATACACACGCTTACAGTAACTGATGACTAACAAACACACACAGAGATAAATGTATATATATGCAGGTAAATAAATATATCGATTTTTATATATCATAGGCTGTAATCGCGACAGACTCCATTTCGAATAACAATTTGTTTTTGCGGTAATGGAATTATGATCGGTAGCTACTTGGCAAACGAGGAGAGTCGTACGGGTGCCGCAAGACGTGCTAGGCTGTTGGAAGGGAAAACCATATTTACGTGCGTGCACACTGCCCACGCGTCTTCCTACCTCGAGCTATTATTTTATTAGATTTGCGTTAATTAAGTTGATGGTAGATCAAAGTACGTCTCTTTTTTATATTTCATAATAATCTTTCTTGTAGATAAATATTTTGTTATCAGAACAATTAACTCACCGTTTGCACATTATCTGGGTCCCCTTTCTTCTTTTCGTAGTCCGCAAACTTTCGCCAGTACCCGTAGCAGTATGGGTAACGCTGCAGGAACTTTGTGTAAGCCTCGCGTGCGGCTTCTGCGTCATTCTAAAATACAATTTTTTCAATTATAATTCAACACAAATTCATTTCAATTTTTGTTAATCCGTATTCTGTATGTAAACATTTCGCACCTCTTGGTCCACGTATTGCAAAAGGTAAGTCCAACCAGTAAAGTCGGACGGATCTTCATTGACAGCTTTCCAGTACTTTTCCAACTCGGTGTTAGTTTTCTTCTTGGGCGATGCAGGCTTGGCGTCAGATTTCAAATCATCGCCATCGGCACCGCTGGCCAGGGCAGCTTTTTTAGATGGAGTCTCGTCATTGTTTTCAGAAGTCGGAGAGTTCGGATCGTACTCGCCTTCAACACTCAACTTGCGTTTTGCTAAGAAAATAGCCATTTTTTATTTAAACATTTTCTTGGTAAACAATTAGACCATTCAGTTTACTTTTAAATATTTTGTTTTGATTGCTTACTTCCACCATTTGTTTTTGCCTTGTCGAGACTCTTAGTCCCTTTGGGAGTGGTTTTTTTCTTCTTATCGCCATCTAGTGGCAATTCGTCTTCAGAAACTGATTCGGTCTCTCCTAAATCGGCTGTAGCAACTGGTAATTCCTCATCAGAAACTGCTTCTGTCTCTGGTTCCTGAAAATTATTATTATTAATTTTATTATTATGATTTTTAAATTATAATTATCTCATTTTCAACGTTTTTATTTACTATATTTTACTATAGTAAAGTCTTTTTCAATTGATTTTAACCTTGGTCGAAGATTCATTCGGCAATTCATCCTCAGAAACAGCTTCGGTGTCTGGTTCGGTCTTCTTGAATTCGCCATTAGAACTTTCACCTTCAACATCTTTACTTTCCTCAGCTTCCTCCACCTCTTCAATGGTTTCTTCAACTTCCTCTCTACCGTCGTTTTCTTCTACTGGAAATTCTTTTGACTCCGATTCTTCTTGCATTTCTACACTTTCATAAGTTGCAAAATCACTCTGGTTTGTATCGCCACCATATTCCGGCACGTCCGTGGTCTCCTCGTCCTGTCTTTCTTCCACCATTTCTGCATCTTCTTGTTGAGGTTGCTGCTGCTCATTTATCGATTCTTCACCCATTTGTATGTCAAACTCAAACTGGTCGTTTGAACCCATTATTATTTCGTTTGTGGAATCCTAAATAAAAAAGAAATAATAAAATGTTGCAATTTTGACTGTTTAATCTCGTGAATTTCTTTTTTA
Source organism: Telenomus remus (assembly GCA_020615435.1). Classification (NCBI taxonomy): domain Eukaryota; kingdom Metazoa; phylum Arthropoda; class Insecta; order Hymenoptera; family Scelionidae; genus Telenomus; species Telenomus remus. The sequence goes on from CM036338.1 coordinate 14,229,387, forward strand.
ATGTGGAATATGAACGTGAAAACGAACTTCTTGAAACTCCTCGGGTCTGTTTTGATCACTTTGTACAAAATCTTCAAACGTGAGCTGCTCCTCAGTAATGGGTCCTACTTCCTGGATACTACCGGCACTGTCCATAGTTTCCTCGACCTTCTCCTCAACGTTTACCTCTGACATCAACATTCCATTTTCTGGTACTTCTTCCAGCTGCTCCAAATTTTGCTCTTCTTCAATTGGTATCTCTTCCTACAATAGCAATCAATCGTATTCATGCATAATCAAAATAATCATAATTCCAACTAAGTTTCGCAATTTTTAATCACAATTTATTTTGCTCTTAATTCCATTGTAAGTTAGAAATGATAGACAGCTTTTAAATGGTGGTGTACATACCTATTTTTTAATAAATGAAAATTATTTTTCTATATCAAGTGATCACTTGGTCTTGTTTTTTCATGAACAATCTAAATACTATTTTAATATAGAAGAAGAAGAAATATTCATGTGTATACGATAAAAATGAAAAAGAAGAAATTAATAAACAAAGTTTAAGAGTAATTAAAGCAACAAGCTGCGTAGTAGATGTTTAGAAGGTTTGTTCAAACAAAAGTCCAAAGAAAGATTCTAACCTGAAAAATTGAAGGCAGGTTTTTGAGATTTGTCAGAGCAATTTTATTTTTCAAAGACGGGTATTTTACAATGCAATAAATTGTGAAAATTCAAATACAAAATAAGACTAATTACATCGATAATTATACCTCATTTAAATATAAGTCACATTACAACTCGCTCAAACACAATGACGTCAATGTCCAACTGATAAGAAACTGTTAATTTCATCAATAACCACAATTTGTTTTTTACATTTTCCCACTAAACAATTGCTAAACAGTAATCTCACTGTAAAACAAAGCAACGCCATTGTCTACAAGCTTTTAATATAAAAAACAACAACAAAACTATTAAATGTAATAACAACCAATATTTAAAAACAAATGTTATAATTCTTATGTTTTAAACAAAAATCCAATACCAAACTAAAAGTCAAAGTTGAATTTTTGCGCTTACCTCAAACTCAACGATCTCAGCCTTCTGGGCACGAGTCCTGGCGGTGCTTTTTCTCGCAGTTGCTTTTTTTACCGGGGTAGATTTGACGGCGCGTCCAGACCTTGTTCGGCGCACTGCTGGCGATAGAAATTGAGGTTAGCGCGTTGTCGGAAAAACATTAACAATCCAGGCGACGCCATGCCTCATAAATGGCGGACCACTTAGCGCCCTGGCGTTGTTTGGATGTTTTAAAAGAAGAACAAACTTGAGAGCCCGAGCGAGAAAAAAAAACAATGATTTTGTTACCTGATTCGGTCTCGACCTCGTCGGCGTTCATCGTTTGAGGTAACTAGTTCACGTGTGGATCTCAAATCTGCTAAGACGAATTTCGAGTGAAATCACGTCACGCACTTGATTTCTCGAATTCAGTATTGTATTTTGAATAGCCGGCGTGACTTTTTTAACGAACAAAACATTAAATTTTTGATTGTAAATAGGGAGCTTTAAGTTGTTATTGTGTAACGTGAAGAGAAGCAATTTGATGGCGGTTTCGGCAGTATATAGTGATTTTGGAAGAGGCGGTATGCGGCTAATTTCACGATGAAATCTCAGTTATAAGAGAGAGATAAGAATATGAAAAGTGAAAGAGAGAAGAAAGAAATTGCAAGCAAGCAAGAAAGGATAAACAAATAAACTTTATATGATCCGTTCGTAATGGATCGGTTTTGAATATTTGCACTCACTTTTTACTTTTTATTGTACCTGATGTTTGTTGATTTTATTTGTTTCGCTTTATTAATAATAGAATTTGCTCTTATATCAACTTAATCAATTATTCAGTATGGATGTGTACTTATTTATTATCTTATTTCTTTATATTTATTTGTTTGCGCGCACTTTTGATATCATCTTCAAATCATCGTGTCGCGGTCGAGTGATTCTCAATTATTTTGTTGGCACCAAAGTTTCCGACGGGATAAATGTACTATACGCATCGAGTCTATCAAGATTGAATACTTCGTGCAATAACAAATAAGCGTAAACTGGCGTAAACACTGGGGTGCACATTGGGGAGATCGCGAGGAACTGCGCTACCACATTGTTGTTGATAAATTTTTCAAGAACCCCTGTGAGTATTTCAAAGCAAGAATTCAATTATAAGAAAAATTATTCAAACTGTTCATGCTTTGCTCCAAGTTTTTTCCAATGAAATAAAAAAAATAAATTTTGAATTTTCGATGTAAAATTAATTTTTGCTTGCTTTTTTTAGAAATTGTGCTTATAACTCCACAACAATGACATCAAAAAACCATATATCCGATGAAAAAACAGGCAGTAACGAGGAACTAGATGAAATTGAAGAAGATGAAGAAAGTTATGATGAAGAAATTACTGTTAGAAGGAATTACCCCTCCGAGGATTCAGATTATAAGAGCAAACTGCGATCCAACAATTCGTCAGCTTATTCTTCAGTGTCATCCGAAGTCCGGAATAGACTCAAAACATCAAGCGCCCCGAATTTATCAAAACACTTTCATGAAACAGCAATGCCGCAAGAGGCCCAAAATGAAAGCAGCAATTTATATTTTCCATTAATTGTAATAGGTCTGCTTGGAGCCTTGTTTTTAATCGTTGTAATCATCTCGAATACCGGACAGGATGTAACAAACCACTGTCAAACAAGTTTAATCCTTAATGAAAAAAGTGATGTTTGCAAAAAACAAGGACAACTTTGTTCAGTAGTTTCCAAAGCATTCATGCGATCAGACCCAGAGACACCTATCATGTTCGTTCTCCTGGTGAACCGGGACGATGTAAATATTGCAAAGTGTGTGTCCAAAGCCATCGCAAGTTTTGGAAGCTGTAAGATGAACACTAACGGAAGTCTTGTTATAACTCCTAGAGGATTCTCTTATAACACAGATGTTACCATCACCATGTTTAAACCGATGTTTGAAGAGTATAAATCAGTCGTAAGTACAAACGATTAAAAAATTATGAAACAAATTATTTTCATTTAAAACTTAATTTTTTTATTTTGCAGGTGTTCGAGAATTTGATGGACATAGAAGTTCCAGCTCTGATGGCGATGCACAATTTCTGCGATTTATATAATCCAATCGTCAAATCTGTAGTCTACACAATAATTGTAATTACTGGTGACCGCATTGATTATGCCGATAACCGGAGCTGGACAAACACTGTTAGAAATCAACTAAAGAAAAAATTTGAGAACATTAATGAAGACAAAATTGAGCCTTTGATTACAAGGATTACCGATGGACCGATCCTGCCGATCTTCCCAGAAAAAAGTGCGATTTGCCATGGCAAGAGCGACAATTTTGTGGTTGTTTGAATAATTTATGTTCTATTGAATTTTTATGTGAAAATGTCTATAAGTGTATATTTAATCATTGTACGTTTATTATAACAATCAATACAAATTTAATAAAAACTATTTTGAATAATTTTTGTTGTTACAAATAGTACCTATTACTTCAACGAGCCTGGCAAAGAAATATCTTCTATTAATTTGAATCGGACAAAATTAGCTGTTGAGTTCGTTATATTTTGAGCTGGAGTTGTTTGTGTAAAAACGAAAACATTGCGGCTTATACTATATAAGAAAATTTGGGAATTGAAATTTCAAAATGAAGGAAGTAATATTGTTGCATGCTGAGGTTTGAGGTTCGCGATCGTCAATTGCGAATGAGCCTTATGCGTGCACAAGAAATAGGTGCACAAGGCTGACACTTGTGTGCAAAACTTGCCACACGTTTATCGCACAAGCGTGAGTCTTGTGGCACCAAATTTTTGTGCCCGCGCAAGGCTCAGACTTGAGCGCACATGACTGAATCTTGTGTCGCACAAGAGTGAGCCTTGTGGATGCGCACGATTGTGCCTTTTATATTGTATATTTCGTACGTGTATTTTATATACGCGAGAGAAATAAGCGTTTAACCTCGGGAATAAATGCTTGTTTTTCTCCCTTGTAGCGTAATATACTATTACAATTGGGACTTTCATTTGAGTATCTCGGCGCGCAACAATATAAAAAGGGACATTATCATAAAAACACATGTTATTTCGTAGAAATATTATTTATTCTATGAAAAAAAAGTATTTTAAAATAAAATTCAGATTCATTCGAGTTGATTTATTTTAAAAATGACGAACCGTACATCAACGCATTAGCAAAGACTTATGATATCTACCTATTACACTCGCGTCATATAAGAAGCAAACTTTCTTCCCTTACAAAACCAAACATGCTCTAAAAGAGTTCTTTTAACGTTTTCTCTTTCTTTTATATTTATTCGTACATTCACATTCAGCTGTTTCGGTAATTTTGTTTTCATTTAGAACAAAGAAATGGTTTTTCTTTGTTATACTCGACTTCAGTTCAATTATACGCACGTTTCGGTAGTATTGGAAGACAATACGTTAGTGGTGACAATCGACGAGACAACTAATGTAACAGCTCTCATAAATAAACTCCATGTTTACAATCTGTTAAAAACTAAACCAAACGAATCACTATGTAAAAATCTATCATCGTGAATACAAATTTACAACTTAGGTCGTTCCTTACAAACATCGTATAAACATTGAAATACACTCTAACAAACGTGCCAATCGTTGAAGACGCACGGCAAACCAATCACTTTCTCAGATAAAGCGAAATGCAAAATTTCTTGCGTACGTTCACACTCTGACATGAAATTATATTTTTATTCTCTTTTTTGTTTCATAATAAATAATTCAAGTTCGCAGACACGCTCGTGATCGCCGATTCTGTACAAACTTTGTTACTTTTTAACTCAAGCGACACATGAACCGCTGCGAATCTCTATTGTGATTGGATTTGCTGTACGAAATAATTTGACAGTTGCTCTTTTTTGTGACAATCGTTCTTGGCATCGACGCAGGGTAAAAAAATTGTCTGACCTAAAACTCTCGTAGAATCTACTACTTGACGGGCCGATAGTGGAGGTATACTTCTGACGACATCTTCCATATGAAATGTTTGACCTTAAAATGGAAAATTATTTGAATAAATAAATGTTTGTTAAGTTGAGGTTCGATAATGACTTGGTTTGATTTCACTTTGCAAAGTTTACCGTTCGTAAATCCATAGACGGATCTAAAAGTTGATCGTTGCAAAGTAATTCGACTTTTTCTTCCGCCAACGAGGAGTTATCGGCATTTGAATCGGTGTTGGCTCTATCACCAGCAGGAGATCCACTCGACACTGTGTTACCGCCGCCGGCAATCATATTCAGATCGCTACCAGCGCCCAGCACCTTGTCGTACACGTGTTCGGCAACTTTTCGCACTTGAATGAAGTCATTGGCAATTAAACGATCCCTAAAAAACAAACAATATCGATCAAAATACTAACTTATTTTACATTCATACTTTATTTATTCATTATTTCTTTTAAAATTTAAATCTTTTATTTGAAAGAATGTTTGTTCTTTACTTTTTATATCCTTTGACTCCGGACGAAGAATGAGGAAGGACATGGAAAGGTATTTTGATAAACTTTGGCAAATTCTTTTCAATAACGATGTCACGGACCCAAGATGGCACAGTTTCATTCAAAAGGGCACTTTCTGTTTCGCCAGTCGCGTCTCGTACTAAGAGCCTATATAACGTTCGCCCACCAACTTCGCTGTAAGGTCAAATGCAGAATTCGAAATTATACACGAAACGAGTTTCACAAAAATTAATAAAATGTGATTCAAATTTTCAAAATTCATTGTACAGTGAATTTATAATCTCACCTAAATATTACAGGGGTGTGTCCAGGTACAGAAAAATAATTGTTACCACCTCCCCCGTTTCTTGGACCATTTCCATCGTTACTGTTACTTTCATTCTCATCATCCATGTGTAATGGTCGCCACCAATGCTCCAAAAGGGCTTGTAATAATAAATTGCCATAATTTACTGCAACAAAAATGTTGAATTAAAAAGAGATATTTCTTTCTTCTTCTCAAAAATTAGTATGTAGATTTTAAAACCTTTTTGATCTACTCCATCATCGTCCGCTAATCCAGTTTCTTTTGCGGAAACCCAAGCTGAAAAGCAATCGTTTTCATCTTGTCCTAGGTGTATAGTTAGCATCTGAAATATAAAAATGAACAATGTTCATAAAAAGCTAAAATAAGAAATTTCCTGAAAATAAAAAACTTTCAAAATTCGTACCCCTGTTTTTAAGTCAACATTAAACCAGGGTGGCACGTAGACAATTTTGTTTCTCTTTTCAACCTCTTGTTCAAAATCAACCCGTCCGAGATCTTCAACCTTACAAGCCTTCAGTACATCATAAAGAGCAACGTTATCTTCGCTATCTTTGGTTAACACATGGCGCTTATCATTCAGTATGTTGTAATGACGAATTGCAGGTCCGCCGAGGATTTTTTGAGCTGGTTCGGTGTTCTTCGGTGTCATCTTAGTCACGTCAGGAACACCGTCGCCACAGTCCTCGAACGTCCAATCTTTAGGATTTGACAAGCTCTGCAGAAATCATTTTACTAAATTAAAATTTTCAAGTTTTTGAACCAAGAAAGAAATGCAATTATTGAACATACCCAATTGTTTATCGTGGATTCACTAGTAGCTACCCAAATACTTGACTGATCCGGAGTCATCACCATCTTCAAGATCGGCGCTTTTTCCTCGCAGATGACATTACACCTGCTGGGATTCCTTAGCTCTGTCATGACTATTCGTTTATCTCTGCCTCCAGATATTACGTAACTAAAGTTTTCGGTTGCCTGGATTGAAAACAAAGTGAACAGTCGCATTTTTATTTGATAAATTGAAGATACTGCAAATATGATAACCAAGGCACTTACCAATAAAGACCAGACTCCCTCTGTGTGCACACGGAATGTCTGGACAACTCTCTGTTGGCCCAAAGACCAAAGTTTAATTGACCCGTCCGAACTTGCCGACAGACATTGCGTGCCGTCTCTGTTCAGAACGAGGGCTTTAATGTTGTCCGAATGGCCTTTGAGTTTCATCAGTTTGTTGCACGTCCGAGGATCCCATACTCGTAAAACTTTTTCTGTGCTTCCGCTTACTATCACCGACCCCGAGGGGTTCATTGCCAAACTGTATATCGAATCTTTGTTTCCTGTTAATGAGGAAGCTGCAAAAACACATTTTTCGTAATCAGACATGTCCGTTTTTTTTTTTTGGTAAAGTCATTTTCGTTGAAAAATAGCAGCTTGGTAACTTACTTGTGACAGTATTGTTATTTGCATTCAACGCAGCAAGTGTATTTACATCCCAGAGAAAAATGGCTTTGTCAAGTCCAGCGCTTGCGACTTGCTCCCTGTCTTTGGCGTATGCCAAAGCTTTCACGTAATCCTTGTGAGTTCGCAATGTCGACATACAGAATCCCTTGTGAGCGTTCCATAATTTGACTGTTGTATCCGAACTTGCAGATATCACTAAAACAAAACAACAACTTCAGTTTTCTTTTTTCTATATCTTTTCTCTGAACCCTTCTTATCTTTCCAGATGTTCATGGTTCTGTATATTCTTTATTATCATTTTTTTATTAGACTTACAATGTCGGCCATTGCAACAAAGAACAATATCATTGACCCAATCCGTGTGATGTTCCATGGACTGCATGTAAGGCTCCTTCATATTTTTGCAGTTCCATATCCGAATGATGCTATCTCTGCCGGCCGAGTATAATCTCATCAACGCCGGGTCATATTGCAATGAATTGACACCAGCTCTATGACGTTTCTCCACTTCGTCTCTTATTACCATAGATACCTGTTGAATAGATTGAAAATTAAAAATCAATCAAATCAAACCTAATATTTGCAAAATAAAAATACGTTTCAATTGTTTCTAACTTTTTACTCAGTTCGTTTGTTTCTCAAGTTTTCATTGTTTCCAGTAATCATTTTGATAACAATGATAAACCTTTTTACCAACTTTGTTATTGAACACAAGTTTGTAACCGATGTGAACAATTCTATAACGTTTTAATATTTCAACATTAGGAAACCTAAAACATAGTAACTATTTCTTCACCAATTTATACTATAATGGAAAATAAAAAATCAAACCAAAAAACGTATTTTTGTGTAAAAGTATGTTGAATTTGAAAATTCCAAAAGTGCTTATGAGAATTGACGATAGAATTGGTGAGAACAGGTGTCCGATTTGTCAACGAAAAAGTAAGTTGTTGACAAGAGTGTCAGTGGAAGGTAAACAATAGCAGACAGAGAATCGTGTGAAAAACATGACGTGACACGCGAAAGCGCTGTTATATGTCAAACCGGACGGCTTGGGTTTACAAACCTGAACTTTTTTGCGGACACCTTGTCCGCCCGCCTTCTGGGTTGCCATTTGGCGATTTCGAGCTTGCACAAAAGGACGCGCGACTCGAAAGCTTATCACGACGCCATCGCCGTCGCGAAGCCCGGCCGAATCGCGCGGCTTATTAACATTAAGCCGAGGCGAGACCGCGGTTGCCTTTTCGGTGTTTTCCGCACTTGCTCAGGGTGTTAATCACTCGCTTCCATCAAAGCAATAAGTGCTTATTGTCGACGCTGGCGCCCCTTGTGAACAAACCAACAAATTCCATGCAACTTTAAATTCTGATATAACTCTTTCACTTAACTTTTGTTTCTTTTTTCAAATCTTTTTCATCGCTAATCTTGAACGTCACTCAAAAGTTATTCCAATCTCTTAATTTGAGTAATGGATAAACAATATGAGTAATTGTAAATAACGTCTATTATCTTACGACGATAGCCAATTTGGTTCAGTTTTCTGAATCCAGGTGTCGTTAGTGAATATGCATTTGTAAACATTCAACCGAATCGTGAATAAGAAAACACAATGTTTGTAAGTTAACAATATTTTGATCCGATTTTCACTCTTTCTAAATTTGAAAATTCATTTTCACAATTTATATAAATATCAAAAACACAAATTTTTTCACAGTTTCACACGTACTTTACGTGAATTTTGCTGCCAACAATCAGAAGTCATTTCCAGTCTTCTCACCCGAGAGGCAAAGACAAACATTTGTTATTTTTGTTTTTGTTTGCTTTTAGCTCACAAAATGTGATACGAAATGGACAAGGTTGTCCAGCTGAAACACAAAGAATGGAGAAAAATAGCAAAAAAGGAGAGACGAAAACGTATCCGTCGGAGATTAGCTCAGTTGCGAGATGCTGAAAATGACCGGCTGCAGAGGGAACGAGAGAATGAACCGGATTATTTGAACCGAATCAAAAAACAAGAAGAACTCGAAGAAGCCCAGCGTTTTCTCGAGGAAAGGGAACGCGCTGAAAATGAAAAACGATGGATTGAACGGGAAGTATGTACCAAATGTTATATTGTTTTTAATGTTTACATTCTGTAAAGAAGAAATGCAGTTTTTTTAAATTTTAGAAAAATGGTACAAATTGTAAATTTGTATTTTAATTGCGAGATCAATTGTTTGAAAAAAAGTTGCAAGTAGAACGTTGTGCGAACTGATCGTCATTGATTTCTTGTTCTTAAAGATGTACACAATTTGTATAAACGATTAAACATATCCGGAGTATTCTCACTGTGTCACTTAAAGTTCGCAGCACAAGTCTCACAAAAAGATTATAAGTTGCAGTTTTGCGTGCACTTTGCAACTTTTATAAGAATATATTGATTGAAGCTTTAGCGTTGGAGTGGTGCAAACCGCTCTTGTAGGCTCCGCATTTGTTCATATCCGTTTTTTACTTCGCGTGTGACCGATCAGAGCTCTCTTTAACTTTCTTTGTCTGTGATCAACTTGTCAATAAAATTAAATCTATAAAAACAATTAACTTTGAAAAATGATTAGTTAAAGTTGGGAATAAAATAGTGTTATATTTGTGCAATTTTTGATATTTTGAATAATGGAAGAGGTAACAAAAGAGACAGTTGAAGAAACAATCGAACAACCTGAAAATGATGAGAACGATGTAAGTATTTTTTAGATGGAGAAGTTTTCAAAATAATACGACGGGTTTCCAAAGTTTAGTTTTTCAATAAAACGAATTACTTTTAAAGTCACACAAATTTTTATATCGAAAAGTTAAATTAAAATAACAAACTCATGCGATATCTCACTTACAAATGTTGAACAAAGAATTATTGTGATTTCAGGAGAAATCTCAAAAAGAATTTCAAGAGCTACAACAACGCAAGGAAGAAGCACGACAAACTCAGCGTGAGCAGGAAGAACTAGTTCGAAAAGAATACGACGAACGTCATGAGCAGATCCAAAAGAAGAAGCGCGAAGAGCAAAAACGATTCGAGGAAGAACTGAAAAAACAAAAGGAATTTGAGCGACAACTTGACGATTACATCGACGATGGAGCGAACACACCAGAGAACATGCGCACCTTCAAGGAAACAAACCCTGGCAAGGAACTGTGCCCGTTTTTCGATAAAACAAACGCGTGTCGTTACGGAGATAACTGTTCACGAAATCACCGCAAGATCGGTCTCAGCCGGGTGATTCTAATTCCTCACTTCTACTCTCACTTCTCGCTAGAGAAAAATTGCGCCGAGTATGACACCGACGTGAATTTGGAGTACGATCAGAGCGAGACTCGACGTCATTTTCGCGAATTCTATAAGGACATCGTTCCAGAACTCGAAAATTTCGGTCGCATCAAAACGTTGCGAGTTTGTTGCAACAGTCAGTTTCATCTTAGGGGAAACGTCTACGTGGAGTATTATTCTGAGCGGTACGCTGCTCATGCTGTGAGGAACCTGCGAGGACGTTGGTATGGTGGTCGTCAGCTGAACTGCGAATTCGCAAATATCCTATCCTGGAGAACGGCCATCTGCGGACTGAAACGAAACTGCCCTAAGGGTAAACGGACGTGCAACTTTTTGCACACTTACCGCAACCCAGATGACGAGTACGCTGTCAAAAGCCCGCCCAAATATGTTAAGAGCATGTATGGTTACACGGCTAAGACAGAGAACTGCAACCGGAGTGAGCGCAGGTACGGTTAAGAACGTCAGTTGTTGTAGCTGATGAATCATCTCTGTTGCTTCTGTTCGGGTATTCTGTGTAATAATGCAAAAGGTATACATCGGAACGTAAGAAAGAAAAAGTTGATTGAATGAATAATTAATACTTGAGGTTGTACATCGTAAGACGTGATTGTTCTTTAGATGTGTAACTTTTTGCACCTGCAAAACGATTCCAAATTATTACATGGAATATTAAGATCGTTTTAGAGCAGGAACACGTAGATTGTTTTGGGTAAAAAATATTGAAATGATTGCAGCTTGTAAATAATTATACAAGTGACGAATGTAGTTAGTATTGAAGTACAGAACTATCATTATCGGTGGGGAATGAATTATTGTTTTCTCAATGCATTACTTCAGCTTGTATTATGTTGGTGCGTACTGTATTATTAATATATTTTCATCAATCAATAGTCACTTGGTTTTAGAAGCATGGAGTTGGCTTGAGTTGTCTGCTTAGTACAAATGAATTTCCATGTGCTTAGTCAATTTGTACTTGAACTCATTCAGAAGTACCGTCTTTCGTGAACTTAATTTAATCTAATTGAATTGCATGAACTATTTTTTTAACATTAAAAAAATAAACAATAATGAAAGGCGGTTTTATTAACTAGATTATTTGTTTATTGAATGGACAATGATGAATCATTGAAAACAAATTTTAGTAGAGTGCTTTCAAATCTTGCAACGTTTGGCTTGATTGTAGAATACATTAAAATAATTTATTCTACATGAATATTTCGCTATTTAATTTTACTTGAAGTTTTATAAACCAATTTTAATCCTCTTCTAGAATTATCAAACATATCAAAAACCTATCTTTTATCAAACAACCAAACGCACCAATGCAGAAACAAAGTAATTTGACAATTTTACTCAAAAATATATATACAGTCAAACAAATATTAGTTCCATAAAAAGTAAATTGAAAAAATAGAGAAAAAGTGAGATAAGTTGACTGATAAAGTAATGAAAGAAAACCCGTGCAGCTAATAGGCTACAAATTTAATTGCACAGTTATAATCGCACCATTCAATCATTATTTTCTAGTACTAATTATTATAATGAATCTTAGTAAGTTGTCGATCAATCTGCACTTTTCAGTCTATTTTATGACCCTATTAAAACTTTTTTAGTTACATATTTCCATCACATATTTGCCGCCTTGCTATGAAAAAAAAAACAAACAAACGAACAAACAAAAATCCTAGTGAAAATCTCAATATGAGAAAAAAGAAGCTTTATCAAGATCAATTAAGAAAATTGTCTCTTCTAGAACTCGATCAAAATGGGGTGACACGGAGCGACTAAGCGTGGAGGATGATCAGCAGCCAAACGAGAGTAGAAACTGGCGTTGGTCGGAGTCTCCCGACCGGAATCAAGACAACTACCAAAGGAACGACAACTACAACCGAAACTACAACTACCGAAACTACCGCAACTACTACAACCGTCGTGATTACAACAGACGATACAACGATTATAACGATTATGGTTCGAGAACTCCATCCTCTGTGAGTTCTCGAGGTTCTTCAACCCCGGAGCGTCGTAAACGGTCAACCTCAAGGTCAAGACACAGGTACAAGCGAGGCCGGTACTACAGCGATGACGACGACGATTACAGAAAGAGGCGGAAGAAACGACGTAGCTCTTCTAGGAAACATCGTAGACGACGTAGCAGACGCCGATCAAGTCGAAGAAGTCGTCGCAGGAGTAGAAGAAGGTCGTCAAGAAAACGGTCGAGTTCGAGAAGCAATCGGTCGAGTTCAGATGACCGAAGGTCTCGCGACAGTAGGAGCAGTGATCGACGAGATGATAACAATAAAGAATCGTCTAGGGAGAGATCTCCTCAAGAACCGCAAGTAAAGCAAGCTGAAAAACGAAACTCGGTGGAACCACCACCGGAACAAAAAGTTGATGTTGAGGCAACGAAAAAAGATGAATTGAATGAAAAACCGGCGACCAAAGAAAGTTCGGATTCTAGCTCCGATTCTGATTCATCATCTGATTCGTCGGATTCTTCCGAGTCGGACAAGTTGGACGTTGAAAAAATTTTAGACGATAACGAGCCACCTCCTGTTCAGAAACCTGTGCTGCAGCGGGATTATGAGTGGGATACAACCGAGTCTGAGAGCGAAACTGTAAAGAAAAATGGCAAGATGAATTTTGGAACTTAAGGGGGACTTCAAAGTGGATCTGTTTGAACAAGATTTTCAAGTGGGTCCCTTGCACCTGCACGCATCGTTGATGCTAAACTATTCAAAATAGTCATTATTATAAATGAAATCTAATTGAACGAATAAATAATTTTTGCATTTTTGTTAAATCTGATGTGCGTTATGACTTTATAACTGTTAAGACGATATTTTGACTGTCATATAAATAAAGGTTATGATAAACTTAAAAATTGAGATTTGTAAAAAAAAAAATTGTTCACTAATATTTTGGTTTTATAAGTTTTATCACTTTTCAGAGCTTCCTGATAAGAATTGTAAAGTGTAAAGATACAAATATTTAATACGATTTGAAATTTTTAACGAGCTATGAAATATTTAATTGAAGGTAAGCAAATTCATTTTATATATGAGAAAATTTTGTTCAAAATAATTCAACTTCATAAATCTGCTGGTCCAATGAATTATGCAATGAACTTTTATGATATATTTGATGAGTGTCCACTTTTTGCTATATAATTGATAATTATGGTCGATTTTCGAAAAGTATACATTCAAAGCCCCTTTACAGATATATCGTACAAATTGTCATCATATATTTTTATTTTTTCTCAAAAAATAATCTCATATGTTTATGTTTAATTGTTGTTGGGTCAAGATGATCCGTAGATATGTCCTTCTCGCCAGGTAACGTTTTGCCGTCCTTCTAGTGTTATAACAGTTGTAATTTAATGGAATCGAATATTGCGGTTGAATAAATTATCTACTCCGACAGTATGCATGCTGTGAAACGATTGATTTTTTCCAGTTCCACATTTTCCATGAGGAAGAGAATTGTTGTAAACTATAATCTATAACTCATAGCATTATCTGTACTGTCAGTTTAGTCGACCAGTGACACATAAATGTGTCATTGTTCTCAATTTATCGAACGAATCCACACCATCAGTTTCTTTATTTCAACTCAAGTCTCACACATCTTATATTTATTATTCAATCATTACCAATCTTTGCACGTCGCACATCGTTTTAACACAAAAAGTCACTCAAAATTGTAATTGATTTTTTTCTATTTCTCCTATAGTCAGAGTAGTTTTTTTTATTATTTATTAGACAGTACATTGACTAATGCATGATTTATGGGTATATAACCAATACGAGTATGCATGTTTGACACAATTTGGATGTTATGCTATTCATTTTCAAGCAGTAGAAAAACGAAATTTTCATAAATGAAAAAAATTTTCGCATACAAATTGTATCGCAGAATTAAGGTTTTGTAGTTAGCTAATTCGTTGAGTTAAAAACTAATTCGCGTATAGGAGAGGGACGCGAATTAAAACTAAAAAGATTGACCAATTATTGTACGATGTTGATGGGATTATGACAATACGAGAATACAAACGTGGGCCAGAAGTGATTACATAGATTGTGCCATCATCAAATCAATCATTTTAACTTCTTCACATTGCTTAACTTTTAGAACATGCAAAAAAGGCTGGTGAATTCATACGTACAAACTCTGTTATGACAAAATTGACTTGACATTGTAAATTTTTTATTACATTGTAGTTCTGAAGGTGGCCCAAAACCTAGGAGCCGAAACGTCAAATAAACAAAATTGACTAAATTAAATTGTGTCTGCTTATAACAAATCGCGGACGTTAAGAAGGAATATATTCATTCTAATAGCAGACGTTAACATAAAATCATAATAATTAAGTTATTACAATTATATTTACGCGCAACCTATTGTATTTTCTGCCAAAGACAGTCGCATATTCTAATATAATACGATGACAACCCATACACCGAATCAGTGCGTTACAACAGATTTTGGTCTTGTAAATTTGCATCAAGTATATATACAACATAATTTTGATGTGAATTTATTATGGTTTGTGTTTTCTAAACATCCATAAATCGTTTTCTCTGTGAATTATCGAGGCTCATTGCATTGTGTGGTATTTTCCCTCGGTACTCGGACTCACAACTGCCAAAATCTTTCTTGGGAAAGCTACAAGGAGCGGAGAATCAGGGAAAAATCGTATAGCATTTCTTATACAATTATTCTACGATTGGGTGTGGATTAATGCCACGGACCCATGCGATTATCCCGTGGGTTCTATAAGCAAGCCATGAGATGATCGCATATGGGCGCATAGCATAGTTCTGTGGAGTAGCATAGAGTTTTCGCATGGTCTGCGATATGCGAGAATTCTACTGCCCCCGATGCGATTTTCCCCTGATTTTTCGCTCCGTGTACAATTGGCTACAATATAAATTCAATAGTCCCATAATCTAATTTCAGGATCATTACTTTTAGGCGACTCAAAAATACACTCAATACAAAATAATGTACACTTATTTTGCAACCGATGACTTGATTAAGAAAAAGAAGAGAATGACATGCTGATAAAAATGATGGTAGGATATGACCATGATAGCTGGTGCATGGCTGGTTTACATAAGATCGCGGTGGTGCAGCAACAAGAATGAAGCCGCTTCTAATCACGTCGTTGAGATAACTCGTCGGGCATCAAAACACCAATGACCTTCAATTGGTGAGAGAGTGGCGAAATCACGTGACGGTGCGCGCGGGATTGGCGTTTGTTATGCGCAGAACCTAGAGGGAGCCAAACAGAGATAGAGAAGGCAAAAAAAGAGAGGGGTCGTGCGGGCGGCAGCCATGTGTGCACAGTAGCGCCACAAGACGCGAGAATTTGCGATAAAGGAGGACGGCGCATAAACTTTGGCCGTAGGGCAAACAAGGATCGCAATCGCGAGAGAGCGGCGATAGGCGAGAGGACGCGCATCATCGGTGTGTCCGCTCCGGGGAGATAGAGAGAGAGAGAGAGAGAAAGAGTGTGTGTGTTGTGGGTGCGCGCGCTCGCGCGCGTGTGGTGTTGTCCAAGATGAAGTCCGACTCGAAACCTTTGTTGACAGCTCAGGCGGAAAAGGCGAATCATTACACGTAAGTAGCTCGCGGTGTCAACTTGGACGTTGGCGAGAATCGGCCCGAGTGTCGAACAATCGGTTGCACGAGCGTGCGTCGCTCAACGCCAACGGATAAGCTCCCGAGAACGAGCAGCACGACGAACGCGCCCGACAGAGAGCAGTTGCGGGCCGCGCAGATGCGCGACGAGGACAGAGCGTGCTCGCGGGCACTCGCACTCGGGATATTATCTCGCGGCGAAAACACGCGCCCAACAATCATGTGCCAATCTGTCGATTCGCATTGTAGATACCTCAAGGAGTTTCGCGTTGACCAGTGTCCCCTCTTCATACAGAGAAAATGCACTCAGCACCGGCCCTTCACGTGCTTCAATTGGCACTTTATGAACCAGCGGAGACGCAGACCGGTTAGAAAGAGGGACCGCACATTCAACTACAGCGCTGACAATTATTGCACCAAATATGACGAGACTACGGGTATTTGCCCCGATGGTGACGAGTAAGTTTTTGCAAATATTTTTCTCGCCTCACCCACCTTCTTACTCTCATCTTTGCTTCTTTTTTATCTCGTTTTTCTCTCACTTTTATCCTTTTGTTTATTTTTGTTGTTCCGTTTTGTATTTACAGTTTGAATTCAGATACAGATTTTTTATTTTGTTCATTGCAAAATTAAAGTCATCACATCACGTTATTGCGAAAGTTCGACATGTAAAGGTACCAATGAGAAGGTCAATGCAGAGTTCTAATCTGTTTATGGTGTTTTTTAGCCTGGAAGAATGTTCGTTGGATTTGAAAGGAATTGATTGTTGTTAAGTGGAAAAGGAAGTTTAAATTTAAGGCCGAAGTGAATTGTAAATGTTGACGTTTTGTTTCATTGCTAATTTAGATAGTTGAAAGGGTAAAAAAATAAAATATGCCCCGACAGGCAGACATAACCCCACTCTTTAATAAGATGCTGTGGCATAGTCTTTTGTTTTCAGAAAATAAGTGTGACTGTGATAATTGAGTTAGGTGCTTCATGGTCTCTTTGTTGGAATGATTTTTTTTTGATTTGTTGAATTTTGCAAATTCAGTTTTTTTGAATTTGCAAAATAAGATAAAACTGTGTAAAGATAAAAGAACTTTTAAAAGAAAGTTTGAAAGTTATTCTGCTTAAAAATGTTATTAAATTGTGTAAACAAAAGAATGGAAATTCATTGTTGGAATTAATAACACAATCTGTCATTTCTTTTATTGAAAATAAAAATGTGTAACTATACCATTTCATAAATATTCATTTTCTTTGTTGTTTCTTTGCGACCTTCTCAATTTACCAAAAGTTGAGTCTCATCCTTGATTTGTCAATTTTTTATTCCTATACGTTTCAAGTCCTTTCTCTTTGTTTGAACAGCTCAATACTATTGCCACATAAAATGTAGTACTATTTTTGATTTCATTCACATCAATCAAACGCACTCGATTAAACCCCTCAATGTTACTTTTCGTCATTTCATATCCTTTCGATCTTTATTGTTTTTTTAAGTTTTTTCTTTTTAATTGAAACAAAACTGTTGGATTAATTGATAGGAAATTTCTCCTCGAGCAAACACGAAAGCTAATCATACTGCCTGACACATTTTAATAAATTTTCTTGTGCTCTTCCAGAAACTCGTTTCTTTGTTAATAATTCCGGGAAATAACTGTATACATTCGACATGCCCCACTACAATGTTTTTTTCGTCTGTTTTTTTCTTTCGATTTTCCCTAAATTTGACACAATAAAATGAGAGCTGTAAATCTGTCATCCCCTATCTGGAGATCTGAATGTTATTTTTAAACAAGTATCGATTCTAGTTTGTCTTGAATTTTCGTTTTGAGACATATAAACATTTTAGAAAAAATGATGAACGAAGAACCAAGTGATGAAACATTGAAGTTTTGAAATATTTAAAAATCAAAAGTGATAAAATAAATCGTCAACAGTTGGGTGTAATATGTCGCGCAACTTAATCGAACAAAGTAATGTATCCGATTACATCTGGAGGAGAAGAAAAAGAAGAAGAAAAAAGTGGATCGATTTTTTGTCACTAAATCTCTCCACCTTATGTTTTCAATATCTCCAAGATGCAGACGAAGTTCTAAGCAATAGAAAATGGGCATCACGAATGCAAAAAATGATAAGAAAATGTTAAAGAAAAGGTTCATTTCCGAGTGCTGGTCGCGGAGCATTGCATAACGTCGCATCCCAAGTAATGCTATAAGTGATTGTACCAAGTCTCGTCTCGGTCTGATGATGACGCCGCACGTGTCCTTGCGATCGCAGTCAAACCGATCTCTTTCATTCAGCAGCTAATTCATCCAGCAAGAGACATGTCCGCCTATGAGCTACTGTACTCGCTTGATATTTTTGGAACTTCCGTTTATACAACCTCTGATGTCATGTGTTACTATTCTTATTGTTTACGTCTTTTACGTTGTTTGCCACTCGTTTCATTATTAAAAATACTTGTATGACTTTTATTGTTGATATATTATATAGATTAAAAGTTCGTCCTCTACTTAGGCACTCAAAATTTGGCCTTTGTTTACATGACGAATCACTTGAACCTTGAGTTCCAAGGTCGCAGGTATTTGCGGGCTGCAGACGAACAAATGAATAGAAGACCATGAAACTCGTAAACACCATTATTTTCACATTTTTCATGGAAATCGGTCGGTCGGGCCGTTGAGCAAACATCTGCCGGCATGCAGGGGCCCAACGATATACCTGAAAACGGTCTTGTAAACACGAGTGTAAACAAGACTGAGTCATGGCATTGTTGGTCGTTAATAAACAAAGGGCAGAGATTAAAGTGTGCAGCCGCAATGACTTGGAAGGGTTTTTATAGTTCGAAATGAGCGTGAAAATGTGGCCTTCGAGATTCGCATGAAAGAGGAAAGATAGTATAGGACAAAGTTGGTTTGAATGAGAGCTGCTAATTTGGTCGAGTTGGTCGAGTCTAATCTTGGCCAAAGAGGGAGGGAGCAACAGCTGTTGAGAGGCAGCGTTATCAGGACCGGAAACGGCGTTAAGACGCAAACGGGGAGGGGACTCGAGCTGACATTGACCGAGACACTCCGTCGCAGACAAAGGGATCGCCCGATATTGATTTTCTCGTGCCGGCGACAAGACCCATGAGGTCTCTTTGTATTCGTATCATGGCTCTCCCTTCGCTCTTTCTCATCCACGATACCCCACCCTCATTTTCGAACTGGGTCATACGTCTAATCTTAAAAATACATTATTAACATTCACGTTTTTTAAATCTCATCAGCAGCACTTTTGAAATTTAAACTTAAATTTGACGATTAAACTTTTCATTTTCAGTTTCAATTCTGTTTATAATTATAAAATTTTTAAGTTTAAAACGTCAAAGTGCCCTCAGTGTAACAATGTGCCAAAGCAAAATAGACAAATTCCGTTTTCCAAATGCATCACACAAAATTTATATGTCAAAATCGTATTTAAGGTGTTAAAAAAACAAACAATACATTTAGATTAAATGATTGAAAATATGTTTGCTCTTTTTAGGTGTCCATTTTTGCACAGAACAGCTGGAGACACAGAGAGACGTTACCATCTACGATATTATAAGACATGCATGTGCGTACATGACACAGACTCGAGAGGATTCTGCGTCAAAAATGGTCCCCATTGCGCGTTTGCGCATGGAAATCACGATCTTCGACCACCAGTATACGATATCAAGGAGATTCAGGCCTTGGAAAACCCAGACTCGGACCCAAATTCAACGTCCAACGGACCCAATATTTTGGATAAGGAACGCAACCTGATGAACGAAGACCCCAAGTGGCAGGATACAAATTATGTACTGAGCAGTTACAAAACTGAACCCTGCAAACGGCCACCGAGACTTTGTCGCCAGGGATACGCTTGTCCACAATATCACAATAGCAAGGATAAACGAAGAAGTCCTAGACAGTATAAATATCGGTTGGTGGATAAAATTCATTATTTTTTTCTTAACTTTTATCAAACATCATTTTCAAGTTTCATCAAATGAAAGCAAATACAGTGAGAACAAATTGAATTGAGGAACATCGTTGCAGGTCAACACCTTGTCCGAACGTGAAACATGGAGAAGAATGGGGTGAGCCTGGTAATTGTGACCAAGGAGACTCGTGCACGTATTGTCACACGCGCACGGAACAGCAATTTCATCCTGAGATTTATAAGTCAACTAAATGCAACGACGTTCAGCAGGCAGGCTATTGCCCACGCGGTGTCTTTTGCGCTTTCGCGCATGTCGACCGTGAGTGTACGCAAACCTATGCAAAATAACTACAAAAACATCCATTTTCTGTACAAAATTCGTTGTTCCTACAATTGTTTCAAACTCTGAAAAATATTTTCTTTCTGTTTCTTATTAAAATGTTTATGTTGCTTTTTTAGTCTTGCAAACCGAAGAGCTTCCTCTACCAAGAGACATGGGAGTGTCGTTAGATTGTGGAACAAATTTGGCCGATATCTTGAACAACGTTCTACCAACGGATAAAAGGACTCATGAAAAGGAAAAGACAATAAGTGATAATAATGTATGTGCAGGCAACAAATTTAAAAGCAAAACTTTGTTGAAAAACATTGTTAACTCTTATTGTATGGTTTTTCAGTTTTCTGCATTACAAAATGGAAGTGGTGAAGTATCAGAATCAGCAAGTACAAGCAGCTTAGGAAGTAATAGTTCACACAATAAAGCACCTGGTGCGCAATTGCACAACTCAAATTCGAATTCTAACTCAAATCACACGTCGAATCAGTCCAAAATGGGCACACTCATTTGCAATCCTTCTCTGTTACAAGTTGTAAGTAAATGTAGTTGAATCTATTATTATTTGTTGTTTTATTTAAGAACAAAAATGATTGCTTCTTTTTTGACTGTATCATTTGTACGCTATAACGTGTCATCCCTGTTTGTTTGGTAGGGCGAAATGCGCAAACGAATGATAGCCATAGAAAAAGATACGTCACTCTCGAGCATAGATAAAGCACATCAAAAGCAAAATCTTTGTTTAGCTTATAATTTGAACGGCGCCTTGAATAGTCATTCATTATCAAACGTATCACCACTGTCAAGCTCATTTTATGGCAACGACACAGTTGAATCTGTTGTTGGTAAGTAAACATGTATTATTTTTCATTTTTAAATGAGCACACATTGCTTTGAAAGCTTGTATGTTTCATGCTTGGATGTTGTTTGCAGGAAATGCGTTAGATGAACTACGCTTAGACGACCCGTTAGGCTTGGTAGATTCAATTCGGGAAACAAATTCGCCGATTAATAATTCAATATCGGCAGGCCTTGCAAGCTCCGGGCTGCTTGGCAGTTCGGCTCCAGTCAACATCCCAGGCATGACCGATCGCTCGGTCCTGACTAATTTTTCGCCATCGACATCCAGTCCATTACAGCATTTGCAATCGTCGAGTTTTCTCACAGGCTCGAGATTCTCACATCAAGACTCCATGGAATCGGTTCGTTGCACCCAATTTTTTTATATCTTCATTCACTTCTTTATCGCATTTTCGCTTACATAAATTGACTGCTTAGTTTTGCATGCATATCAATATAAAAACTAATTATTTGAAAGTTGCAAATACAAATAACAATGTTAATTTAAAGATGCGTTATCTGTTTCAGTCGATGCCTTTTATGAATCATGTGTCAGATACGTTTAGTAATCATATTTCTCAATTGAGCAGTTCGGCGTCCAAAATTGGTAGCGGCTTTAATAGCAGTTTGTTTGATTTTGCCAATCAAGGAATGTCGCCATTGCGAACGCAACAACACCCGGCATCGCCTTTAGTTAATGCATTCTCAATGAGTCCAAACAATTCCGGATCATTATCAGAGGTAAGAGATTTATTTTCAAATCATGGTCTCAGAAAAATAACAATAAATGAGTCGAGCAATTTTAGTAATAATTAATTTGATGCTGCAGATACAAAGGCTCCAAGAAGAACTAAGTTCAAGCCGAGCACAACTAGCCTCGTGGGAAGAACGTCTGAATCAAGCGAGAGCCGCTTGCGAAGCCTGGCAATTAGAAGTTGAAGAGGCAAAACGCAAAGCTTCCATAGCCGAACAACAAAGAGATGAGGTAATTTTGGTATAATGTATTAAAGATTATATTGCAAAATGACTACATAAATTCACGAAAAAATAATATGATTAATACAAATAACATGTCATTTTGGAATTATTTTAATTGCTCATTTTTTACATTTACTCCCACTGACTATTGAATAACAATTTCAATAATAACCTTAATTAGATACACGTGGGAGGAAAAATAAAAGTTCGTATCGGGAAATAGTGTTTGATGGAAATAAAAAAAAATAAATTAAAAGATTCACTGGTTTCAGGCACTTATGCAGATGAAAGCTGTCAGAGTAGAGAATGAAAATTCATCAAGTGGAGCGGCCTTCTTGCAATCGTTGAATCGAGTAGGCGAATTACGAAATATGTCCATAGGTTCTTTGAAATCGGTACAATCAAAATTGCGCTCAGATCTTGAGGAAGTTGAAAAGGTACAAAGTCACTTTTTATAAAAAAAACATCGAATCAAAATTTCATTAAAATTGTTAATGTCGAGTTTGTTTAATTTTCTTTTAATTCTGTCCTTAGGTTTTGTATAGAGAAACGGCAACAAAATGCATGGTTTGTGAAGAGCAGAACAGAGCTGTGACACTGTCACCTTGCAATCATTATGTTGTTTGTTCGACCTGTGCTCCGAACCAACGTGAGTGTCCTTATTGTCAAACGCCAGTTGTATCAACAAGTTAGACCACGATCAAACCAGATGGACAAACATTGTCTCCTAAAACTCGTGTCTAAGCTTCGTTTCAAGCAGACAACACTTTTGCAAACAATTTTATCTGATTTTTAAACAAATAACATAGCTATATATTTATATAAATGAGAACGAAAGGAACAAAAGAAAACAGATGACTATATCAAATTTTGCAATATCACTGTATATTACAGGACCCATGTACCAATGTACAACGCAAATTGAGCAAAAAAAATGGGAGGACAAAAGTCAGAAAAAAAAAACAGATGAACAATTATAAGGGATTACATAATGGAAAGGGCTAGAGATAAACGAGATTTTTGACAGACATTTTTGTTCAATGATTTGACGATTGTGTTGTGTCAGATTTCTCACTGTGCCCTGTACCCTTTGACTTGAAAACAGGCCTTAGATACATCGACGTGTATTTTTGATCAGATCGATGATGCCTATATATTTTGTTACTGATTGATGTACATTACTTTGTGGGGAAACGAGTATATCAAATAAGGCTGATAAGACGATCCTCATCAAGAACATTAAGTTCAATTGCGCGCGTTGCTAATCAAATGATATTTATATTCTACATTATATTTGATGAAAGCAAGTTTAGTACCTATTACATTGTAAGTAGGATTTTCCAATTGAACTATAACAAATTTATGAGTATTATATTAATGATATAATTGCATAGATATATACTATCGTTCATTTAAAATATCACACGTCGAGTCAAGATTTTAACAAAGTTTTTCTTTTCTTTTTTTCATTATTATTATCATAGTTCGAGTTACAAATTTATTACTGTAATGTTACGTTTTTTACCTTTTTTTACTACGGTTCATACAATTTTTATTCATCCTCGGGTGAACAGATTCAAATTTTAGTTTTTCTAATTAACTGATTTATAATTAAAAATGATTATATTCTAGTTCAGATAGATGATTAGGTGACCAGATAGATTAGTATTGTACACATACAGGCCAAATCGCAGTTTTGTTCTTTTTTTTACAACAAGAATGTTGCCCGACCTAAAATTTCCTTTTCTCACGTTAAATCCGCACCTACAATTTGTACAATTCAGATTTCAATAGACTAAGTGGTTTGCGAATGAAGCAAATCTATGAACGTGTTTTGACATTTTTAATTTATCTTTTTTTTTTTACAAGTTTTATTATATTTTTACTAGTCTATTGAAATTGGCATAGATTTGATAACAAAATCAAGTCAATTGCGATAGTAAAAAAATTGTTGAGTGTTTAAGTGATTTAGGGTTGCGAATTGTTTCACGTTAGTGACGAAAGATGACGAATGTTTACAATCTTTTTTGTGATAATTCACAGTCACGCCAAACTTGAGTCGAACTTAATTACAGTTTATGAATTATTATTATAAAAAACTGGGACACGAATTGTCTGCGTTCTAACTTTTAATGTTTTAGACGTAAGTTGCGTAGAAAACTTAGGATTTTTCAATTCATAATCAAAAGAAAAAGAAAGACAAAAAATCTAGAAACATTTATAAAAAATGAAAATGTAAATTGAATGAATAGTTATAATGGTAAAAGACAAGGCGACGGCGACAATTGAGCTTAGTGCCGAAAATGAAAAATTGTACAACTTATAAAAGAAATAACTAAAATAAAATTGAAATTGGATAGTTAGCTTTCTCACTAACTTTAGAATCAACAGGGAAAAGAGAAATGAAATGAAAATGTCTAATGAACGGTTAGGATAGCTAGGTCGTTTTTGTTCTAGACAAGTAAACAAAGCTAATTTCTTGTTCTTTTTTATACATGTATTTAATTTTTTATCTCAGTACATTATTATTCATAAGATTAACAATAGTGAGTTGTCGAGTTTATTTTATTATTTCGTACAATTCCACGATGTTTCATCGTTACAAAAATCTATGAATGTGAAAATGATAAAACGAGGCCAAAAACTGAATAAATGAATGAATATACACTTCAAATATCAGGTCAGTTTTTATCTGAAAGAAAAGTATCTGAATATTTAATAGCTGTTAATAAGATGATTGAAGTGAAAAACTAATTATAATGAGAGTTGGTGGGAGAAAGTAATAGAAAAAACTGGTCAAAGTTTTGCAACCGCCCCAGCTCTCAAATTTTTATAGTATCCTATCTAGGAATTAATCAATTTAATCGTACTCTGATTATTGCATTTTTCCAATACCGAATACGCCTCTTGCAAGCAAGCATGGACGAATTTTAAAGATGGCAACTTAACAACAATTGTACGAGCATTTTAGAACCGAGGGTTTTTGAAGTTGCAGAGGCCAAGTGGCGTAGAAGACAAACCCTTTTTTCTCGCTTGTAAGGTCGCATAGCAACATCACCGCGACTTTTTTGCATTCTTGTGAAGAAACAAGCGTTTTCAATAAATATATACACAATCATTTACTGATTTAGAATAAAATACCAGTTATGTATGATGAATTTAAATTATTCTGACTAAAGGTAAAATAAACTAAACCATACAAAAATGAAAACAAATTTAGATAATACATAGGTTAATAGGGGAATAACAAAGTAAATGATTAGCTCTATCATGTCTATTGATGAGAATAACATAATTGGAGTTTTGAAATATAAAAGAAACTGCTACCTGTTGGTTTTTTTAATCGTCACTCATATATAACATTCACTTATACTCGATTTTTGATAAGACTGCTTCGGTAAGGCCAAAACCATTGTTTCGCTTCCAAATAAAACTCGAATTTTTTATTCTCATTCGCAAGCACATTGAAAAATACACTTTGAACTTGGAACCGACAAAATTGAAAAACAGGGCAGGTGAAATTGAATTATAATAATAGATATATTTTTCGACAAGTTACATATAATAATAATTACAAATGTTAAGAGGTGCGAGCGAGTCGTTCGGGTCAATTTGTGCGACCGAACTTGGCCCCGCGCACTTCGACACCGTAGACATAGTCACAAGGCTGCTGTACAATAAACAAAATAAATATGCAACAACCAACAATCACGTCTTAACAGTATGATATCAAGTGAAATATTGTAATCGAATTGCTGATCGTTTTGTATTTTCATGGTACTGTTGCTCTCAAAAAAAGTTATTTTATTTTTGTTACTTGTTCGTCACACTGAGCCAAGTTCGGTGGAGTATGTATAACCTCCGACGAGAGTGGATACCAGGGAACTCCGACTTCGGTGGTTGACGAACACCAATAATTGGGGTACAACAACTGTCGAATTCGGTGTTTATACACTACCAACTTTTCAATATTCGACATTCTCCAAGTCGGAGGTGTATAACCCCCAAATCGGGAAATACTCACCACCTCCGACTCGGAGAATATTGAACACCGAAACGGTGGTAGTACGTAAACACCGAATTCGGCAGTTTGAGAGAACTTGGGTCAGCATTAATTTTTTGATGCGATAAATTGCACTTGTTACTCTAACTTCCACCTTTGAGTACAAGATTCATGTGCGATTGATAGTGCACTGTTTATTCCAGCCACGTTGCATTTGTATTGCATTCAGTTTATTATTTGTATGAACTGGCATCTTTTATTAAAGAGACAATAGGAGCGCTCTGGAAAAAAGATTTGCATTTTTTTGAAGATCATCGTTGATTTTTGTTTCGGGGTACTGCAAATTTTGGAGCAGAAATATAGAAAGTGCATCTTTTTTATTAGTTTTTATATTTTTTCATATTGTGCATCGGTTTTGTATTGCATTTTTATTTGTAAGAGATGAAACAAATTGATATCGACAAGAGTGTCAACCAAAGTTTTGCGAGTAACCCAATTGTAAAAATCACAAGCGATGTTAAAATGGTGACCGTGACACTGTGATTATGTACAATATAAGATATAAATCTTAGATGTTTAATAGCACATTGAAGAGTAAAGAGTAAGTTTTGTGAAAAAAGCAAAAAAGATAGATTCAGAAGAGCAGATTTGTGAGCAGCGATTCGATTTTTTTCCATTGAATGCAATGGTTCGTTTATTTTTCTAACTGACGATCTTTTTTGAATATCACAAGATTTTAGAAAGATTTGCACAAAAAATTCAAAGATAATAATTCAAACAATAAATACCTTAATGTATGCAATAAGAGCGCAAGTTTTATAAAGACGAATAGGAGATTGTGTAAAACAAATGTATTTTTTGGCATTCGAAACGTAAATTTTTTTAAGTGTATTTTCTAGGATAAAAGCAGATGTTACTATAACTGTTACTGCTTTTCTATCATAATAACATATGACATACCAAAACGTTTGCATCCATGAAAAAAAAAAAAAAAAAAAACAGTTGATCGGGTTATGCAAATTTCATAGTTATGAACACTCACCATTCAAGGCGTCCGAACTCAAGTTTTCATCAGTAATTCTTTTATATTTTTTTGATAATAATACTATCGCTATTTTAAGTGCTCTTTTTGTTTTTTATTTGTACAATGTATTTTGTAACATACAAAATTGTATAGATTTAACGGTTGGATGATTCACGTCATGCAACTATATTTTCATACGTTTTTTAATATAAATTAATCTACAATCTTGTCATTTATGTTTGGTTGTTTGATTAGTTTTAACCAATTACATTTACTATTTATAAATGTTAAAATTAGAGAAATTTATAAAGTAGCTGTCAAATATTGAAATTTTATCATTGTATTACATGCAACTGTAGCTTCTTTTCATATAATGTAGAATGAAGAATGAAGAAGTGACGAATTGCCTCACGAGCACAGTTTACTGATACAAAAATATTCTTTTGTTTTAAAAAAGACAGAAACTCAAAAACTTCAAAATCGTAACAGAAAGTTCTCTATTTTTATATCTAGATACTTGAAGTGCCATCACAAACTAAAAAATTGAGAGAAAAAATGAAAAACAAATTGAAAAAATTGTAATAAAATCACTAAACATGCACTTGTGCAAAAATTTCTCAGACCATTTTCTATGTGAGTTACAATAGGAAGTATAACGCAACCAGAAAAAGGTTAAGAAAAAAATGAAAATATTTTTACATTACCAGGACAAAGCTGTCTTCCTTAAGCAATGCATGGCGTTTGTGTATCAGAGAGTACAGAGTGCGTGAGCTAAAAGTAACAAATATTAATTCGGAAAATTGTTAACCAATATCTATTGTACTACGTGACCAACAATTGATTTGTAATTGAACTTTAGGACTTGTAACGAGATAAGTATTTACAAAAAACAAATATGTATACGTCATATTGTCTCGACTTTGTAGCTATATTGATTACTTATTTTTGTAAACGAAATGACTATTTTGGGACACCAAGAGATGGACTAAAATGGACAAATTAGTGTATTGCGTTGCGATACATTTCGTTGAAAACTTTTTTTCCAATGATCGCTCAACATTTTTCAAATTTTCCGAAAGTACAACGTTTCTTTGATTTTTGTACTAAAAAAATTGACCAGATTCTCTAAATTGTACGATGTGTTTTGCATATAATTGTAATCGTATGTAAATTAGTGTGTACAGTTTTGTATGTTAACAAAGCTCAACAAATCTATTATACAATTTGATTGAATTTGAATGATTTTTCAATGAAAACAAACCAGCGACGTCCCATCAAATTCCTGATCGCTGTTTTGCAACTCACACCACCGTGTTATAACAGACTGCTTACAGTGTTAGTTATTTATAATTCATTAACATTTTTTTTATTTGCACTATTTCAATAACTATAATGAAACATTTTTGCCACCAGCAAGATTTGAAAATATGATAAATGAAAAAATATATATACGAACTAAAAAACTCAATACAAAATCAATTGTACAAGACGATCTGAAATCTATCCGTAATATTTTAGTTACTATGGACAACTACTTTTTTTTATATTTTGCACCAATTTGCATCAGATTTTTGTAATGATGAATAGAAATGCACAAAGAGCCCTATTTTTGCTGGAAATATAAATTTGTAATATACTTATAAAACAATTCACAAGCAGACCTCACTAAATAAAATGAAATGAAATATTTTGATGATTGTAAAAAAGAGATTCTGACAATAAGAATGTTAACTCAAACTACAAACATAGACCAGCAAAAATAGTACATATCAAATAAGAAAGAATGAAAAATACTTAACATTATAAAATGCCTAATCAATTAACCGAACAAAATATCAATAACTTTGATGACCAGCTATTCACATCAATAATGATTATTACCTTTTTGATATGCTATAAATTTTCAATGATGTTGATGCAATTAAAATATTAAAAATGTATCTTATAAAAGATTCGACGCTTTTTTACTTTGTAAACAAAATAAAAATGTTAACTGTACAAAAGAATGCTTGTGTATAGGCGAAATAAAAATGAATTGATAATTTAACTGGAAAATTTCTCTTGAAAATTATGAACTATATGTTGTTTACTAATTATGACATTTTTATAAATCAAAATTTGATCGGAAGAATGTGATGCGCATGTGTTTGCACCGAGGGACAAATTTAATATTACAATAAGCCGTATAGGAGTACTAAAATGAATGTCAGTACAAATTACAATTGATAAACCATTTTTGGCACTACTAATTTGATAGAAATAGAAAGAACAAAGTACGTAAATGCTAAAACAAATTAATATATATGATATATTAGTACATTTCATACCAAGGCGTTCGGGCATTGGTACGAACTATTATATACTTTTCATGCCGACAAGCCCAAAAGTGTCGCGACTTCCCACACTTCCGAAAGTAAGACCAAGCTTTCGGTATTCGGTCTTACCCTGGGCGTCGAAAGTTCGCACTTTCGGGCTCGAGGTGTGAAAAAATAATTATAGTACATACAGGTATTAACATATTTTATTACAGTTGATGGTCAATAAAAATTATTCTCTATTTTATCATTTTTTCGATGACTGAAAGTTTATGTGTGTTTTTATTAATATCAATTATTACTGATATATCTGATCATGTAATAGCCTTTCTGATTCGTAGAGCGAATTTTCGTTGATACCTTTTTATGCTATGAATTATGTACAATTAGCTAATGTATCATCCAATTTTAGATATTGTAAGCTATTACATACATTGAATTGACTGGAGATACAAATAATAAAATCACAATTAATTACAGTGTTTTTATTCATAATACAACATTAATACTGGAACAATTTGAGTGAACCGTGAACAAATCTGTTCAATTTCGTATAGATTTTAAAAAATCGATTCCCCGAATACTGACGATTTGAAATATATTTCAAACCTTTACAACTTGTATGTTCCGGTGCTCATGTTGCAACAAACCTCTTGTATATAGTTTCTGGACCATATGAATGACTTTTAGAAGTCCATCTAAGATCTATGCTATAGACAGCACTTTGCACTTTCATTTAACTGACGTTGAATTCTGATGAGAATGATTTGGATGTAGTTTGCGGCATGCCATATGTATCGCCCACCTTCGCGCGCGATTTGGAAAGAATAATATAGTCCATTACGTGGACACGAAGGGCCACTCTGTCAAGGAGGTCCTTCGCGTCCTTGTGATAAAATATCCTATTATTTAGGATTTATGTAGTCTTAACAAAAATATTCTACGTTAGAATCTTGAAATTAGAATCTTGACTGAAGTCGGAATAAGGTAAAAATAAATGTTTCATCCATTTTTATTACACTACAGTCAGTTATATCTTGCTTTTATATATCACAAAACTTTTGATACACATCTGAGTGAAAGTATTTAGGACCTGCGTCCTTGAAACGGCCCTGAAAATTCATATTGAAGTTAAAAAATGTAATGGGAAATACTGTATTTAACATATTTGTTCACAATTGTCGAGGTTTAAAAGGTCAAATAAAATGTCCCGAATTCTTCTCACAATTTATTCATAAAAATCTAACACGAAAATGCCGAAATATGAAAATCTTATATAAAACAATGAATTCTAATATGTTTATGTTGTTAATAATCTGTAGACTTTTTTAATGTTTGATAAATTTTTGAAGGTCATAGCAGGGCAACCATGTTATTTTTGTTTGTATTACAGTTTTTCATTGTTCTCTGTATGTCATCAATAGCGAATTGAAAATTCCATCTCCGAAGATCGATAAATGCATCACAACACTTTTGATATGATATATCTGTCAAAAAGTAATGACAAATTTCTAGACTAAGGAAACGACAAGACTATGGAAATTCGATTAAATCTGACGCAATTGAATCTCATTTATCAATACACAATAAATCAATAAGATCTCTTATAGAAAAAGGTTCTTAATTTCAATGAAATTGTATGTGAAAAAAGCGAGCCAGTCGGAAAAGCCGTTAGAAACGCTTGGACCAATGAACGCACGGCTTACAAACGACGGTGAGCGCGAAATTAAGCATTATCCTACAGGGCAAAGCGGCACTGCGAGCACGCTCCGGCACAATAAACTCATCACTCAGTTTTGGTCGATCGTCGAAACAGTTGATTGTTAGTGACTACGTCTCTCTGTGTTTTTCATAGAATTTTCTCGAAAAGGTAAGCATTTTTCAGATTCAACCATCTAAATCCTCCACAATTCTTTCTCATTACACATGATTGTTATAAACAAACGCTATTCAACAATTTCAACGCGACAGTACGGGTTACTTATTCAGCGTCGTTTACCGCGTTGAAAATACACGGCCGCCATTTTGTTTATCCTGCTCTCTTGGAGGGAAAACAGAAACCGTCTAGTCGCGCTTCCACTCATTTTGTTGCTCCAAAAATAATCTTCTTATTGTACTTTAATTAACAAGTTTACAAGTAGTTAATCATACTTAACTTAATTCATTCAAGTGACACGTGAGTTTTTTGGAATTTCTTGACAGGTAAACGCTAGAGAATAGAGCGCGGATCATTTTCTTTTTAATGCCACCGCAACGATTTAATGAAAATAATTCCAATCGAATCGAATATTCTTAATGATAATTGAACAGATAAAAATCGGGAAGTAACAACACGTAAGTTCGTGTTAGTTTGATTTAGCGGTTTAGTGGTATAGTTTAGTTTAAAAATTTGAAAACGCATAAAAGATTTTCTTAAGGAAATTGGTAGCGTGGTTTCTTTTTATTGCCCAGAGAATATAGAACGTCGGTTATACAAAATGGCGTTGTTTCATTGTTGGTATTTTTCAGTTATTGTTGACACGGCATGCAATCTGGTTTGAACGCTCAATGAGGCGTAAACAACAATAACAAAAACTTTACAATAAAAATAAGTATAGAGTAAAAATCAAAAGGAAATAAAGCTAAAACAAAAAGAAAAATGCTGAATAGAAAGCTGTAAAATTAATTGGATCGCCGGGCCTCACGCATTACTATTTCATTAACTTATACAAACACAGAAGTAATTACGTCATGTCCTCATTCATTGTTTATAATGTTGTCCAATTAGATATGTTCCTCTTTTTTTACAATTAGTAATGCACAAATAGCATTGTTTATTTATTTTTTAATACCCTTTAAACTATTTGAAATCATTTGAGTGATAAAGATATACATTTCTATTTTTTGTTTAGTGTTTAAGATGACTTTGATTAAAAAATTGACGACCAATTTCAATAAAAACTGTTTCTTAGATAATGAAAAAAAGGATGTAAAAATATCAACGGTTATCTTGTATTATAATCTTGTGAATAAGTTTAGATTTATAAATAATTCTCATCTGAGTAATTAATTACTGTGAATGACGAGTTAATATTATCGTATAGTAATCGAATGTTTAGGGATCGAATGATAGTAATACAATCATTTTCGAATGAAGTGAATAGCGTGTTTACAAAATAATGTCTCATGAAAATGAAAATATTTGAAATTATACGTAAATTTAGACTCAAACTATTGATCAAACAAAAAATTTCAATCATCGAATTTTGAAAGAAAATTGAAGTCTTAGAACAATTATTTTAATGTAGTTTTTATTTCCAGAATAAACAATGGCTCGTACCAAGCAGACAGCTCGTAAATCCACCGGAGGAAAAGCTCCCCGTAAACAACTTGCCACTAAGGCAGCGCGTAAAAGTGCGCCATCAACCGGAGGAGTTAAAAAGCCGCATCGTTACAGGTAAACTAGAAATTTAAGAATGAATATTGATGTGATTGAGTTATAAGAATGGGCAAAACTAAACTGGAATGATTTGTCTTCAGGCCTGGTACTGTAGCTCTTCGAGAAATCAGAAGATACCAGAAATCTACCGAGTTGCTGATCAGGAAGCTGCCGTTCCAGCGTCTGGTTCGTGAAATCGCACAGGATTTCAAGACCGATCTTCGTTTCCAGAGCGCGGCCATCGGTGCTCTGCAGGAAGCTTCTGAGGCTTACCTGGTCGGTCTGTTCGAAGACACCAATCTGTGTGCGATCCACGCTAAACGCGTCACCATCATGCCGAAAGACATTCAGCTGGCCCGACGAATCCGTGGCGAGCGTGCTTAAGCTGTGCTCGCAACACAGTTGCTGAATGCCCTGTTTCTCTTATCGATCAACATTATAACACTTCTCTGCGGGTGTTTTAGTTTTTTTTTTGTCATCATTTCCGCAAATTCTAGTTCTCACTGCCAATCCTAACTTTACATGGCACATGTTCGATCTATGCAAAAAAGGATGACCTGAGATCATCACTCACGCGTTGTAGTCGCCGACTAGATACCGCGTTCTATCATTCACGTTTTCCTTGTCAGCTGAATTATAGCCATCATTTAATTATTTATCACTTTTTCTTTCGGTTCGTGATTCTGACGCTCACGAAAATTAAATTGGTGTTTTTTTTTTTATTTTTACATCATGGAGATCATCTATGTTTTGTAGTCAGTTTACTTTGTGATGGCAGTAATTCAAATGCAACTAGTTTTGGAAAGTCGCTGATAATACCACGCGATTATTGCGAAAAAATACCAAAAAACCACGAAATGTTTGATTCGATTATTTGAAAAAATGTTAAATTGAAGCGCCAGTCGACGTCTTACATAGATTCGGACGGGTCTTGAAATATCGCGATGCAAGATAGAACAACGGCGCCTTGCCTCAAAAGATCTTTTCATCAGACATTTTTACACCGAATAACCATTTTTGCAAGTATTAACGTTTTGTTTTGAAGTAAGTTAAAGGATCTTTTGATGAGCCCGCCTCTTTCATTGTGATATTTTATTCTTTATTAAAATGTAAGAATCACTTTTAAGTTTTTCTCTCAATAAATCTAGAGTGATTCTTAGATAAAAATATTTTAGTGGTATAATATATGCATATATTATAGATTATAGAATATATTATTTAAGCGCATCACGTTTTGTACAAAATGAACATTTGACAAATTCAGCTAATTAAAGTTGTCCTCAAGTTAATGATAAAAAAACAACAATATCTGTCGTAGGCACATAATTGGTTAAAAATTTGAAAACCTTTGGTTTTGTGCAGCATGTGATGTCTCAGAAATATATATGCAAAAATATATATTTTTTTGTAGTGAAATGAAAAATTAAAAGATGTTTGTGTTGCGACTGTAGCTAAATCTGTTTACTAGATTTCTGACTAGAGATATTTTTTGTTATAGTTATTATTTTATAGATTGAACATCATATTCACCCATGTAATGCAAAAACTAACGCATATTTGCAAATTTGATAAGTATTCAGAAGATTCGTACAAATCTTAGATAATGTAGTGTGTTTTTAATTTTTAACAATAAGGTGTTGTACTAGCAGTTTTACACGATAAATTGGACATAGAACAGAATTTTATTTGTCATACGAAGAAAAACGCATCTTATTTCATTCACGTTCTAAAACGAATTGAACTGTTTAATTCATTAGCTAACAAACCACAAATTCAGATCAGATCTTATTAATTAGCGGTTCTACATGTAGTATATTATTTCGTATAAACCAATACAATTGTATAAGAAAAATGAACCAAATTATTTATTGACCTACTCCTTCCCAAGCCTCATTGATTATTTCTATTTTGAAGTTGAAATGAAGAACAATTTCAATAAACAATTCTTATTTTCGTTTTGTTTATTTTGTTTGTTTTTTATACATAATTTATTGATGATTATTTATCAACTGAATTATCTTGTAAATTGTTATGAATCAAAGACGACGAATGTTGTATTTGATTATTTAGTATCAACGGTTGAATCATTTGTAAAACAAATGACAAATATCATTTTGCTGTAATTATAACGGGCATGCGCAATGGTCATGTTTGTATGCGCGCAAGAAAGAGAAAGACAGAACACGACAAGAAAGAAAAATTACACAAGAGTACACTTCGAGCCTACGTCTCGCGCTTCTAATACCCTAATACTTGGTCGCGAGTATAAAAATGATTTTAAAAATTAGCCAATTGAAGCCTGGTTTGCGGCGATCGTTCAACCGATTATTCGATCTTGCGTCACAACACGCACGCATTTACACATCACTTTCAGTTCTTCTTTATTCATGACAATAAGTAATTGACAAATCAAAATTACAGCCAAAGACGAAAAAAACCAAACATTGTTTAACAATTCAATTCACAGTTCTTTGAAGATTTGTTGAATGACAATTTTAATCGATGTTTGTGGCTATCAAAACAGGTGTAAATATGAACAATCGTTGATAATAAATAATTGGATGAAGCGTCAACAAGTAAAAAAAAAATAATAATAATGAATGTCAATAAACAATAAAGCGGTAGAAATAAATGATGTTGATTTGTTCAATGTTCAATGTTGTCGTTTGAAAGCGCCCATCTTGATTCGTAAGCGTCTACCTCCTAAGCCTCCTGATATGTCACACATGACTTTCTTATGATTAGTTGACACTAGCCGTGGTACTTCTTATCTCCTAATAGAAGCTATTCCTATCCTTTCATAACGTCATACAATCTTGTGCTGTGATATTGCAGCGGTTACGCTCGAGACAAAAGAGCTCCATCTCTTTTTCAGTAGCAGCCTTCTGAATAGAAAGAGCGAGAGAAGAAAACGTAACAGGAGGCGCTAATAAGCGATACTCTGCGAGAAGCCGCGAAAGAAGAAAATGTTTCAGGGTTCAGGGTGCTGAGCTCGCCTAGATGTATACACACTGACGGAAGAAAAATCGCGATGATGCCCGGCCGCGATTGGTCAGCTCTCAAGACGTGCCTCGCGCTATTTCGCATCTAGGGAGTAGGGACAAGGGTGTCGTGGGCCTCGTCTCGTCGGTGGAGAGAGAGAGGGGAGGTTGAGCGCGCGAGCGTCCGTCGTCCCCCAGCGTCCCACTGCCATCCGCGTACTAGGAAACGTAGTGCATTAGCTCTCTCCCCGACGCTGCGCGCTTTTCGTCGACCAAAAGGTGAGTCATGACTTTTGTGAGTTCTCAAAATGTCAACCCCGTCGACTTAAAAGTCGCCTCGAAACCGAACATAATTCCACATCAATGTAAAACGAGCGGTTCGTGCACGAAACATCGCAGATTGTTTCGAAGCAGCCGAACGCTGCAACGCGCGCCTCCATTTTGATTGACGTTTGTCTTTTGGAGTTGATTGTTGTTCTGGCGGCTTTTCCCCGCGTGAAACTAACCGGACGTCGCGATACGAACGGCCCCTGCTGGATCTTCTTTGAGAGTTTTGAAAAAGATGGTTTTCGGTTTGTTTTAATTTTTGGGTGGCATTTTTTTATGTTTGTTGTCCATTTCGAGAGAGCTTAGCGTTCCTTTTTCTCGGCGCACGAAAGTTTGTACATTGCGCAACGCAGTGGCGTTCTCCATCGCGCGCGCGTTTGCGTTCGGTTCGGTTGCCCGCTGCACACAAGTCGCAACGGGTTCTGCCCCCACCGCCTGGCTATTCTAATTCATCCCCTCCCTCTTTTCTACGACGCTAGACGTCACCTCCCTATTCACAGAGTCAAGGGCGGAAAAGCGGACAGGCGCCCAGAAGTTTGTTTTTGTTATCGGTCGCGGGGTTAATCGCCCCTCAAATATCTTCAAACCACTTTTTAATCCTTAAACAACACTTTGAAAATAAAATTTCGCGATTAAATTATGATTCAGATCAACTTCTCAGAGATCAAGGAGTTTTTGAATCTTTTATTGTTATTAACCAATTTCTTGTTTTGAATTTAAATCGGAGTAACAAATTTGAAATTAGAATATTGGTAACAAAGTTTTGAATTGTGAAAACAACTGAAAATCGTTTGTTTCTTTTTTGTTTTCTTGTTGTTTCAAATGTTGTTTGTTACATCTATATGTTAGGAGAGGGGGTGTGGTCCAAGAAAAAGCGCCAAAGTTATACGTCACTGTTATTTCTCCTACTGCGTTTTCTTTCTTGTGTTCGTGGTTCGTGTGGTCTCTCTAGTGCACGTATTATATTTTGTACTCAACGTTCAGTATATTCGGTTCGGAGGCAAAAGTTGATCAGCGAAGCTTTTGTTTGTGATTCAGCGACGACTCTTCGACTTAGAAAACGTTAACCTAGGTTCGTGTTGATGTTATTGTGCTCAATTATTTTTATCAGTGCTGGCAATGCGCGATTATTTGTTCGTCTAAAGACGCGTTGGTGGCTTATTGTAATTTGTAATTCATTTACAGTTCGAAATATTGAAAAGTCTATTTTTAGGTTATAACTGCTTCTTGAGTCGTTTGTTATATTACGACTGTCAATTTTATTCATTTTGTCTATAGAGATTTATTATTATTTTTTTTTCAAAGCGTTTGCAGGATATTGCGAGAAAGTACATTTTAAACAAGAAAAAGTCGAGTGAAAGAACTATTGAGAATCGGAAGAGAATGGGAATGAAAATTATAAACGTGGTCATTATTTTTTTTTGCGTAAGTCACTCAGTCTCAAGCTTGAATGGTTCATCGAAATCAGAGGGCGTTGCGCTATGAAATCGAACACAAGGATTAATGGAAAGTCAATGATCAATAGAAATCTTTAAATGTTTAAAAATCGACCGTTTATAAATAACAATTTAGCAAATGAATGAAAGCGTTTATTTATACTTAACTTTTTTAATGAGAATACTTTGCATTTGTTTATTCTTTTGTTTGCTCATTTCTAGAACTTTCAAATTGATTTAAAAAATATACATAGAACAAAAACTATAAACAATTAAAAAACGATTTTCAGACGGCAATTTTCCATTTCTTACTCAAAAATTGATGTAATTTAAATAATGTCGTAATCAGTAGCACGATTTTTTATTTTGTTTATCGCAATTGATTTGAAAATGTATATTTGATAAATTAAGTACAAATTCCAATCTATGTCATGGTTATAAAAAGAAAACTTGTTCGAAAATTGTCATTAATTGAAGGTTTTATTTCCAGAATAAACAATGGCTCGTACCAAGCAGACAGCTCGTAAATCCACCGGAGGAAAAGCTCCCCGTAAACAACTTGCCACTAAGGCAGCGCGTAAAAGTGCGCCATCAACCGGAGGAGTTAAAAAGCCGCATCGTTACAGGTAAACTAGAAATTTAAGAATGAATATTGATGTGATTGAGTTATAAGAATGAGCAAAACTAAACTGGAATGATTTGTTTTCAGGCCTGGTACTGTAGCTCTTCGAGAAATCAGAAGATACCAGAAATCTACCGAGTTGCTGATCAGGAAGCTGCCGTTCCAGCGTCTGGTTCGTGAAATCGCACAGGATTTCAAGACCGATCTTCGTTTCCAGAGCGCGGCCATCGGTGCTCTGCAGGAAGCTTCTGAGGCTTACCTGGTCGGTCTGTTCGAAGACACCAATCTGTGTGCGATCCACGCTAAACGCGTCACCATCATGCCGAAAGACATTCAGCTGGCCCGACGAATTCGTGGCGAGCGTGCTTAAGGTGTTACATTTAAACTCATACATACCATTTAATACCACGATAAATATTTAGTAATTATGACTATTCGTAAATAGTTGATAAATGTAAAACCGACTTTTCAATCGTTTATTATTCCTTATCCAAAAGTCAGTCTAGCATTCTAGCTTGAGTACTTGTTTTTCATGTTCAAACAGAAAGATGAGAAAGAGAATGTAATGATAATAGAGATAAAATGTATTGATTAGGAAAGAACGCGATGACGCCGAAAAAGTTGATACATTTTTTAACGCTTTTTTAACGAAACAAAAAGTTGAAAAAAAAGTTACAAAAAAGCTTGATCAATTGAACAAGTACAGTATTTTTTCTGCGAATCGCGATTCTTTGACGGTATATTTATCCGATTTCATCCATGGTCATTCATAATTATAATTTTGTTTAGAGTTTCGTCATCATCATTAGTATCATACTCAACGTAATTGTCCTACGTCTTAATAAAAAAAAGTTTTCATAGTTTGTATGTTACATCAAAATAACTTGATCTAATCTAGCAAAGACTCACCAAATTAAAAATTCGATGACAACAATTCTTCGCGTGTACGGATTTGTTCGATTTATTTCTGAATTTGCTATAACAAAAAGAATAAAAAGCAAAAGCATATAGGCAGTATTTGTAATTATTTCAGCTATAATAATTATTATTATCATCAATCGAATGTCAAAAGTATAAAGTGTAATAAATTACGCCAGTGAAAATTATTTGAATGTTGTTTTTATTGAACATATAGTTATAAACATCTACAACACTATTTCCAACTAAAAGTAACTGTTATTCATGTCGTTTTTTTTTACAAATCGCTGATCATACTTTATTTACAACATTTGTGTAGCGCTACTTCATGAAAAATTATATACTTTACTGGTTAATGATGCATTTTGAATACTTCTGATTGAACATCTTTTTTTTCATACTCCTTTATTTATTTTTATATTTTTTCGATGTTCTAACAATACTCAGAGCTTTTCTATTCCGTTTTGTTCTTAAAAATTTTTCTTAAAAATCAATACTAAATAATCATGAATTGAGCAAACATAGAATTGCTGTTTTGAGTCGTGAAAATATCAAACGCCTTTGAATTGTTGATCAATAATTTAAAACGTTAAAAGTTGATTATTGATTATTATAAATAATAAGAATGGTGTATCACCATTCCTTAATAGATCTTACAAATAGTATTTCCGCCTTTGATATTTCATGAAAATGTTCATTGTAGAATCGTTTAGACCTTGTAAGCGAGTTAGAAAAGGATTTTATTTTAAAGAGTATGAATTTTTATGTACAAATGAGGTATGTAAAACACTTTTATTTTAAAAAAATGATAAAGTACAGATTGGTAATGCAATTCAATTTTGAATTTTGATAACATTTTAATACCAATCTTTTTTAATAGTCGATCCTGGAAAAACAGTCCTTAAAATTTCCATGTTTCATTAAAAAATTTAAAAATTTGAATGACTTAAATTTTAGCAACGAAGGTTGAAATGTTTTTAGGACAGTGAAACTATTATACATTTTTTTTACATATTTATACAACAATTTAAATTCAAAAACATTTTTTCAAATGTTCAGTTTCTCTTTAAAAAGTTTTATAGACCGGTTCTTTTAGTACTAATATTGCTCAGAAATATAAATAAATAAATAAATATCAAACTTTTCAAAAAAAATCGTCACCATATTTCGAATCAAGTTATTAACAAGATTGACACTTAAAACTAAAAAAGTCAATCATGGTCATCAGAAAATTCAAAATTGTTTGACATCATCCTAGCAAGGAAAAGTCCGAAAACAACTCTATGAATTTTGTTGTGCCTTCAAACATTCAATTTTAGCACGCGGTTTTTTCAATTCAAATTTGTATTTAACAAAGTACATAAAGTTAAAATCAGACTTTTTCCTTTTTCACAAAAAATAAGCGTTGTACATTTTTATAAAATAATGAAAAGAAAAACAATATCATCAAAACGAACGCCTAGCGAACTATTTGATTTTGCGAAGCGAATAATCAGAATTGCATATCCCTTGGGAGTGGTTATTACGATGACGCAGGTGATTAATAATGCACTTACATTACAATACGATTGTTGTTGTTCGTAGCAAGATTTCTCATCTGTCGTCTAGCCCTGATGGAACAAATAAAACTGTACTTGTAAATCCTTTTTCATAAATCAAAAGCAGATGATATATTTTGAACAAAACGAACACGCGTCGATTTGTTTGATTTTGAACTTACACAAATGTATCATGCAAATAAATTCGATTTCATTTTAACAAAACAAACACTGGACAAGTTGCAAATAGATGATTACTCACTAATGAAAAATTTGCTTTTGAAATTCCGGGCTCATTTAGTAGATATTACATGTGAATATCCACAAAATAACGGATCTAACAATCAAGAACGCCGAATTGTAAACCTTCGTGACGTTATTTTCAGTATTGAGAAACAATATTGAGAAGAACGAAATTATTCGACAAATGCAAATCGGAACACAGTGAATGACGAGACATCGCTTGCACCATGCAACACTTAACTACTGCATTATTTTCTAATGTGTAATTTGTAACAATAATTTGGCACAGCACAATAAAATTGCAGAAACTAAAAAACTAAAATCATGTATAAGTTTTCTTTTTTTTTCATACAAAATACCATAACAGATCTTATTAAACATTGTAATGATCCCATTGTACTCATGTTTGTTTTTCATTTTTAATAATTTAAATTTTAAGCATCTATGAGAATTAAAAATGTTTGACTTTTAAATGTTACATATCGCTGGTGTAAATTACATTATTACATGAGTACCTTGATTACGATTGACTATTTTATATACACTTGAAATGCAGTTTCCGGATCATCGATAAAAAATAACTTATTGCACAATTTGTCGGAACTAACTTCAATATGTAATACAAATATCATTCATAAATAACATGACGAACAAAAATGATAATTATCATTTGCTACATGCTCATAAATACATTTGCTCTGATTGTATGAAAATAGATAAATAACTTAAATGATCGGTGTGTGAGATGGAGTGCGTATTGGAAAAATAAGATTGCAAAGCGCACTTAAAAGTTATGTGCTAAAAGCTACTTACAATTTTGTACATCAATTGGCATTCAAATCAACGTTCATCTACCTTAGAATCGTAGTAAAATGAAAAAGTGCGATTCCAGGGAGAAATACCAAAATCATATAATAATTTTGCGAGTTGAAAAAACATAGTAGGAACGCTGTGTACAAAAATAAATTGATCGAAAACTTGTAAACGGTTTTTTGGTTTCAAATCGTGTACAAATTTTGTTATAAACATTGGGAGATTTGTGTCGCGAGATTTTTTGTGAATTCCATTGAACAACACAGACATCACCATAAAATGAGAGACAATACAGATAACGCAGTGGCAGATTACGAACGAGCGTTACCTGTAAAGATCACGCACTGCCTGGTCTTCTCGAGAAGCGTTGCGGCAGGTGTTCAGTTTGTTTTCCAATGCCTGTTTTCAACAAAATCTTATTAGTTACAATCGTTCGATAAAACAGGAAGATCAATCAGGTTTGTCATGCAATTTTTGCATGAAACCTAAGGGGTTTCCACCAATGGTGTCACATTTTGTCATAGCTGTCGCACAGTGCGACATCATTTACTGAAAACCCCTTAACGTATGTTATTGACAAGATTTTTTTTAATTTTGAAAAAAGCTCGATCAGCAATGATTCAGTTTGAGGGTTTTAAAACGTTAATGAACCGAAAAATTTTAATTTTGTTATAATAAAATTGGACTATCTAATTTGTTTTTATTTTTGATTTAAAAATGAGAGACACGGCTAAAAAACAGTGGAAAAAACAGGAGTGACCACGTTTATCTGGTTAAAAGGAGAAAGCTAGATGATGGTTAGGTATGAATTAGCAACGTTGAAGCATTTGAGAAATAAAAAAGAAGGATCAAAAGTAACAAAAGTTGCCAACCTTTTGGCAAATTTAAAGAGGTCGCAGGATCGGTCTCGGTTGTTCTTTGATACACTTATTGACCCTGGTAATGGATGTCACTTTGTCGTCTCCGGGACAAGTGCATTTAACTTTTTTACAATCTATGCAAACCCACCTGTCGAGCTACCAAACCACCATCTATCATAAAACTCTTATTTTTTCTTATTCGTTTTAGTTCTTTTAATTTCAATTCTCTAGTCTAATATTAATCAAAAACTATCCAAAAATTCACCACAATTGTTTTTGTTAATTGAATAATTTTCAGATTTGAATGGTCATCTCTTTTTTTTGGAATCATTAGATACACGTGGTCTTGAAGGATACAACTTCTACTAGCAAAATACAATGATAATAAAAAAATTATAGAATGTTTATTTACCCCGACTTTTCTCATGAGATCACCTATGATGTTCATGGCGAGAATTCTGGTACAAGGAGCCAGCGGCGGATTGTTGTTGTTATTGTTACCAATCACAACTCCGTTTGAAACTAGTGACAAATAACAAGATTCGCGTTATTATCACAGTCAAAGTCATACATTGTAAAAAAAAGAAAATAAAACAAAGCTCAACGTTATTATCAGAAGCGTGAATGTTTGACCTCGATGAGCGATAAAACTTTCGTTTTCCAACGATTTGTGAATGTGTTATGAGAAAAAAAGTTTTGCAAACGGAAAAGCAAGTAAGAAGCATCACTGACCTTGAATTATTTCTTTATCAAAACTCCGTCACCAGAACAAAACCCGTAATTCGTCGTGATACAAAGCGCATGCAAAGTCAAAAACGAACAAAAAAAGAAAACCAATGTACAAAAGTAACGTTAGTTATTGTAGCGTAATTCTTTTTATTATATAAAATTTGTTTGTATTATTACAATCTCGATTTGGATAGGACAAACAATAATTTTGAGGATTGTTTTGGACAAAGTGAGTTTATACAATTAAAAAAAATTAAAAAAATTGTTACTCAAAAGATATACAACTACAAAAAACTAATATAAAGTAATCTTAAACAAAAAAAGAGTCGGTTGTGTTTTGTAACCGGTGGATGATAGTCTGATGGATGATCGCGTTGTTGGAATGTCATAATTCCAATGAGACAATGAATCTAAACTATAATTTTGTTCTACAAGGCTGGTTAGGAACTTCGTTAGACATTCTTTTCACACTTTTTGTTTTTCTTTGCCGATTCTGGTTTATAAATGCGATCAAATATGCGTTTTGTTAAACTATGTCTCTTACTCTTATTAGGTGTTGCATTAACAGAGGGCGAATTCACAGATGAAGTTTCAAGTTCCACTTGGAGCTTATTGCTGTCGACTCGATAAGCCTTATCCTTTTCTCCAGGATGATTACTCGCATATATCTGTATTTCTTGCTTCAGGTCTGAAAACAACGATTATTTTTTTCAGATCTGTCAAATAAAATGTATTATTCAACACGATAATTAAACTTACCTCTGATCTCATCTTTCAATCTTTGTACTTTAATTTTCAGAGCTTCTTTCTCGTCTAGTTCCGATTCTAATAATGCAGTCTTTTCTATTGCTACATTAAACTTGGCCTCCATCTCTTCTTCCGTCACTTTGCTTACCCTAAAATAAACAAAAGTAACGACGTTAACAAACAAAACTAAAGGACTGCTATATTTCCAAAGACTTTTATTTTGTATTTATATTCTAATGACCTATGAGCTCTCTCCAAATCGTCATTTTTCTGCTCCAATTCCCTAATGTACTTTAGAAGTTTATCATTCTGTGC
Source organism: Telenomus remus (assembly GCA_020615435.1). NCBI lineage: Eukaryota > Metazoa > Arthropoda > Insecta > Hymenoptera > Scelionidae > Telenomus > Telenomus remus. The sequence goes on from CM036338.1 coordinate 14,274,024, forward strand.
ATTTAATTCTTCGTTTCGCGTTTGTAATGTACAACACTCCCTCGTCTGTTGGTCGACGCGACTTCTTAAGGTTTCCACCTCTGAGACTAGCCTCGAGTTCTTTTGATTGACTTCCTTCAACTTTCTTTCCGCCTGCTCCAACGACGCCTCTAACTCCCTCTCTAATTCTTGAGAATTATCCTGAAACTCCTCCAACTCTTGTTCGACATTTTTATTTCTGAAAATAACATCATAACAATATAATTCAAAGCTCATCTGTTTTTCAGCTTATGCATGATAAACGTGTGAAATTTATTAATTTCGTAAGAGCAAATAAAGCGAAAGAATAATGAAATTTGATTTGGAAATTCTCTCACGTACTTAATTCTAGTAATCTCGCATGAAAATGAGTGCGATAAAGAACTATGATGCATTAATTTAGATGACTAATTAATGGATCATGCTTGACACTGTATTGTTTACTCATGGAAGTTATTCATGATTTTTTGATATAATCAACAAATAACGTTGCGCAAATGAGAACTGAATTACACATTATTTGCAAATTTTGTTCCGATTTCCCATGAATTCGTATTATTTGTTCTGAAATGAATTTATCTGTTTTATGCTAGAAAGATCGCGTGGATGAAATTCAAAATACTGTAATGTTGTAAGTTTTTAACGAGTCAGTAGAAATTTGTTTATCGTTTATTATTTCATACTTAAATCATATTTTGGATTCAAGGTTTAAATTGAAAATATTAACTGCATAAGTGTTGTTTTGTTGAACTGTGATTTCTGGTTGTGAAAATTATGAACAAAAACAGTTATGGTTTGACGTTTCATCGACCTACACGAATCTCTATAAATAAGCAATCCAAAGAGAACTTGGGTTAGCCAATCTTGATTACCTTTGACAGAGTTGGTCCACAAGTTCCTTGTAATATTGAATTTCGTCATCCTTGGTGTTAAAGTCTGGTATGTCAATCTCCATCATCATGACGACAAGTTTTCAAACGCTGCGATGTATTAAAATAATAGTTGATTCCAAAAAACGTTCTAAAAAGCTTCAAAAATGCCTCGCTCTAATAGCCTGTAACCAAACACGAACGATTCTCAAGGTTACACTTTGTTTTGTTTTTTCTCTTTATTTTTCTTTGTTATGAGTTTTTTCTCTTTAACTAAATAGAAAATGTGTTTGTCAAAAAGGTAACCTATATAAACGGCGAAAAAGTATAAAATCACAGCGCGAAAGGGCGATTGAAAATAAACAAACTAAAAACGGGACAATCGCCAAGCAACGAAACAAATCAGAACGACGGGATCGATGAAACGGTGATTTTTTGTCGGTGGCGAGAAAGTTCAGAGGGAAAAGCTTGGCATGACATTAATGTCGTTAACGCATATGCATTACCATTCGAGTCACTGGCGACGAGACAATTTCTCACGACAACTCATAATTGATCGCACTCGAGTTTGTCGCAAGTCCTTGAAGCACAATCACGAACGACAAACAATCGGAGATAACCGAAACTGTCCAAATTTTCAAACGTCGTAGTCGTTGGATGACGAATGTTGGCCGATTGGAAAATGGCAGACGCTGTGCGAGTACGGAGACGCAGAACGACCACGGCGCGCACGCCTCTAAAGAGAGGCACAGGTGTTTTCCTATTGGCGTGCCTCTTACCACCAGCGCCATTTCTTTTCTATCCACAAGCGTCACTTGCCATTTTTGAATATCGCAGCAGATTAACGAAATCAATTATTGTTTTGAAATTTCTTCTCACCAATGGAACAAAACTCAGATTTAGTAACTGTAACTAAGAATAATGAGTTTGTTTAAGTTTCAAATTTTTTAATTAATATGAAACACTAACGAAGAAAAAAATTTATTGGCTTATATAGAGAAAAGACCGAGTTACTCCATTTTTAACATTGTTTAAAAGAAAAAATAAACTTATGATACACACATATTTGAATTTTGAAGAACGACGTTTATTATTATTAACTACTATTTATCTCTTTCATTTTTATCTATTTTTCATTATTTGAACAAAAATAGTTCAATACGATTACAGCGTCAACTATTCGAAAGTGATTTCAATACGTTATGGAATTAAGTTATAAAAATCTGAGATAAAATACTTACAAAAAATTTTAAGCCACATTTTTTTAATATTTCAAATCAAGTTTCTACATTAAAAGACTAATTATTTAAAGAACAAGTCAATAAAAGTAATAAGTTAATATAAATCGAAGATGTATTTACAACGCGAAGTAATTATAACCACAAATTAGATTTTGATGGATTTTATTATACAAATATCATACAAAGTGATATTTATTGAGCTGCAGCAACGCTGGGAGCAGCAGCAGCTTGGGCTTGTTGTTCGCGGATGCGGTCCTTTTTGAGTTGGCCCATGAAGGAGGCCTTGTCGGCAGCGGTTTGGAAGCGACCATGACCGAACTTGGAGCTTGTATCGATGAACTTGAGGTTGATCTTCTCGAGGGCAGCACGTTTCGTGTGAACTAGAAGAGACTGAAATAGACAAAAAAGAACATTAAAAAATACTCTTTTTTTGCTGCAGATGATGTTCATTTTTTCTAATTTTTTTTCAGTCCTATCATTGAAATATCATGGGTTTTATCATACAATAATAAAAGGCTCTAAATGATATTCATCATTGTAAAAATTATAGTTGTGAACTAAAAAATTAATTTCAATTTGTTTGCAATTTTTACCTTGCGCAGGGTGATCACACGCTTCTTCGGTCCAATGCAACATCCTTTGATCATAACGAAATCATTGTTGACTTCGCCATAATGAGGGAATCCTCCCATGGGAGTGATGGTCTTCTCAGTAAGATCGTATTCGGTTGCAGCGTTGTTTTTGATGACCTACAGATCGAAAAGAATAAACATGAAACCAAAAGTCAAATAGAGTATAAAAGCATTTCTTAGACATTTCAAAGTGTCTCTGAATCGGGAGTCTAAAATAGAAAAATAGATCTTTACTATTCTAGAACTAAAGAAACAGACTTTGGCTCTCGCCCCGCGTCATAAAACATCCAAACTTCTAGATAAGGGAAGCAGATGCAATTCAATGAGGCAGCTTTTACATTAAATTGCGAATCTTGTAAACTGATGACTACCTTTCCGTCCTTGGTATGGATGCCCTGACCGATTCTGTAAATCTTCTTGTTCATCTCGGTACGGTGGTGATAACCCTTCTGACCAGCACGTGCAACAGTGAAGGATACACGGCTAGGATGCCACGCACCGATACAGGCGACCTTTCTCAAACCTTTATGAGTCTTCCTTGGAAGTTTTTTTGTGTGCCAACGGGAAGTTACACCTGAATAACAGACAAATTTAATCAAAACATGGCTCAACGACACTTGACACAAAAATATTCAGTTGTAGCATCGAATTTTCAGTAGGAAGGCAGCATGGGTTTTTAATCATCAGTTTCAGACGAAAAACATCATGTTTCTTCATCACGCAATTCGATAGTTTACTAAATATTCATTATTGTAAAACGGCGATAAGCACCTTTGTATCCTTTTCCTTTTGTGACACCAATGACGTCGATCATCTCGTCCTTGGCGAACACCTGGCTTACTGGGATGGACTTTTCCAAGTGTTCTTTGGCCCAGTTGACTTTCTCTTCAATGGTTCCTCCGTTGATTTGGATTTCCATAATGTGAGCCTTTTTCTGACGCTGTCTCAAAAGTTTCATCTGAAATAATGATTAACAACATGAAAATACCAATTTACATACATGAAATAACAGTTTTATACATTATGTAAATTTTGGTAACAATTTGTTTTTTAGTAGATTGTACCTAGTACGGTTTATCTCACTGATCACAGTCCAATGGACTACAACAAGATAGTGGAATGTACTGTGCATCTCCCAGAAGGAGAATTTGATCTTCGACACCCGGGATTACTGACTGTTATGAAGAAACAGCGTCATCCCTCCCAATGCCAGACGATGTGCTCATCTGATAAAGTACAAGGCGTCGAAAAAAAAAGGTTTTATTGAGTGGTTTTCTATTTACCTGAGTGTGAGCAATAACGCGCACGACTTTGCAGTACTTGATGATTTTCTTCAAGTCCTTATCAATGGACTTTCTGCCAAGGTCATCTTGCCACTTCTTCGAGGCTTTGGTGAAAGCCTTCTTCTTGCTCTTGTACCTGTGGAAGACAATTTAGTCCCATCTTATAATTGATCCTGCAACGTGCCGGACTCATCATTTGAGCGGAGACCAGACACATTTGTTGGATTAACCATTTTCATGTGGATAGTTCCAACCTCAAAACTCTCATCCAGCCACTGACTGAAGCGGAGAGCTAAGATGGGTTAGGGTAATTGCTTGTTCACACAAACGCATCATTTGTGTTTCAAATAACAAAATGATATTGTGAAGAGAAAACAGAAATTATGTTCACTCACCAGTTCTTGTAGAAACGTCTGCGACAATCTTCGGACAGATGTTCAGCCCAGACAGTGGTGAGAGCACGCAAACCATGAGGAGTTTCGATGTAACCGACAACACCGACAACTATCAATGGTGGCGTTTCCAAAATGGTCACTGCTTCCACAATTTCCTTTTTGTTCACCTCTGTAAATTTTAAAAAGAAATAAACAATACATTTTTAATTTAAATTATTTAAAATTCGTTGTTGAAAATGCATTTTTCCAACTTACTTGAACCAGGCCTGTCAGCTTCTCGAACAATATGGGTCATACCAGCTTTGTATCCGAGAAAAGCAGTGAGATGAACTGGTTTGCTGGAGTCATCCTTCGGAAAGGCCTTTACCTTACCACGATGACGACGTGACCTCTTCTTGGGGTAGAATCCCATAGACCCATGTCGGGGCGCACTGAATTTCCTGTGCGACTGAAAAATACAAGAAACATTTATTCAAAACACGAGCTACTAACAAGATTATTTAAATTCTTATTAAAACAAATTATCAGACCGCCCTAGAATAATATCTTCATGAATTTTCAGTTGAAAACCATAAACTTGAAATATCTAAATCATCATTTAGTCTGACAAGCTTAACCTATGTTCACCGGCCGTTGTTTTAGAAATGCCGATCGCCAATTTCTTTCAAAAAATTGTCATTAAATAAATGTAATATTTCCAAAACAACTAAAACAATTAGTTTTATTTTATTTCAATAGAGAAAATATGCTATTCCTAAATTTTATACACCACATGTCGGGTGAAAATAACCAAGAGAGTGTCTTAACTTCACCGTAGCATGGTTGGGTATAAATCGTTATTAATTGTAAAAATAATAGTTGAATCATGTGAACAAATGTATGGACGATGAAAATAACTATCGGTTGTTTTAAAAATTTGCAAATTAGTTTAAGATTGCGCGGATTAAAATTTGATGTGTCTTCACTTACCATGATGACGTTACAATGAGAGGCTAAATTCTGGTGGCATTCGTTTTTATACCTCGCGACGCCATTGGGAATATAAATGTCTCTAGGTTTATGGTAACTTTCGATACAATATTGGCAAGACTGGGATGTTTGAATTCTTTGATTGTTGGTAAACAAAATTTTAATGTTTCGAAATTAACTAAAACTTCATATTGTTTAAAGAAATAATATTTTCATAATTCTGCCGATCACATAAAAACATATATACCATCCAATCTTGGAAGTGTAGCATAGAAAATGTGTTTATAACAAATATCATTATGATTTATTATATATTCATTTGGGAAATGAAAGAAAACATAAAATTAGTTATTTTGATTACTGAAAAATTATCTTTATTAATTTATTATGATCACATCAGAATGAGAATTGAGATTCTCATCTCTGATTCTTTTTTTTTTTGACTCTGTACACTATAGCGCCACATTTGCACAACGAAAACATCTAAGTCTTGTTTAAAAGTAGAAGTGTAAAACATAATATGTGGCTTTCGTTTTTTTCACAAATTAGTTTTGATTAGTTCTTACATTCTAATATGAAAAAGCTGGACATTCTTGCGCTCTGTCGATCGCGTGCAATTAACTATTCTCAACTTAATTTATTCGCAGTTCTGATGTGATATGTCAAATCCAACTTGAATCTGACTCTACTGGTAAGCTGGTATATACAACATTGATGTTTTCCTGGAACCTTTATTTATATTTTCTATATACATCGAAAGAATATAGTTATAACTGCAAATTGAACTGCGAGTTGAACTTCTGAACACTTTTTTTTGAACCATTACTGTGTTGTCGAGTGATCTTGTACAACCGCTGGATGCATTTTTGCTAGCATCTTCAATGGATTATTCTTGGACAATCTCACAAAGACTCTGCATGATTTGTTATATGATCATCTTTTTATTCTTGCTCATTTGAGGAAGAAGGTTACTCTCAGTTTCCTCAACCATTTTTACGTTATATCCTTTAAAAATATTGCATTCATTAGGGTTTTTCATATACATTAGGTTCTTGAAAAAATTCTATTATAAAAGTGATTTTGATACACTTCCAGTAACGCTGCAAAACGATTCATTCTGTCCATCGAAATTAGAGGACACTGGCAATGCACATTGTTCATTTTCAAAACAGCTTAGATTTTTGAAGAACCGCACTGCATCATGAGTGTTATTATGTTGTTGGGAGAAATATCATCCGACTCTGAGTTGTGTTGTCTTTTCAAACTTTTTCAACTGAAACCCCATTGTTTTCAGCAGACAGACAATCACAGCAACGTTAGGTTTTGGTTCTGTTTGCAACTGAAAGATAAAATGCGAACAGGAACTGACATCGATACGATCATATAATTCCCTTATTTTTGATACGACCAACAATTTGAGAAAACATTTAAGTGCAAAAAATGAAACAAAAACGTCCATTGTGATTATTCAATGCGTAAACATTTTTCTGCAGATTTGAACACATAATCAATCAACTTAGAATCAAAACAATTAAGAGTGGAAACGAAATAGATGGAAAACTGATGAGGTGGTTTGAAAAAGTGTGAACATTTTTTTTCATGTGAACACCAAATTTTATTCATCCAAAACAGTCATGCATTCATCAGATGCTTTCTATAATGAATTTCTTACATGTGTTGCATGTTTTTTTGTTTTGAATATTCACGTAACATTCTATATAATGGAAAAGTAGAAAAAAATTTGATGAAAAAAATAATAGTAATAATTCGCACTCTTGTAATAAACGCATATACTCAAGACAAAATGTCGTTCACTACGTCTTTGATTACAAAAATATTAAAACGACTTTACGACTGTACAGTTTACAAAATATCGATATCAACTTGTTTACAATGTTGTTGTCTTTTCTTTGTTATAACTAAAATAAGACAATTAATTTAACTGTAGAGAAACATTTCGCACTCATTTCAGTTACGGTAGAAAATCACAACTCCAAGGTCAACGATTATTTTGACACTTGAAAGAGAAAACAGTGACTATGGCAAGGGCCAAGGAAGTCCAGAAAAATCAACAGGTCCTCCTAGTCCAGCATCAGCTTCGAGAAGACTCATGATGACGGCCATAGCAGCCTCGTCGTTGCCGTCTGTGGGTGCCTGATTTTGCGTATTGTTGATGACGTTGCTGTCAATCATCTCAATGACATTCTCGTCAGTTTGGCCTGCAAAAAATGAACTCATTTAAAGGGGCGCACAACTTTAGTTTCAAAAGCTCTGAAATATCAATCTAATATTACAAAAAGTGGTTAATGATCAAAGAAGTTTTTGCTACTCTTATGAAGGTGTTATGTCTTAGCTCTGAACTACAACTTTTGATGGTTATTTGCTCTGACATCTAGGTATTATTAAGTTGAAAAAACCAGCCTTCATAGACAGTAATAACTACGACCTTGGTCGTTGGCGATGCTGCTAAGTTGGGAGGTCCTCTTGATATGCCTGTATGACGTGGTCCTGTTGTTGCTCGGGTCATTTTGAATAGTCGAGTTGGCTTCTGCAGTTACGATTGAGGGCAATTGGGTCTTTGAACAAAAATGAACAAATAAACATCAACGACCAACTTGAAAAAAGATGACTTTGGATGTTGTATTTGAAATTAGAAAATGTGTTCACCTCAGAAGTAAGCATAGCAGGTTCTGGGCCAGGACCTGGACTGTAACTCGATGAAGAATCGTCGCCGCGTCTTTGAAGGTCCAGAACCTCCTCCGCTATTTGTCGTCCTATTTTACTTACCTCAACATGACTGGAAATTAACTTATCCAACCCACTGTTGCCTTATAAACAATTGCTTGTTTCAGTGCAAGTTGTTTTCAAAAAATTCACACGAATGCAAAATGTATATAATTCTAACTGAGCTTATAACTGAGCTTATTGTTTTTTGCATAACTATAAATTGTAGTATCTTACTTTGTGTAAAGTAGTCGTAATTCCCTTGAACACTAGATCCGTCAAATTTACTGTTCGAACTCGGTTCAATTTTTCTGGCATCATAAATGCTGTGTTTAATCAAATAATCGTTTGTTAGAATTTGTAGAAATTAAAATAAATGAATAGATAAAATAATGTTGAAAAATTTGCACATACTTGACCAAAATATTTTTGGCAATCAGGTACTCAATGTCTTTGGTCCACGGATTTCTAAAACTTTTCCATTCAGATTGTAGTCTAACAAAACTACCACCTTTACTTCTAAACCTATAAACCTGATGCAAACAAGATTTTATTTTACAATGATATCGTAATATAAATTTTATCATAAAAAAAGTTATTAAACAGATACCTGAGTCGTAACGCGCTCAGAAGATTGGAGAGCTGCTTTATGAGATTCTGCTAAGTGGGATATGTCGTCGTGGTGATAATATTCGTACATACTAGTTCCCATTAATTCTTGAGGTAAAAAATCTAGCACCAATGTTGCTCTAGAAAATATTAAAAAAAGAAATACATTTTCAGAGGAAACAATTCAAAAGGTTAATGAATTTGTGAAACGAACCTTTGATCAACAAATAAAAATTTGCCATCCATAGCATGACGCGAGACAAACTCAATACTTCTTAATTGTGGTTTTCCTGAGATTAAAGATGGAGTTGGCATAGCTGGCTGTAGCCTGCCGACTGCGACTAGACAGGATAAGTTACAAGCTTCTCCGTCGGCCTCGCCTTCCTGTTCCTCTAACCCGGTTTTTGTCGGGGCCCACGATTTCAAATAGCCGGTGCATTGTATCACACAATACTTCCAATCTACATTTCAGTTCAAATAGAATAGCTCGTTTATTTCACACAATCACCAGTTATTAATTATTCTTAACATTTTCTTATTTATTTCATAAATAAATTTTATTTCGCCCAAGGCCATACAAATGTTAAGCGTTATTCCGAATGTGTCCGAGTGTACATTTTGTTCTAGTAATATAACAGAAAAAAAATTTCATCGTAAATTAATGAAAAAAGAATCTGTTTACTTATTTTATCAAACGTTTAATAGCTATGCACCGAAATAAACTGACCATGTGCATTTGCGTGTGAAAGCGATCGCGTAAGAACACCCGAGTTGAACCTTTCACGATTCGCGTTTTTTTATAACAATAAATTGCAAATAAGTATGTGTCAATTCTTTTGAGTACCTAAATTTTGATGCTTTTTCCTTCTTGATTCGGATTCTTCCTTGACTTGAGAATCTCCACAATTAGCACCACTGACTTTCCTTTTCATGCGACAGAAAAAGGACCTTCTAGATCCTGGACATAGTCGCGATACGTCATGCGGTATGTCAGTTTTCACTGGAAGCATTGCTGAAACACCAAAAAAAGAAGAATTGAATAGAGATAAGTTTGTGCAAAAAGCAGTTTATCTAAACAAACAATGAAACAAATTTCTGTTTGAAACCAAAATAATGAGCAGTTGTTTTGACACATGATAATCGCAATCTTCAAACAGCATTATTAAAATATTAGCCTTAAAATTTTTGTCTGCGAAGTGTACAAAAGTTGATATTCCGGTTCTGAATCAAATAAATTAAATACATTATTTTCGATTTGTTGTTGCACAGTTTCAATGTCCATTAACTTTGAAACTGAACCAGATAGGAGGCTTATCTGAACTCGTGACTTCAGTGCAAGTATGAAAACCTCGAAAGAATAACGGTCGAACGCGTGATTCGCCTGTTTCAATTTCTTCGACTTGTTGTGCGCTCTGAAAACTTGTTTGACTATTAACGTATTGTGCAATTCGATCATCACACTTACGTAATGCACAAATTATTACATCTTGAAGCATCAATCAAAAAACTTAAAGATCATCAGGTGATCAAACTCTTCTAATGAACTTTACACGACCAAAAGCAACAAATAAGCTCTGTAGAATCAACTTTTTTGCTTTCTTTTGCTATACATTGAGATTTCTTTTTCCAGCTTTAAAAGGTACTATTTATTCAATACTATATATTTTTTTTTCTTTCTCTCAAGATTTGCTTTCATTCTGAAGTCGGCGTCATTGCATAAGATTATCCAGGCTCGATTCCAGATAACGATGATGTGACTGAAGCGACTTTCCGCGGATTTATAACTCATGCATTTTCATGATTGTGCTAATTGAAAAACAATAAACGCAATTGATGTGCTGTTGACTTCGCGAGATAACTTTTTCAACTCAATAAGTAAAAATGCAGTTTTAAACTTTTTTGACCGATTTCCTTTTTAGAATTTGCGCTTCTTGGGATCATCATTTTGCGCGTGTTTTGATTGATGAATTCATTTACATGGTTGGAATTTTTTCAAGTTTTTTTTTTTTTAATTTCGGTTAGTTTCAATTGATACATGTTTGTAGGAACAATTCGAACTTACTTTTGGCATCTATTAGACGTTCCCTAGGACTGAGATCTGAAGACGAGAGTTGTTCCTTGACCTTAGCAACATCTTTTGGGTGTAAAATGTCAAACCAATTTTGGCCCAGAAGGTCTCCCTAAAGTAAAAAGTTAAAAATGCATAAAATGAAATCAAATGCACAGTATTTTATTACTTATTTTTATATTGTTTTTGTTATTAAATGTTATTATATTATTGTTATTAATAAAAGTAAATCAAGTTATTTTTCCTCGCAATTATGTTTGAGTTATGAATGCAGAAAGAGAAAAAGTTGAAATGTTTATTTCAGTTTTATTTCAATTTGTTTTCATTGTGAATTTTTTGCAGATTTTTATAGAGAACAATAGAATAACTCGCTACAATTTTGCAAGGGGTTAAAAAGTTTTATAATGACTAATAATTATTGTACATAACTGTGTTTTTTGATATAAGAATAAACAGCATTATTTCTTATGAAACATGTGAAGCGAAGATGATAAATAATAAAGAGAATTTGTTCGGTTGTATGAAAATAAGTCCTTGTTTGTCTTACATTTCAGCTGCGTCTAAATTTACTGATTAAATAACTAAAAGTCGGCGCTCGTGTTTCTCGGCCCAATCAGCGCGTTTTTGCACAAAACAAGAATGAGATAATAATAATAGGCTACTGGAAATCGTGATAAGGGTCGCGATAGAATCGTATTTTGTAAGAAGGGAAAGGCAGGCCTTGATCTCCGGAGCTTTTTTATCTCCTCACTTTTGTCCGGTGTGAAACGAAATATAATAAGACACACTCAGGTGTGGCGTTACGATTCCTAAATCAATTTATCACCTGAAGCTTTTGCTCTAATTTTATGACTTTTATTGAAATTGAAAATGAATAAAAATCGAAAAAAAAGCAACTAAAGAGTTGATATTTTTGTTGACTTGAAGTTACCTGTGAGTAGTTGAGCGTCTGCGACACAGACTTTGACACGTAAAGAATTCTCCCTCGATCACAGCCCACGACGAAGACGAAACCTTCGGCTACCTAAAAGAGGGCGAGAAGAAAATGTACAACAACTCAAAGTATCACTTTTTTCATATATTTTGTATATTCGCGGAACGCACATACTGCATCTGCGTTTGTACATATTTCAATCAAATCATACGCGTTCAAGTATGGTTTCGTATTGTGTCATACTCAAATTGTACTTTTGTTATTTCTGTTTTGATCGATTCATCCATAAAATGAATCATTTATAAATAACTTTGTTACTTTATTCAAAAATAGAGTTACTGAAGTTCTAGCAAACTGCATACATACTTAATTTCTTTCTGTTTGTTTTGTTTAAAATAAATTTTGCTAATCAGTTTGTTCTAATAAAGACCGTGCATCTTGCGATTACTTGAAACCAAGTTATGGAACTCATAAAAAAAGGTACTCAAATTTGGCGTCTGGCGGTTAAATTTGCTTGGAATTGAAATACAGATTGAAAGTTGTTGTTTGAATTGAACAGGTACAGCTATAAGAGTTCAAAGGTTCAAGCAGAGAGTTTAGCGCGGTGAAATGAATGCGGTAATATAATAGTGTGGCGAAGTTGTGACGGCAGCTCGGCATGTCGGGTGTGGTCATTGCGTGCAATTCTCTTTCGCGCGGGAGATACACAAAGAGCGAGACAGAGAGAATGCAAACGAAAGCCTGATTACAGATAAGGGTTACGACCGACAAGCGAGTGCATACAAGCCGACTCGCGCAGTTGCATATCGGCGATTAAGGATATCACCCCTTTACATAATGCTCTGCACTTTATCACCCGTTCAACATCTCGCTGCTTTTCTCCATTTTTATTGTCATCCACTCCAAGCGATATTCATACGATCTCAAAATGATTTGTTGTCCGTTCGATGAATGCGATATCTTTCCTACGGAATTTGCATGCAAAGACCACGATTTTCAATAGCAAAGTCACTATTTTGTCTCTAAAAAGAATGAAATGCTGCAAAATGTATGTTTCCGAGTGTTTGTGAAAGGATTGATAAAAAGTCAATAACAATGTGACAGTTTTAAAAATTTGAGTCACATTGAACGTCTAATTTGGGAGCAGTAAACGAATTTTCTCAAGCAATTAACATCAGGATTATAGGCCTATTTTTGATCTGGATGCATTCACTCTTACTTCCGCAGGAGGTATCGTTATTGTGTGTGCTGATAACTTTCTAATGGTTATTAATCGAATGTGATGCAATATATGATTTTCTTTCTTCGGCAAGATAAAGGGTCCATTTTATGCAATAGCCAATCTTGATCACGCTGAATGTTATTCCAATTATGAAAATAACATTCTCCTATATCTCGTATGTTACGTTAGATAAGATATAGAATCGACATACATTTTATTGCAAAAAAGTATGATTCATGAATTAAGGTCTCTATAGATTTATTAACTTATTAAATTTACTTGTAGAATGAGAGTTTTGAGTTCCTGGTCGCTTAGAAACGCTGGTTTGTAATGACCCTCGGTGTATGAAGTGACTGCTCCGAGTATCGTCTTTAAATGCTGTACTGCCATTCTTAGCACTGTCAATTTGTCGAGTTTTCGGGACATCGCGTGACACATTGGCACCATAGATGACAGTTCTGTTATGTACGTGTTCATCTTGTCTCGACGACGTTTTTCGATCTCACTGTGGTTTTGTCTACAAACAAATAACAAATGATTCTGTATTAGAACAAGTTATTCAAAAGAAGTACAAAAAACTTGATTCTTTTGCTCATATCATACCACGAATTAAAAAAGTTGATTTTTGAATTTGCAATATGCACAAGAATCATCATATTATCAAAATTGATGTAAAATAAATATTCTGAAATCCGGTTGAAAGTTTCTTGAGCGATAAATCAAAATTAACAACAGTTGTTTTACATCGAATGCGTGTGTATCTTTTTCGTCTGATCGATGAATGCTAAAATCTCTCATCAAATTCGTTTATTTGCTCCTTTTTCAGCTCGCGCGCTATCTGATTGAATCATAATACGCATTAATTGCCTTGACTACATAAATAGTTTGATTGCTTATCAGCAAAAAATTCTTAGGATGACCATTTAGAAATATTTTTTAGAAGAAATTAGCAGCAATTACTGCAGATTCTGTAAAGCCTCTAATCATTTTTGATCACTCAAATCAATCATTAATTATTTTTTATATCGTTAGTCATGTTAGTCTCAATAATGAAAAACAAAATCAAATTTTTATAATTTATTCAAAATTGGTTTGTTGCAACGTTGAATGGTGTTCTATTTGTCCTGAGGGCATGATATATGAATGAAAATCGTTGTAATTAGACGCGTTAAACCAGTTTTGCAAGCGTGTACGTTTTGACGGCCATCATAATAATTAGCCGAAGGAAACGAACGTTTGAATTGAAGGGAAGTGAGAGGTGGTATGTTTTTTTTTTGTTTTTCGGCTTAAAAAATCATAATTGCATCATTTTGAGCGGTTATTAGTTCTAGAGAGCACGCGAACACTGTTCAAAAGAAGCTCTCGGTTTTTCATATCACAATTTTATTGGTGAAGCCAACTTGGTGGTCGAGGTAGGTCAAGGTGAGGATCACTTCGTTGGTGTAGTGTCATATAAGCAGGACAATGCCACTCTTATAGACTGTATTGTTTTGTGTCAATTTGTCTGTTTTTGTATTTTGTTCAATAACTTACTTTTTACTGTCATCACCAGATCGGACAGATTTTTCGTCATCACCTGTGTCGTCTGTCATCATATCACTGCTGTCTCTGAAACAATATCAGTAATATCTGTATAAAAATATTTATTCCGTATCAAATGTGCAAAATAAACAATGAAACGTTTCTGATTTTTTGTGTTTTAAAGAAAAAACTTTGGAACCCGCGAAAATGATACAAATATAGCTGTGAAAAAATTGAATTTGAAAAGCAAATTTGTTCAAAGTCTAGATTTGCTGAGCTTCGCTCTCTGTGCGTCTTTTACAGCTTCTTTCGTGCATTTGTTCCAATAGCAAAAACAAGCCTGAATGTTGATAGGGGAAAGTTTTAAGAACTGCGTCACTTCCTGGACTTGGTTTAATATTTATTGTATCCATCCATTATGTAACCCATTGATATCTCACCGAAAAATCTTTGTTAAAAAGTTGAACTATCGAGAAACAGAAGCTGAGACAGATTGCATGACCAATAACTCAATTACATGCTATGGCGATTTACACCTAGGACGATGCAAGAAAAAGTAGTGTTATGAAATGCATGCATGTGTTTGGGAGAACTTGAATGCCGCCGGGTTATAATGATTATGTAAATTTTCCTATACATACAAAACGAGCTGAACGCGCTAAAATTTTGCTTTTAGGTAATAGTTTGATAATTTTATGGTTGCTGATGTCTGTGTTTGATTAACGAACCGATTAAATTTCTAATCTTTGAGCTCTGCGACTTTGGACTAACAACTATAATTTCACCAATTTGGTCTATAAATTTACCGTTAACATATTACCTTGGCTTGAAATTTAAATTTCTTCACAAGTTAATGTTGGGGTTGGTAAGAAACCTAACTCTGGTTTGGATTTTTCTGCCAAGGTCGAATTTTGAATTCAAAATTTAAAAATCAGAAAAATGCAAAGTGGATAAGTAACGCAAAAAAAAGGTTAATTCGTTGTTTGATGCCAACTGTAACTCTTGGATATAATCTTGGTTTGCTTGTTCTTGAATGTTGAATGGTTCCGGGGAGCATTCATCAAAACACAATACTATTAATTAAGGGGAAACATCGGTTAGGTTTGGAGGCAAATGTGAAGGTGATAGCTTCGCAGCGGTTAGAAGTGGCGAACACTTGGCTGGTTTCATAACGTCTTTGCAAACGCCGCACATTTTCCGTATCACAGAAACCCTTGCAATGACAACGCTCTATTCTTGTTGTCTATAATATACAAAAAAATTACATTTAGTCTTTTCTAATCATTTTATTTTTAGACTCGCAACAGATCTGCTAATTCAATATTTTACATCCTGGTTTTTGACTCAGTCAATTTACTTTAAAAAAAGGAACCTAAAAATGATGAATTATATTTGTTGTTATACTTACTGACAAGTGATCTTTCGTTTTTTCGCATCTGGCGTAAGTTCCTCAGACTTACAGACAGACATGCTGCTATCATGTGAGTTACGTTTGTGATCATGGTGATGGTGATGGTGATGATGGCTCCTAGTGTGATGACAGTGATATGTGGACATTGAGCGGTTCTCAGAAACCATTTTTGAACCTTCCATCGGCTCGGAAAGCGCAGTGCTCGTGTTGGAGCTGCTGTTGGCCTCTTTTGTGCTAGCTGTTTGGTTCGCTTGGGCCAGAGTCGGGGTCAGGGTCGGCGAGACGACACCCTCGCCACCACCAACGGTACCCAACAAGTCTTCCAACCCCGACCCTGAACTTATACCTGTAAAGTATACTGTGGAACACGAACTTCTGCAAATAAACATAATCTCCTATTAAACCTACGTCACAGCTTAAGAATCTTTGTGATTAAGAAACATTTGATCCCTCCCAAAGTAAAATAATCGGATCGCCCAAAAACGTCATCATTTTTTTGTTTTAAGAAACTCGTCAATACCGCATGTAAGATTGGATTTTGTTTGAATTCTAGAATGTTTTTGTTTACTTTCACTGTACGTGCATACAATTATCAACATAAGTTGATATTTTTTATTTAAGTATATGAATTGTTTATCACCAAAGATGCGGTAAATTAATTTTCGATTTCACACAGAGACCCACTCGATAGTCGAGGAAAAAACAATTTGAAAACGCACTTCATCAGGCGAGGAAACTTGTCAAGCCTGTTTTCTCATCGCTTATCGGGAGATTTTTTTGTTACATTTCTTTTGTGTCCTGGTTGTCGATTGTAGAATAATTATTACGAGCTGCGACTTGTGCTCAATCGAAGGTGCAAAATATTTATCACTCAAAGAG
This sequence comes from Telenomus remus, assembly GCA_020615435.1. Lineage (NCBI taxonomy): Eukaryota > Metazoa > Arthropoda > Insecta > Hymenoptera > Scelionidae > Telenomus > Telenomus remus. The sequence continues at coordinate 14,290,799 of CM036338.1, forward strand.
TTCAGAGTGTTCGGGGACAATTATCTCGGGTGCATTTGATTTGAAGACGATGAGAACGTCTTGGCGCGTGATTTGCGATTCAAGCCGGCAAAAAAGTTGTATGCATCGTGGTATAGTCGCAAGGTCAGCCACTTATCTATTACATCGTCAGAATGTATGCAGTTCCGCGTGCTGTGATGTAACCGCTCCGATGATTAACGTAATTCTTGTCATCCAAAGGTTAAACCGCAAATTTTTTACCAATAACATTTCACTTTATTGGCTATCCAAATGTAATATGTACACAAACTTGTTACAAACATCCATTACAAATAGCTCTGCAACTTTGAGTTTGTTATTTTGAAAAACGTGTTTGACTGAATTTGAAGAAAGTTTTTTCTCTTGAAGTTTGTTTTTAAGAACTTACTCTTGCATAGATGATAAACTATAGTAGGACTGCAGATCCTGCTGTTGATAGAGCGACGCATCCGAGATTGGTGTCTCGTCATATTTGTCGCGTTGAATTCTCGGCCTGAGCTCCTCGAGTGCAATGAACTCGTCAGGCTCTTGGGCCGACTGCAAAAGTTGGCCGTAGACGCCCTGCGACATCACCTGCGCGACCATGTTCGTGCGATACGCGTTGCGAGTGAAATTGTCGTAATCCGAATCGTGTTGCTGCTCCTGCTGTTGCTGCCGCTCCAGCGATCGCTCTTCTGAGTTTAAGAAGATCTGCTTCTCGGTGCCGGCGTTATTCTCGACGGTACCACCGATGTCTGGTAAAACGTCAGCCTCGTCTGAGAATCACAGTTTTATTCTTTTTGTAAACAATACATTCTTTTTCATTTTAAAAGTTAAAGTTTTTGTTTTTCATCTGAAAAGTTAGTTGTTAACATCAGGTCCTCAGTCTCAGACACGAACAAGGCGTTGACATTTGCGATATTCAAATGTTCAACGATGAGAATTGCTAACGATGAGCGAAAGAAATTATTCACTATGTGGTTTATCGAGATTCGCATGAATTTCGCAGGTATTATAATTTTGCGCAGCGATGCAGGCTGCGTAATCGACCCAATTATCTGTTCGGTGCTTGTACTTAACTTCAATCGACCGAATGATTTAATAAGTTGACATCTACAAATCTCGATCGGGAGCTCTAACTACTTACGATACATTCTAAAATGAAGTTCACTGACTATTTCAATTCTACTCTTCATCAAATAAACATTCATTTCAACTTTTTTATCAAACTAACTCATTCTTTTGTTCATTGATACTCAAAAATCTGATTCCAAAATTGTGAAAAAGGAAATGAAGTTTAAATTATTATTTAATTACAATATCTACTATCAGATGCTTTGCGCATCATCACCGAGAAGACCATATAGATCATCAAGTTCTTTGCGCGTCTAATGAACTATGTCTTTTCTGATGCTGTGTCTTTACAACTCGAATTTCACTCTGTGGTTAACATCTCACCTCAGTGAACTATCCAACTCAATGCTGCATTTACGTAATAACGTATTCATCAATTTCAATTTGTATTTTAAACTTGATGTATAATTCCTATTAAAATTGAACTTTGGAAACGGTTCAAATACAAAAAAACTTGAAATTGTTTCGTTACGAATTTGAAGTGTTTATGAATAGTAACGATGTATATGGATTGATTTATTGGGGCGTAGTTAGGAGTGAATTTCAAGTTTTTAAATTAATGACAGCGAAAGGTTCGCAACAGATATTAAAAGTCAGTCTGGTAGATTATGACACAATGAGTTGTAACTCATTTGTTGGATTATTTTTATTTGTTTGTATTATAACGCATACGTTTCAATCTCATGAAATTGAAAGTTTATTCCCACGCAATAAAAATTTCGGACAATAATTCAAACAAATTAAAACGCGAAGTGAACTAATTGAATCGCGCTGTTTAATGACACTGAGGCATATTAATTATTTTCGTTAAAGGTTATAGACAATTATTTGCATTCGATGCAAATTTGCAATTGAAAATGTTCTATTTTGAAGATCGTTAAGATTGAAAACGAAGAAAGCAGAAAAAAGTCGATGAAATTTGATGAGGTGCTATAAATTTGTCGGGATACTGAAAAATGTATCATATATTAAACTTGATTATGCCAGTGTCACAAACATTCATAAATAATTGTTAAATGCTTAATACATGAGCATGGATCTTATCTGATTGTACACAAACGTAATAAATATTGTGCGCGATAATTATATACCATAGGTATCTAATACTTTTTTTCCTCTATCAATTTTTCAAGTTCATTCGAATTCTGCCTTTATGCTAGATTTGTTAGAAGCTTTTTCCTAACCAATTATTGGTTAATTTATTTTATTACTCTATAAAGTATCCATTATTAATTATTAAGTCAAGATTGATTCATATTTGTGTTGGTTTCAATTCAATTTATTGTTGTTCGTATGAAAACTGTTTATTTAGTAAAATATAATTTTGTTTAAATGATGATTACCAAAAATCGAGTACATCCGACTTGAAGGTAGGGTGGCATTCTCAGCGGTCCTAAAAAAGCTCTGTCCTACTATCCTACTATTCCTTAAAATCGCCTAACTTGTCAACTAATCACAACCGTATAAGACGACGAAAGTCACTTCACTTTCATAATCGAAAACTACATGACTCATTTTGAAGTTTGAAATATCAAATATGTGTGTAAAAAATGGATGAAAACTATATATTGACGTAAGGTCACTGTCTGAATTGTTGTTGTTGGTTGTGGTTAGATAGTTTTCAGGGTCAGATGGTTGCGAGGAGTCTTGTGGGATATCGCGAGAAGCGGTGCTGTGCGAGTCACGAGTGCGACTAATCGGCCGACCACCGCGAAATGGTCCACGTGGTCGCGTGCCTTCAGCGCAGGTGGGAGTGACTAAACCGCCCTCGAACTCTCCACTTATATCTAGCACGCAACATTTGGGGCTGACGTGTGCCTCCCTCGCTCGAGTTGCGCCAGCGCCTTTCACACCCTCTCTCTCTCATTTGTTAAACCCCTTTCTTAAACCCCTTATTATGCTGCTGCGTATAATATTGTTCATATATTATTAGTATATATCTTGACAATATCTTGCCCATATATACTTTCTAATATACGTATGGCTAAAGAAATGTTTAGTTCCAACAATATTACAACGTCATCAGTTAACTGGTTATTGCCGATTGCCACGGATATGGTCTCTTTAACGCTAGCGATACTGAACTTCTTCCCTGATATGATGGCAAACTGTAATAATGGCTTTGCAAACAGTGTAAAGAGGAGCGCTCCACGCTTTGTTCGTTCTTCGATTCCTTTTTTTATGATCAAATAGATCAAGACTATGTTTTTTAGAAACAACAATGCGTAAAAAACCGTGGCATATCTCTTGTGTTTTTTCAATGTTACGTAGTATTTCTTTTCTTTATTTTTGCATAGTCTGATTTTTTAAATAGAGGTAGAAGCAGAAGAAGACGATAAAGTTTGAAACGGACAGATGTGACAAGATCGTGAAGATTTACTGCGTGATTGAAAGCATTATGTAAGTGAGCACGCATCGCGGCCGAAATATGTTTTGTTCGAGAGCTTTTGTCAAACTCCTCGGCAGATAGTTGAAGTGAAACGTCGATTATACTTTATGAAAAAAGTTTCCATTTTTAGGAGCCCGGCATGTTTATTCTTTGTCAAATGGTCTCGCAGAGCATCGATTTTGAAACATTCTGAAATGGCAAAAAAGAGGCCTTATTTGGCATTGTACTGAAATTAGAAAGGGGTGTGAAAATAGCATGTCAAGTATTGGTTTCCATCTTCGAAGGATAAACGCTTGCTTAAATAAAAGAAAAAAAATGTAAGCATCGCGATTTATTAATTACGTCATTCTAATTACTTCGGATTACGTAAGGAAAATATTTATATGACCAGGTATCGTTGCTTGAGCTGGTTATCCGGTGCAGTTAATTAACAATAATCGCAGTGTCGTGTATTTGCAGTCAAATCCTTTGGGCATTGATCAGCATCGTCCCTTCTCGTTAATTAGCGAACGATTTTGCGTTCCATCTCGCGCACTATGACCGCCACTATACCGAGTCCGCGTCGGCCAATTCGTCCATCAATATTATTCTCACTGATCCTCCAGCTTGTTTTTCGTCTGGAATCCGGATAGCGTCACTTTTTTGTCTCCAATTGTTGTTTCAACTTCACTTTTATGTTAATTTTCTCTCTTTTCTTTCACTCGCCGAGATTCTCATTTGCTGGTTTGTTGTCTCAAATGTCTGATGGTGAAGAGTAACATGATAGTTGTAATTATTTCTGTTATCCAGGATGACCGGTCATTTTTTTTCCTTTCATTTCATTCTCATCGACTAGTCCTCATTCATTGAGTAAGACGATACTTCACAACACTAAAGTGGTTGAATGAAATCCTTGTTTCCTATTTGGGTTCATTGCTTTGGATGATTTTGTATTATTTCGACTTTCATGAACTGGAAATGTGCGGTTGCAGTATTAAACGAATTGTAATGCTGATGACAGGCGGCGTTGAAATTCGCATAACGACTTGATTATTTGAGCAAAACTTATTGTTCTAACTTAGACATTTATTCAGCAGATATGTACAATTATTTCAACTGCAGTATATTGCTATCAAATTCTCAAAAAAACATCCTGTCTGTTTTTCGTTTGTAATAGACAAATCGTTGCGGTTTCAATTTTCATTTACATTTCTCTGAGATTCGAATAATCGATAATTGACTTAAAAGCATCAAATTGGCTAAATGAAAATACAAAATTGAATTGATTTGCACTTTTGTCTGTTTCTTAATCGCGAGATTGAAATGAAGCATTCAAATTACTTCTTGTTGAGACACATTACCTCAGCCGATGAAGGTTTTTGATATGTCCACATTATCACATGGGATCTGGAGGTCTGTAACAAATAAAACATATCGTGATATAACAATTCAACAACAAAAACATGATAATAATAATGCTATTTAAAAATGGTTTCCTTCTCTGAAGAAGTGTGTGGATAAAAGGTTTCGTTTTTTATACGTTCTCACATTTTTGTATTTCACATTTGGCACGTTTTATACAAACTCCTAGAAAAGACTTTTACGAACTATATTTATTTTTTTGACCGAAACTTTGTATATACTTCGGTTCGCGTCTCACTGTCTCACGTGACAATATCAGTCTTTAGAAATCTGAGTCTGTACTGATTAGACTGCGAGGAGTGATCACATTTTTGTGACACACATTCAAAGTTTCATTCAAAAGTTGACATTTTTTTTTTCAATGAGCAGTAACACGTTTAATAAAATTGTAAACTTAGCGATTCGCAAAAGTGTATTTATTCTTTAATGCTTGTAAGAGAAAAAGGGGAAGTCGAAGTTGATTTAAATTGCGCAGTGGTTTTACACTGAAAAGAATATCATTTGTGAAAATGAGAAAATCATTAGTAGCACTTTGATATATATTTTTGAAGTTGATTATGTTGATTTGCGTTTCAAGGTATTTTGAAAGCTAAAATAAACTAGTTTGAAAGGCTTATCCGTGCATGCTTATGCCATCAGTTCTGCAATTGACACGTTTTACATTGCCTCTGACAATGTTCCTATCTTCGTTAGGCTTGTATGGCTCATACAACGTGGATAAACACAGAGCCTGGTTTTACAAAATAATTCAAATTGAATTCCTTTGTTCCACTTAGATAATAATCATTGACAAACTGTGGCATAATGCAAAAAAGTTATAACATCAGTACAATGACTTAGACGTTCGAATACCGAACAATCGTCAACGGTAACGTCGTTGACAACTTTTGCTTCTGTTTGTTATGCAATATTAATGAGTGACGTATTTATTTATTAATGTCATTTCAATTAGTGATGTATGTTGTGTTCCAAATTAAACTAAAATGACAAATTTGTATATGAAGCAAACAATATTTCAATGTTGCTTTCATTAGAGGATGATTTTGACGAATTAAATTATTACAAAATACAAGTCGAATTGCATAATAAAAAACAAAAATGCAATATTCGTCGGGGGTTGCATAACCGGCTTTGTTTGTATGCTCACTTTATACACTTTAGAATATAAACTGGCGGAAAATTGAGTCGGTATTTGGTTGACTTGTTCGCGCGTCACACTTATAAGATCTTACGCAACCAATTTTCCGATAGTTCGAGGTTCATAAAACTTTTTCACTTGATGCAAGCCCGCCAAGCTAGTCCAGCATTTGCACACCATTCTCTTTCTTATAACTGTGTCAAATGTTACATGACAATAATTATTGTTAAATTTTCATGAAACAAAGTGATGAAAATAAAATATATGACAAACTTATCATCAAGAAGGTGAAGGCTGCATCTTTTTTGTCTGCTATCACTCGTGGGTAAATACATATGTAAACAGAGTTACGTTAATAAGTATCGTTACAGTCAGTTATGTAATCATATACACACAAAATCCATATCAAAAGTTGTTGACGCATATGTGACGTTCACATAATGAAGCCAATTTGTCAGAACAATTAAACACTTTCTCGATCGCTTTTTGCTTTGAATCATATAGCAAAACTGTCCATTAGCTGTAGAATATCCATTTTTTTAGTCAACATTATGCTCATATTGTTTTTTTTTTTTTTTCATCTTAAAAAAGTCTTATTAACAATTGAATAGGGTAATATAAAAATTGAAAATCCATTTTCTGGACAACAAAGGACATCGTGATAATGTCTAACAAAGTATGACCCAGTTGTATGATGACATTTTCCAAGAAAAATAAACAAATCAAATAAGAAAGCACGAACGTTCATAATTTGAATGCAGAGTTAGATCTGATCAGCCTCTTAGATCAAAAAACGATGAGCTATTGTGCGTTCTCGTCTAGTTTTCTAGGTTGAAAAATAATTTTCAACAATATAGTGTTTGAGAAGGAAAATTTACAAGCATACAAAAATTTAACCGTTACTTCTTGATTACATTTTTGTTCGCATCTTAGATCCGGCTTGTGTTCTCATAAAACTGAATGCAGATCATATAAAGCGGGCTGTTCTCTTGCAATCAAGTATGGATAATAACATTTTTTACACCTAGTCAATGGGGCTATTAATTTTGAATGATTGTTATATAGACAGAGCTAATTGAGCTGCTCTTGTTGAATTACAAAAGATTACAATTGTTAGAAATATACTTATGGCAACGAATGTTATAAAATACCCAAATCTAAGTATTTACAACCGTTTAAATTGAACGGTTTTTATCCTTCAACACGACTTATCGAACAATGATGGTACAATCGCAGAGATCAAGGCTGTTATCGGTTTATTCGCAAAGTATTTAACTTGTGTTGAACTATCAATGATTTTGTTATTACTTTTATTGCAAAATTTTATTTTTAGTAGTAGACATTCTTTTACAAATAAGCAAAGTGAAACTATTTGAAACAAACACCTTTGAAGTGAACGCCGAATTCTACGCTGAATGCAAAGTTTTTGCATTAACTTATTGTAAAATTGTGAATTGAGATATGCATCATCAAAGTGAACGAAAGAAAAAACACGAATACGTTTAGCACGGCAAAGATGCTCGATTTGCGACGCTGCAGCAGCATCAATTATGATAAGCATTGACGGCGCAACATTATCGGGGCAGAAATTTTTACGCGAAAAGTCAGAAGTCAAAGCGCTTGTGGGAAATTGACCGGCACACAGTCTCGTTCGTGCGAGTATTGCGCAATGAACTAGATACGTAATCGGCGATGTCCAATCCAAAGCCGCGCTTAGAATTCGTTGCTGCTGAATATAACGAGCCCGGAACAGAGAGTGAGCGCGTTCAGGTGACTGTACCGGTCTCTTTGTAAACGATCGCTTGCCTCTATTGCAAGCTCGAGGTCCTTGTACCTAGCGAATCATCCAAACTTTCAAATTTCTCGCCTCTTATAAGCGCAATCAACATTTCATTGTTTCTTTTTTTTTAATCTTGTCAAGAGGGCATTCTACAAATATATTACAAATTAAATACTGCAATTTGTTCTTGTTTTTCATCTAGAAGTGATTATTTTGTAACCAAATGATGAAATTTATTGAATTTTATTTTGATTTGTATGATCAAAATCCAATTAAAAATTAATCCGATTTCATTTTCAGTTGAATTCGAATGCGAACGATTAATTTAACGTCAGTGTAAAGTCTATGCAATGATTTCAGCAAAACAAAAGCTTCTGATCGAAGAATTGCGTTAAATCTTTGAGAATTTAATCTCAAAGTCAAAGCACCTACATACATAAAATGATTTTCAATTAGAAAGATTACTTCCATGACGAATTTGCACAGTAACGAGTGAGTTGCTTTTGTAATAATCATTTTCCTTGTAAGTTGTGTAACTTTTTTTCTCGGCTTCAAATCGTTGACATCGGTTGAATGTCGGTTGGATTTCTCATGGTGTGACAATGGGAATACAGTCAAAGAACACCGGAATAAGTTTAAGGAATGCCAAGTTGCGAAAAATGAGATGCTCGAAGACTTGGCGTTTGTTTGCAAAATCAGCAAATCAGCGTGCGCAGAAGGAGATGCATAATTTTCAAGAAAGCCGCACTAAATTTTTCTTTTTAATTAATTTTTGGATTAAATATTTATTCCATTTCTAATCTTAATTTATTCTTTTCGTGTAGTTTTTTCGACTAAATAACATAGCTTGGAGTTCAAACAATGTTTAAAAAACGTATATCAAAAGTTTATCTAAACATCATTATGAAGAACGATTTGTAAGGAAAAAGTGAACGAATGGATAAAAATGATGAAGTTACAAAAGAAAGGCTTACATCTAATCAGGAGACAAATGTACGTAGTTTCGTATCGCCAACATCATAGGCGACGCAACAGCACCATCACCCGAAATGGTTTTTTCTTTTCACAAAAACAACAACTCTTGGTATCGCGTAATAAAGCAAAGACAATACTAAAACGCTACACAGTCGATGATACGACACGAGCGAAACAGGCGCTAAATGTGATGTAATTTGTGGCGTCAAGAACCACGTATTTTAAAAATCGCGCTTCATAGACGGCAGCACTTCCTGGATTGATAAATAAATCATCGACTTATATATAGATTAAATTGTCGCTGACATGTGTATGACAACTATTGATTTACATTATAGTCTAAGAACCCTCAATCGGATGATAATTGAAATCTGCTGAGATAAATTGATAAATACAATTTAAACTAATTGTAATCGTTGTTTTATTTTGAACAAAAAATAAGTTGATGTTAATGTGTATAAATTTTGATCTTATATATATATATAGAGACATTTTCGTTTAGTTATTAGTAAAATTGATCTAAAGTTATTTATAAAAAAGTCTTTCAATTTTAAAATGGTCGACAGAATAATCATTAATTTTAAAATGATCAATCGCTGTCGCTACTGTCAGAAGAATGATGTTTCTTTTGTTTCTTGCTCTTTTTATGTTTCTTCGACTTTTTGCTACGTTTCCGTTTTCTTTTGTCTTTCCTTTCTTCCTCCTCTGACGAAGACTCGCTGCTAGAATCGCATTCACTTTCAGAATACTTTTTTTCCTTTTTGTGTTTAGATTTTTTTGACTTTTTCTTCGACTCTTTCTTGAGTTTCTTCTTTTCCTTTTTGAGTTTTTTCTTCAGTTCCATCCCGCGTAATTCAGTCAGAGGTGTCGTGTACTCTTCGTCGCTGTCGGAGCTGGTGCTGCTTACGTCTAGGACGATTTCCTTGTTTGGGTCGACTTTGATAAAATTTCGGCATTGAAATGTGAGATGGCCTGAGTAGCCACATTTTTTACAGGCTGCTCGAATTTGTTCCTTGTTTTGTGGGAATAATCTTGACATGAATTGAGGATCCATGTTATCTGTGAATTTCAAAAGTTTTTGGTCTTACAAAAATATGTATAAAGATGTTTTATCATATTTTTATACTGCGCAGAGAAGTCTTATTGCTGTCGTCTCAAGATTTTATGAAAGACTTTAGATAATCTTAATTTGTACTCACCTTAGAATGAATATAAAACCAGTTTTGAATGAAGTTGTTTTACTACTTTTTGACAGGTTAAGTTTTCTGATTTTGTAAACATTCGATTGTTGATAGCAGCGCCAATAATAACCGTAGTGTTCAAATATTTTATTATAAACTGAGAAATTGATTTCTTCAGTCGGTAAGAACGGAACGAACGACTACTGCCAACTGGCGCATGTAAGAATAACTATGACATCAATATGTGATGGCGCAAAAAATGTAAGTCAAAATAATAGAAACATTATTTTTGACTTACGGAACAATGAGAAATGATATAGTATAACTTTTTAGAATACAATTTTTTATTACAACATTATAAAATCTAGACGTTCATAGTCTTTGAAGTTTCATAACTTAGATATTATTATTCAATATTTATATATGGAAAACAAAAATGCAATTTTTTGTCTTGCAACTTAATTTCAACTTCTCAACTTTTGACAATAACGATAATTTAAGATCATACATATTGCACATAGAACATTTAGATACAATATATACTTTAATTTTTCCGCATATCTCTGTTTTCGCATACAAAGTGACGTTTTTCGCAGTATATATACGAAATTTATATATGTCTCATCTGTATCACAAATTATATATATCCATATTACATTCACTTAATCTCAACGCTGTTAAAATTTTGATTCTCCGTTTCCATACTTAAGTAATAGTCAGTGGTATAGCAATGCATATTTAAAAAAATTTCAGTTTGGGAAAAATTTGCGTTCTTCCCTTGGAATAAACTTAGGAATTACTTGTATATACGTTATGGACAGATGAAGTAGCGAACGACGGAATTTATAAACTATCTATTAATGCAGCAAATTATAGATGACATGCATTTGAAAAATGTTCTTGTTTAATTAACAATTTGGTCACTTGATTTTTTGATATATTTTTTTTCTATCGAATTTCGCAGCGGCTGGATTTCCAAAGGTCAATTGTTTTGCATTGGGCACGTTAATTCTAAATTTACAACATCGATACACTTTTATTATTTCTCATTTGACATTTCATTCTGAAAAACTGCGACGGTTTTAATTTTCCATTCATCAAGTGGCGGACGATTCATAATATGAATCAAATAAGAATCGCTTATTCGATTCAAAGCGTTAAAATGACGCCGGACACCCCTACTTTGTACATGCTATTTAAGTTGTAAGACATTATAAATGATTTTTAAAAGAATGCAAAAAGATGGGAAGAAAAGAGATAAATAAACTTGTTATTTTTCTTAACAATTGGATATCTATTCATTATTCTTATATGACCAAATATAATAATTCGTAGAAAAGCAGCGCGCGTGCGATGGTATACAAAAGTCGCAAATAGCGAACGTCTGGGGTAGGAAGACTTAAAAGTGCACACATTTCGGTAATAAAATATCAAAAAGTGATACAAAACGTGACGTCTGGTCGTGGAGCTCTGTAAAATCGTCGATGCAGTATAATTTAAGGATAGGATTACGCAGGCTGGTGTTAAACAATGTTAATTTGTTTCTGTACCGCGTCACAGCTGCGCACATCAGAATAAAGCGCTGAAAAATTGAAGCATTCGTCCAGGTGTGCGAACAAAACGAATTCTGCAAAGTGGACGAAACAGCCGCGTGAACACAATTTAAAATTAACGAATCATTTGTTTCTTGTTTTCTGCCTCGTGTACAATAAATCGTAATGGGTTTTGTTTATGCTCTGGAAAATAATTTCCGTTTCGAGAGAAGATTGAATTTGATGGAACTAATATCATGCTGAAATTGAGTCGCACGTTGAAACAATTTTTGTTTGAAGTGGACGTATTACAATTAAATAGCGACTATAGCGAGAGCTTTCCTTTAAATCAATACACTTTGCATGTGCTACGACCATTTAGTCAATTCCAACAAAATTACTCACACCGCGTGAAATGAAGCGGACCACATTTTTCATCATCACGTGCGCCTTCCGTGCAACCTGTGTGTAATGCATATTTATCAAAACCGTTTTATGGAATCGCGAGTGAACATTTAGGTTCTGAGATTTTATACATTACACCTGCTCGCGCTATAGCATAGAGAGCAGCTCGTCATTAATATCATATGTTGCCATTGCATCGGCTAACTCATTAATCAATTACGAATAATCATCAAGTTTTGCATCACAAAAAATGTCTGTTTTCATGGAGGCACACGTCTGAATAATAAATTCGCAGCGGCTAATATCTTCCTTAAATGATTTTAGGTATAGAACAGAAAAAAAAGATATTCGCGAAACGTTTTACGGATCTGAATAATGCGCAAAAATAAACATTGAAGAAGAAGACTGGATTTTCTTGCGAATAATATATGTGATCTTTAACGTTTCAAATTCTTGGTCTAAAAATAAGAAAAAACTTCTTGCCTGAGCCTGAGCGACACTTGCTCACTCATAGTTGCAGTATCCTTTTTTCGTTATGTTTTTGTAAGTTGGGAATTTAAGATGTTTTCCAAATGCTTCTCGGCTGTAAACATTCGAAGAGACTTTAAACAACAAGTCACTTCTATTCTTTAAGAGGGATTGGTGCATCTCTATTCAAAATTCATGGTTGAATCTACAATACACAATGCAAACATTTTAAAATTCTATCAAGTGAAACTAAAAAAAGAGAGATCTGCAAAAAAATGTCGAATAAAATGTAATCTGTCACTTTATAATTTCTCATTTACTGAGTTAGGTACAAAGTTTATGAAAAATGCAATCGTATATAGTTTTCTTGCGACCGAGTCACTCTGTTCCTTACAACCAGTCTGCAATTTCCATTACATTTCTCATGCTTTTGAGTTTTGAAGTTTTATTTAAACTGATTGAGACAAACAGCTATGAAAACCTGCATCGTAAAAAGTTTATTACCGCGATTTTAAAGTCAGAAATGATTTGCAGTTAGTTACTCTTCGAAATCGTTAAATCAGGAGAAAAGTTTTCGAATAAGAATCATCAATTTCACGAAGAAATTTCTTCCGATCATTGTTCTCCCATCCCCGTTCATTCATTAGGATTAATAGTTGATTTCCAATGTCAGCACGACAAAGTTTCCGACCTCAAAAACATACAGATGCACAAACTCAATCAATGTGATATAATGCAACTATGCGTTCCAAAAAAGTTAATAAGTTTATGATGATTGGAAAATAATTTGTTGGAACATCTAACTTGTAGGTAGCAATAAACTAGCGTAGCTTTAATTAGATTCGAAAGTAATTTGATGTTTTAAGTAAAAAACTGATGATTTTAACTTTTTACGAATTATAATTTGTTTCTTTTCTTCATGAAGAGAAAAAATTTCATTTGTGAATCTTAAAGACAGCTCTGCGTGCGTGTCTATGAATGATGCATTCAACTTTTATGAACATATTAAAAAAACAAGGTTGAAAGATCAAAGAAAAAGTCTGCGCTTCTTATAATTTAGCCATAAGTGCTCTTATGAAAACTTACCCCTTTCTGACAACGAGCAGAAAATGTTACCCCTGAAAAATAGATTTTGCAATCGCAAATGTTTTTATGTATACTAATTTTGTGCTAAAGTATCATTTACTAAAATCTTCTCAAGTGTCGAACAATTATTCATGGTTTTTTTTTCGAAATTGTGAAGTACACCGGTGCGGAAATGCAGGCGCTGTTAATTATTAGATAATGCAGTATTACTGTGCATAGCCGCGAATCAAAGTCCGGCATTATCTAATCGAGTACAATCAAATTAAACCAAATCAAATTCAATTACATTGAAATGGATCAAATTTGGAATCAAGAGAGATACACCAGCGTTATTGGTTGATTGTCATTTAATTTTGATCTATAGCAGCTCGATCTCTGCGATTTTGTTTTATTCTTGCCAATGACAAATCATACCACTCGAAAACGAGAAAATTCTGGAGATTGGTACAAATTTTGATTCATTGTGATTTTCATCAGTAGTTCTCAAGAGCGGAAAAATATTTATTTTTCTCAAAAATGATTTGTTTGAATGAAAATGTATTATTTGTGAGAGCTAATTTGATAATCAAGTGTACAATATGAAAATAGCTGGTGGAATAAGTTGCTGTAGTGTATTGTCTAGAGCTCATAAACGTCTCTGCCATTTTGGCGTGTAGGAGCGGGACGGGCGGACGAAGGGCTGGCGTACGAGTGAATAATGTGGACCCTGAGCCTTACATCGCTGGAGGGTCGCATTGGCTCGCCGCGAGGCCTCCTGGAGAAACTGACGGTGGTCTTGCAGCAACAATAGTGGAAGAGTTTGACATAGGCGTTGCGGAAGTGGCGATCGAATACACAGTAAAACATGCTGTTGAAGCAGGACTTGGATAGGGCGAGCCAGGCGAGGTTGATGAACACGTTGGCGCTTACTTGGTGCACCGAACTGACGCACATCGCGACCCCGAACGGCGTCCAAAATATAACGAACATGATGAAGCTGAACATGTTGGTCTTGATGAGTTCGTAGTCCCAGGAAAAGGCCACCGGCGGCTTGTACGTACGACAAGCCCTTTGCACGCGTGATATTAGCAGCAAGTATAACAAAACGGTCATTACATTTGGCAGACCCACCAAAATGCTCGCTCCAATTACTTGCTCAAACGCAAGCCGGCTGAATCGCCGCGCACAAAAGTCTGGTCCGAGATCGAACGATGATTGCAGGGCTATCGCGAGGCCTGCTATTAGCCACACCAAGATCACAATGCTTGTTACGCACGCTGGGCTCAGAGTGTACCTGAAACACACGCCCATCATCTTGTTTATTCGCAACGCTCATTTCAGATATAGGTAAACCAATCTATGAATCGATTATCGCTTGATCAGCGCTATAATCAATTCTGAAATCTTTAACTTATCCTCAAAAAATTACATCCTAGAAAGTCTAACTCTTTATCTACGTATATAATCAACTATAGTGCAAAATATTCTACATCAAGTTTTGTACAGTTAACGCATTTTCATGCTCAGTCAGGTATAATTGAGGCCGATTATATATCTATATTCATGCAGGATATGCTTTCATGGATTTCCAACAGCGCACTGAAAGTCTTGGTTACCTGGGCGAAATGAGATTTCGAGCAGACGCTTGGGCACCGCAAAAGATGCGCTTTATAGGGATTGTTCGACGAAATACGCTGATTCTGATAATTGTCATGCAATTTTGAAACGTGCGTTAATGAGTGATGTGTGGCTTTTATAGAGTCAAAGTTCCGGCACGAGTTTTTGTACGAGAAAATAACCAGGCAAGAAAAGGGACTGTTTTCTTGCTTTTTTTGTTTGAACTTGAACGTTCGTTAAACTTTCGCAGGAGTTGCCCGGGAGCTAGAGTTCCTATTCTCGGGCAATTTGTTATTTCTTATTCACAATACTCGCTAGTTTTGTTGAAATTATACGAGCGACTTTCAGGGGCCGTTAAAGATAATGTTCAGGGATTACACCTTTATTTAGTTATACAACTGAACATTTTTCATTATTATAATTCTTACATTTATGACGTTACAAAAAAATTGTACAAACCTTTCAGGCGGCAGGATTAAACGCGTGTAATTTTCAATCGCGATGATAGCAAATGTCAGGACTGTCACAAGAAAACACAAAGCTTCCAAAGTCCATTCAAATCGACAAATGCTGAGGGACTCTTTTTGGCCAGCCAGAATGACAATTGCTGATGCCGGCAATACCAGACCCGTAACCATTAAATCCGCTAGGGCGACATTTACGAGGAATGCGTTTCCTGAAAATTTTGATTCAATTTAGTAGAGTTGGTCACTTTTACATTTTCTGACACACTTTTTATGTAACCAACGTGGCGATTATGATTATGCAAATTTTATGTCAACTATTTAAACAAAGCTGTGTTTCTATTAGGGCGGGAATTGAACGGATTGAAAGAAATTTGAGTAAAATTTGTATTATCTCATGGTGGATGCCGTGGTGCGATGAATTATCAGAATAACATAGTTGTGCATGGAAAAGCGAGATATCCAAAGGATCTTTGCGGTGAATGTCAATATGATTATCGTGAGCGTGTGCATGCTTGCGAGGCAATCAGCGATGATATTAATGCTAAACTTGATGATAGCAGATCATGCGATATGGGATTACAGGCGCTACAAAACGATAACGCCCCTATTCCTCCGATGTCCATTTTGTTTCTTCGCGCGCTGTAACGAAGTCAAATTTCAAAGTACTATATCTACTTGATCTATTAATCCTGAATTGAGAATCTTCCAGTTCGCGAATTTCGTTTAATAACATTTCCTTTGAATTTGCCCATCAAAAATTGATTTTGTATGCAAATATTTTGCCACCACAGGTTTGTGCAAAAAATCGTTATCATATTTTTAATTGCAAAAGGTCAAGGTTGAGGTTGAATGCTATATGATAATACAAAGAAAGCTGAAAAAGTTATTGAACAATATAATATATACCTCTGCGTTTTAGATGATCTTCCACCATGACGGCGGATATCATGAAAACATTTCCAACACTGCCAAAAACAGCAAGCGATGCTAGCAGTAGTAATCTAGCAACTCTAGACCAATCAGAAGATAATGTTACTGGCGAAACATCGGTGTCCTGGCTGACAAGGATCATTGTTTGATCCATCAGCGTTGTGACCATAGTCATAGTTCACGTTGTCATTTAAAACTTGTTTCCTGCAACAAAATAGTATGAAGAGAAATAATAAATTTCGCAAATCCAGGTAGAATACATTGACGATGAAGATTTGTTTGAAAGGAATTTTTTCGTAAACGTCATATAGAAATCACATTTTTGTAAGTTCAATGACAAATTAATCAAGTCTAAACTCAGGCGGCCCATAATACCCTCTGCGTTCCTGTATCCTCTTGCCCTTGCACAAAATAAGAAACTGGAATTTTCAGCTAGTTTTTTTCAAAATTCACTTGCAGAAGAATTTGCTTTTTTTGATCGGTCTGTGCCGTTGCGACGTGATTGCCGCACAGGTTTGCCATATTTGTATACATTATTGTCGTATATCAGTCGTGAAAACAATCAACAGCATCAGAGGCTTGCGTACTGAATTAAACAGTATAGCGATTTAGAAGCGACAAACCGAAGCCTGAACTAATGAAATCATACATAGCGTAAAAGTGCGGTTCGCTTTAGTACACCGAAATATCCCCGTGTAGTATCAATGCGATTGCCAAACGGTACCACTATTCAAATATATAGTAATCAAATTATTTGATTAAACCTCGGACGTACGAGAATGAGCTACAGCAGACAGCGTCATAGCGTGACGAAAATAACTAGACCGTGTCTAAAATGCCAATAACAAACACTACGTTTTCCAATTACCTGACAAACGTTTATCAAAGATGCACTGTATGGTCAATAACAAAACCATTCGATGAACGAGGCTCTTGCCATGATTTTTTATCAGTCGTATGTAGCTGGGCGAAATTGTGAAAGGATTTTGGAAAGGAAATTGTGAAACTGCAACTCTTCAAGCTTAAAACTTGAGTTTATAGACAATATACTCAGAAACATATAGGGCCAAAAACGAATGAAAATCAACGTACAAATTGGAAATAAGTCATGAATAAACCAGTAGTTGATATAAACAAATGTTTATAAACAATCTTAATCAAAGTTCAGTTCAAATTCAGCGTCTAAGGTGTTGCGGTCCTGAAACGGCATAAGCCTCTCAAAATTTTACTTGTCGGAAAGAAATAAAAGCCATATCGATCAGTAGTGTAGAGCTATGGCCCATACTTTTTGCATTGATTTTTGTGGACGATTTGCATATTTTGCGAATTTAATTTAGTTTGAAATCGTTCAAATACGTTGTATCTCAAACTTACAATTTTAAAGCACTCATTCGAATCTTTATTTTTCGCGGAAGAGCGCTGATGCACTTTTATTTTGTACAACTTGCTTTGCTCAAACTTTGTTAGTAACTGTGTCGCCATTTTTGACGTTCTGAAAAATAAGTCGAGGTAGGCTAATTAAAACGATTATAAAGAAACAAAGCTGTTAAGAAAAAATAGAAGGGACTGGGTATTGCGTGTGTTTGTGCAATTTTACATAACACGTGTATGTTCTAAGATTATAATTAGATCGATGGGACTGTGCACTGTGATATTCATCTCTCAGGACTTTTTCCAACCTTGCGTGGTGTAAACAATTTAAAGCTACACGACACCGTAACAATTCAATAGGTCAGCAAAACTCGTCAAGGTCGTGTCGGTAACCGCAATACAATAATTTTTATACAATAACTTTTTCATTCTTCAAATCTAAACGAATTATGAACAATATTGATTTAGTTGAATGGAGAAAATTTGTGTTGTCTACATTTAAAGTGAGATTACGTTAGTAATCTCATAAAATTGTTTAACTTTATCGTCCACGGCAATACATTACAAAGTTAATTGATAAGTGCAACAATCGGTTATAGATTCGCGCAAGTTGGTCGTTTGAAATATAAAAAATTTGCATTCACATTCTGCACGCCTGCAGACGACAGTTAATGACTAGAACCGATTACGAACGACCAGAAATTGTGACAGTGACGGATGTAAGCGAGCAAACGGGTGGGGCTCCAATGATGGAATTAATGGCATCGTCAACATGCACCGAAAAGAGACGTCGCTTGCACGCGAAATTCTGCGTTACTCGGTACCGTCACCTGTACCAACACCGTGGACAACTCAGTCTGGGATGCGAAGAGGGAAGCTGCATCGATCGAAAGCTTTGCCGGGACGGCAACCTACTCCGCGTGTCGCACAAACCACGTGCTGCCACAATCAAAATAGTTGATAGAAAATATCATTTTACTGATAAATTACTTCATATTGATGACTGTAAAACTTGAAAAGAGTATAGCTAATTGAAAACAAGGCCGGTCGAGAATGATTCTTCAGAATAGAAACCCTGAAGTTTGATTCAACAATTTGTTATTAAACAACAATTAAAGAAATACTCACTGTACGTAAAGAAGAGCATTGCTGGAACATTTTAAACTCTTTGAATGAGTAAAGGATGGACAGTAAAATAGTCAGCAGAGCCAGATTTGGACATAAGTCGTCGGATCCATTCAAGCTGACCTTTCCTAGATATAGTCTAGAATCAAAAATTAGAAGTTAATAGCTTGACTATTCTGTGGCAATCCAGAAGAACCAGTTCACTACTGGTTTTAGAAATTTCACTCTCTAAGAATGAAATGAAATTCTAGATCATTATAGTTTAACTTATCCATGTAAATTAACATCAAAAAATGCACACATATTATAAGAAAAAATTAATACGTTTCCGAAATGTCGGTTAACTGGTTTTTCCAAATTGTTACAGAGTTGCCAACCCTCAAATCGCGTCAAATACAAATGAAAAGCAGACCTGGTACTAAAAGCTTCTGAGACGAGAATAAAGAGGATATACAAACAAGAACTCGAGCGAGGCAGACAGTAACATGCCGGACAGGCGTGGTTTCTACGGTTGCAATAATCCACATGCACTAAGCAAATTCAATCATTTAAAACAAACAGAATACTATTGTGCGTCGTCAAAGTCCAAAAACTATGTTATTATTAATGGGATAAGTTGAACATATCATGTATAATATACAAATAAAGTCATTTCAAACCTGATGTTCAAATGAGAGACAAAAAATAGTGGTATCAATTCATGTTATTCAACAAACCTTCTCATCAAAGCACTATACTACTTTATAGAAGGAAAGAGTACAGTTCCTATGAAAAAAATGATCTATCAAGATATCGTCACTTACAGATCTTTCATCTACACGAGGTAGGTGTATATAGGAAAACTTTAATACCACATAACTGACATTTTGAGTAAAATAACGTTAAATTCAAGTTTCGTGGCATGGAGAGTTTCAATCTACCTAAATCTCGTGAGTCTCATATGCAGAAAGAAAAACTGGCAAACAAGTCGAAAGTTTCGCGTAAGAATTGTTTTCCAAGATTATTGCTAAACTTTGTATAACCGCAAGTACAACTTGCTAAAGTGTTTAACTTATTTATACCTTAATATAATCGAAATGTATTATTATCATTATTATTAGTTATTTGAGTATAGTATAATGCTCCCTTGTCATTAGAAGAGAGGAGTGGACAAATGTGAGCACATTTGAAAAGTGGTATGTTCAGCATCTATTAATTTGATGACGAGGTGCGGAGCAAATTAAAACAAATGGAACGAAAATTCAAGCTGTAATCAGGTGCTGGGTGGTGTACATGAAACAGCACATCGGTTGCACCAGGTCGGTTTGACAGGTATTGCGAATGTTGGCAAGATTATAAGCTTCAGTTCACGGCAGAATAGCGTGCTAATTAACCGGTAGCAAAGGTGTTCGGTAAGGCTCACATTGACGATGATGTCTGTAGTTATAGACGTGCAAATCGAAGCTATATTCGCCGCAAACGAGCTGTCACGATTGACATTTATTGGCATTCTATGTAAATTTCCAATTCTATATAGTTTTTTACGCAAGATTTCAAAAAGCGGAACAACATATGGCCTAGAAACTATATATATAAGAGGTTTGTTGAGGGCCCATGTTGAGGTCGCACAATGGAAACCCAATTTTCAGTCACAGCTAAAAACTTTAGGATCCTTTTATGTATTGGAATTTTTATAATCGCAGATACATATATACTCACATGACTTACACGTCCACGTTGATTAGAAAACTGAATGTCGACTTGTTGATATACGTTGGCGATGAGACTTTTGTGTGTCAATGCAGACCGACTCAAGGCAACACGAAAGCAGATCCGAAAAAAAGCAGTGTTGCAAACTCCGGCGCTTTCAAATCCGGCGGTCGGTCTACATCAACAGCGTGTGAAATACCACAACGCAGTTTCAAAAAAGGACAATATATATGAGCTTGTGGGCAAATTTAAATTCTTGATTCTTCGTTAACTGATGCACAGACTTTTTCAGGATATAATTACGAATTACCTTGTTATCTCTATGATAATTCGTTAATGCGATGCTCTATACGATACATTGTACATAATATATCGATAGAACATATAATATATTTATACTATATAAATATGCTGAGGACACAGGCATTGTTGGAAGTACCGGTCATATTTCCTAAACATATTGTCGACATCACCAAAACGTAGCAATCTATATATGCATGTAATTAGGTCTAGTGAGCGCTTACGCGAAGAAAAATTGAGATTCACAAAGTTTTTCTATACTTCTGATGTGTTGTAAAAGAGGTATACTCACGAGACAGATTGGCGAATATACAAAATAATTATCGCTTGTCAATGTAGTAAACAATATAGAATTTCATTTATATTTTAATACGTGCCTTATAGAGAGAACTTGATTGCATTATATAAAATGTTTAGGTTAATTAACATTTGCATTGATTTCAGTTACTGATAAAAGTTGTCGTCTCACTTTTGGCTAGTTGATGCAGAAAATGTATGAATAGTATAGAAACGCGTGACGCATTATAACAGTCGTAAAAATATAAGACAAAATCGAATTGAATGGATTTTAGGTGACACCGCGAGAATATTCTTCGGTCGTTAGATGAATCCGGAAAATGAGATATACTTCTGTATCCAAAGCATTTTGTCACACTCAGGGATGCAGATTAACAAATGACAACAATCATTTCAAACAGTGAAACAAATCTTTATTGAACGTACAAGAATTGAATATTACAAATTATAGAAAACTGATTACGGAGTCACACTGAAGCATACATTGAAAAGCAACAGTTGAATTGAACAATAGGCCTAATAATGTTGACAACGTGGTGAAGAGAGATTCAAATACTTTGATGTACATATACAGATGGATTGTTTATTGGCGCAGTCGTGCGTAATATATCATTGAATATCCTCTGCACGTACACGCATACATTTGCATCAACACAGAATATTAGCACATACACATAAACATCAATATTTACCAAACCGAGCTCTCGGAGATTTCGCGTATCGCGAGATACGCCCAGAAGTCACGAAAAAGCCCTTAGCTTATTATGCATGGTTAACCAAAAAGGCGACCATGTTCTGCGTGCATACGCGGGCGCACACACATCTCGCTATTAGCTCACGTCAGCAGCTCTTGTTGGATCAAGAGTATCAACGATACCGGCTTCAACGCAATTTAAATAGCCGTTCAATATGCAGCTCGAACTCGCCGCCACGGCGAACCCCATCAATCGATAAAACACACGGCGCACCAGCGCTTTCACTTGGTCGTCCGCTTCAGCCCTGCAGCTCATCCGTCATCACGTGTAAACAAACCAACCGAATCTCTGCGCATTGTATAGTCTTTCCGCCTTTTTTGTTTTTTTTTTTTTTTGTTTTTTTTTCGATCTCGCTTACTTCTCAATGCCAGTTATTTTCTCTCAAACTCGTTCTCGTCTCTTTTCAACTCTGTATTGTAGCAGTTGTTTTGACCACCTCCGCACTTCGCACCGGTTCACTGAACATAGCACCTAGACTCGTTCTCGTCATCTGAACCCGACAATCTTGCGCGCACGCGCGACATCAAACGCCCCTTTTTAATCTAATAATCGTAAACAATTTTCCGACGACAATTTTTCGAACGATATGTCACATTGATGTATAGCTGGTCGTCGTTTTGAATATACAAAAACTCCGCTCCTTCCGATATAGTGTGTTCAAACAATCTATCACTTCGAATATAGCCCAGAAACTAATCATGCATGCGATTTCGATAATATAAAATTGATAAATTATGAATTCGATAATACATTAACGTTCAGATTAGTATGAACTTATGTGCAATTTAATGTTGAACACGTGCGAGTTTTGAGGGACCGTAAGATTAAAGAGAAAAAAATTTCACCAGTTCGGCCGTAAATAACTTTAGTGTACTCGGTATTGTGAATAATCGAATGGCTTTCATGCTAGTGTTGACCGCCAGTAGAAATTTATTAGTAACTTGATTTAATCTTCAATATAAATCTTCAATCTAAATTTTATATTGAAGACAAAGTGAAAGCATTTGTTGTCATAAACATATATATGTTTATGCGCATTGATAAAGAAACTTTCATTCAAGTAAAATGTTGCAACTTCCCTTTATTTTTTCGTTTGATTACCAGTTCACATTATCGATCTCTTATATATAGAGATAAATCCAATCCTTTTCGATATTACATCTTACAATATCGATCTCCAAACAGAGCTAGATCGATTTATACGATGCCGAAACATGCATGTAAGGGATGAGATGATCACCCATCAGGTGGTTTTCTGTATGTGATTATCCATCAGGTGATCTTCTGTAGGTGATTATCAGTGATTACTATTCTCTGTAATACCTTTTAGTGATTACTATTTCCTGTATGATATATTAGTGGTCATGACGAACACGAGGATGTCATAAGGTGATTAGCTGATTTTGACTTGGGCGAGCTTATGATCGCTACACCCTATTGTTCGATGATCTCAACTATCAATCGGCCATGAGCTTCGCGATTTGCAACCGAGATCATCATGAGGTGAGATTATATACACGCGTAAACAGCCGCCTACACGCGGCCCGACATTATTATGGATGTTTACTAAAATTGTAGAGAAGAAAACTTTGTCAAAGACAAAGAGAACAAAAACACAAAACCTGGAAGGATACATAAATGAGGCAGAGCTGAAAGCTGATCGCGTCAATGACCTCGTATGAGTGACATCAGTGCGTGATCGCTTTCGTTTTCTCGAATCACTTGCATTTAATCCTTTTTGACGGGACTGAGACTGAGTGAAACGAAGCGTTGGGTTGGAATGAGATAGTAACTATTCTGCTGATGAGCAAGAGAGAAAGGACTGGATGTAAAATAAGAAGGATGGAGCGATTAATGTGTACATGGCGCGCATCGACTGAGCAAGCTCCGGGAGGTTGCGCGCTCTTGCGAGCGTTCGTGGCAGCTGTGCCTCGTGATTTGCGAAGCAGTGGGAAGCGTCCGTGCAAAACATCCAGTATCAATATGGCCGTGAACGCGAACGCAGGATCAGCCGGTTGGACGTGCGATCGGTAGTGTCTAAGTGTGAGGATGTCAGGCCGTTAAGGACTCGCGATTGTAACAGTTAGTGAGACAGCAACCAAAGGCAAATCAACAGCTCTCCCAATGGCATCGGAGTTACTCTTGATGAATGAGGAACGTGAGAGAGCGTTCGGTACGTTTGACGATATTTCTGTAGGCCAACTACTTGGCAACGACCTTTTTGGCCACAGTGCAAACTTGTCCGATCAATCGTGACAAAAGCCGGCGCGCTCTTTTGCGCAGCGCCCCAACATGAAGCCATCAGTTGAAAAAAGAAGCAGAGCCTATACCGGCCGCGCCAGAGCGCTTCCTCTGCTCGCTGTCGGTCGATACTCTCGAACGCGCGTCATGCCGCGGAAAAGCGTGCACCGTCGTCATTCACAAACTCATACAACTCAGACTCTCCGCAGTCCACCTTCAAACAAAAACAGATCTTGAGCACACATCAAACATTCATTGCTGTCAATGAATTGCTCTGAAGCAGCTAGCGTTTATCGCTCTATCTCTGGCTCTGTTCAACTAATTATTCAACACGAGTGATTCGCAAGCAATTTCTCGTCTTTGTCTGCAACGATTTTGTACGATCGATAAAAGTACACTTCGATGTAACATTCTTCCTAAGCGCCTTTTTAACCTCGCATTTTGACTACTCCGGATAAGCCGTACAAGTGTTTAATCGTTTTACATCACGGAGGCATTGTCTTAAGTCTTTTTTGGACGTCGTTTTTGAACCGTTTCACTTCTAGCTTTGTAGTTTGATTTAAAAGCCTACACACATCTACGCACAGTACAAAAATACAACATTCAAGAATGTCGGTTCGTGGTAATAAAAAAAAACATCTTTGAGTCGGTTGCAAATTGATACGCAGAAGCAAAGTATTTGCGCTAGGCAAAAAACCGTACCGGCTCCTTAACCGGCGGTTTACAAGCTGTAGACGAAAATTCCATCTAGCTATTTGTCAGAAGTGAGGCTATAGAAAAAAATGCTTTACAAAAACATCTATATGTATTAATTGAGATACGACAGGCATGACCTGATGTTGTTGCTCGACGATTACAAGTTTTTTGCTTACAATGCACTAACTGGAGAAGTAACTTGAACAGTTTAGATTATAAAAATGTATAACTTTAATTCTAGTGAATATGATGCAAGTGTAGAATTTTAGAAATAAGGCAAAGGGATGACTACAAAATAAAGAAATTTTGTTATATTACGTAAATTGTATGAGTGCGTGAAAACGTGAGTGATATCACATCAGTAGACAGTTTGCCATAAAAATTACACGTAACGTTCTTGGTCTTATTGCAAATCAATACGTATCAACGTTTAATGATCCAGATTTTCTCGTTTCATTTTTTTTCACTTCAGATTCGCTTTGTTTCGTTGTTTTATTTGCATAACAACACAGTTGCTTCGCATCTTGTAGAACAGTATACAAAAGGTCGTTTTTTTTTTAAAGTACAACAGAATCATGTATTGGAATCACACCGAATGCTTCAATGACTAATTTACAAGATAGAGCATTATTTGTCTGGTCCGGATATTTCCTTTCATTATTACTATTTATCATTTCATAGTTGGCGTTTGAATAAAATATATAGAAACTTCGACAGTGCAAAAAAATCGTTTTGTTCGGACATAAAAGAATATTATAATCTTTTACGATAGCTACATTAGATGCTTATAACTTGCAAAAGGTATGGTGTAAAGATATGTTTCAACGTGTACACTTTTATTACACGTTTCATGTTATCTGAATACAAAGACGCAAAGCTCTGACGTAGTATTTTTTGTCAGCTGCAAGTGATGTGATAATAAACTGCGAAGATTTGGTAATTTGATGGAGCAAGTCATTTCGTTTCTAACGCTTTGTTTCTTTTTCTCTTCTTCTTCTTCTTCTTCGTCTTTTCTCGAGTCAGTTTCAAGTTGAGTTAGGTCAGTAGTCACACAATTGATAAGCTGAAGCGACACAGGTCTTTGATCTGATGAAAATTAATAGATTCAAGACAAGCCCAAATCAATTAACATAATCAGCCATGTAAATAGTATCTTTTTAAAATATTCATGTTTCTAGACTTGAATTAACTTGTCAAACAAGCAGATCTAAGGTCGAGACGTAATCAACAAACATAGCGTAGATGTTCGATTGATTGTTTCGATATTTTGTATCATTAAAAAATGTATTTCATAATTGGATGAAGAAAATAACAAATTCTGCTTGTCTTTAAATTTGCAGCAGTAATTATTTTCATACAAATAATAAACTAGATTGTGAGCACGTTGGCGCACGATGATGAGTGTGTTAGTCGTTTGATCGAGACTTTTGACAATGATGAACCAAGTAGTTTACGAATAGTCCAAGTGCACATGGATGTTTAGCCCTTGGTATAGTCAGTTAATATGACGGCTTTTGCAAACAGAATAGAGTTTAATTTCGTTATTCAGATTTTGCCAGGCACAAACTTTCTCGGCAAAAATCTTAATACGCTCAGTCGAATTGCGTCTGCTCGGTCTGAGGTGCACGGATAACTGATGCCAATTTTGGGATCCTGAAATTTTATTTCAACTTGTTGCAGCCAGCACAGGGGGTTGTATTTTTAGAAGTTTGTCATGTTACATGCCACCGTAACTTGACTGTGGTTGAAGTTTTCTCATTTTGTCATTTTCTCCAACAACTTGATGGAACCGAACCTATCCGTCCTGGTAAATGAATTTTGTCGCAAAGCTGTCTCTGTCGATAATTATCAAAATTCAAAACTTAATTGGCATTAAAAAAGTGTTTTGAGACCGCTTGAGGAATCATTTGTTCACGCTCTAACAATAAGCGTCGGCTGTGGAACGTGTGGCGAGAAAATTGAATAACCGAGCCCATCTGAATTCCCAGAAATTGTATCGACACGATCTCATGAATATCGCGCGCGATCCTTTTCGTGCTGAATTTTTTGCTTTGATCTAACTTTAAAAAACAAAATCGAGATATTCGAATGTCATTATTCAAAATGACACATTCCGCGGCTGCCTTTGCCATCCGATACTCCTAGCTCTGCCGTCTGGGTAATTCATGTCAAGACAATGTAGATTTTTTTTGAAAATGCAATTTGTCATTATTACGAAACGTTTGCGCAAAAATTCAACTCACATAATTGTTGCTGAAACTTAGTATATTTCGGCTCGGAGAACTTGCGAAATGAAGAGTTTTCCGAGCTTCCGGCGGGTCGACATTATCTTGATAAATGTCTATATTGGATGTAACAATTTTTCGACGTGCCCGAGTAAATCTATAAGTTTGTAACATGCGTGAGTGTCACGCTAAATTAAAGTGGAGAAACAATTTACCCCAAAGTTATTGATATTATGGGACGTGAGAGAACAGCTTGGTTGCACGATATGAATAAAACTTTGTTATATGGGATATCGTTATACCGTTGAAGTTTTCGATGGCTTGACAATTAGTGTAACGCGACTGCAACAAACAAACATCTATCTGCCTTGAAAAACTTCGAAAAAACTAAAAGTAATGAAAAAAGTGAAAATAACAATCAAATTTCATAGAGTCGGTACGATGTTCAATAGACAGGCTGAGTCAAAAGTCCCGGAACGACTAAATATCTTTGTGATGCTTATAGACGTATTTCAAGACTTTTAGCTCACCCTGCATTTGTCTTCTATATATAACAGAGACGAAGTACAAAAAAAGAAATGCATGAATCCTTAAAGAGTTGCATGTTCTGTTTCCTTTATAAGCTTAGTGATTTAATTCTTATTCAACTATCTCGAACAACTTCATTGCGAATGCTGCTAACGTATTTCTCGTAAGTTAATTTCTCGCATGATTTAAGTTGAGCATAGACTTCATTAGTAATAATCAAATTCCGTACCAATTTGTTAGTAATACATTTTTGGCATCCTCGATGATTAACTTTAAGAATCAGTTCTTACAATTAATTAGATTGATTGGCTGATTGAGTAGTTTTTTTTTGAATGCTATATTGAATTAAAAATCCAAAAATTAATTTTCTACTGATCCTGAAAATGAAGGTAATTGTAAGGTTTAGCTCATCAGACTTTTTTTCGTTTTCAAGGCCTAATTTTACGATTAGATTTGAGTGATTAGGGACGAACAAAAAACAACTACACCTTAAAATTGCCTTAAAATAATTCAATTTTTCTTTCACATCTTCATGTTTGGTCAGTTTCATATTTTTATTCATCCATCAGTGTGACAAAATATCAAATAATTTTATAACGAAAAAGACATCATAATGTTACAGTAAAAATTGGCGAAAGTTTAAATTCCGATCCCCTTTTGTTATATATAAGCAAAAAAGCTTATCGTTATATATTGCGCTCGACTGTGATGTGTGCATCGTGCTTGTGTTCACTGTTTTTCCACTTTGCATATCTTTCATCTCACCGGCAGAAAAAATGTCCGTATGACTATTGAACATGTATCAGCTTTATGCGACTTTTAACTAAAACTCTCATAGTATGATTAATTTACTCAACACTTTTTACCTGCGTAAAAAATAACCCAATAAAATTTAAATTACAATCACAAATTATAAAATAAAGTAACTTAGAAAACTGCGAAATGTATTTAATTGCTTCTGAGAGTATAGCGAGGTGCAGTAGTACCCCGAAAGAAGCCCAAAATTGTCAACTTCGGTATTCAGTCTTACTCTAGGCGTACGTCATAAGTTTGCACTTTCGGGCTCGAGGTGTGAAAACATTATTTCAAAGTCATCCTTAGGTCGATCAGTACATTTCACGACGGTTCGAACAGGACGAAAGTACGCGTTTCGATACCGGTTTCAGTTAATTTCAGGCTACTGACGGCCCTTCATTTTGTATCCTGGTCGCGCTCTTTCCTGCCTTGGTTGCCTTGGTGCGAATTATATTATATACTGACGATAAAAGCAAAGACCCGACCACGCTGATACTTTCACTGATCCGTTATAGCAAGGTTGAACTATAATTTGTATCCAAGCAATCTAAATGTATATCTTGGCCGACGGCTCTGTTCAGTACAAAAAAAGCATATCAACGATAATACAAAAAACACAATTAGTTTTGCCGCACAAAACCTGAACAATAAATCATATACCGTAGAATCCACCATGCACACGCACTAAACGCACAGCCACCTTTATCATGATCATATAGAGACACGAAAAAATTGTTCAATGCAACGTTGATTGGAATCCGTTGTCTTATTTTTACTCTTTCATCTAGATAAGAGCAAATTACTGCCCGCCCTACAATTTCCATTTCCATCATGCGCCCCCGTCATTTTCAAATTTTATGGCTGACTCGTATATCAATCAGAAGCGATCGCAGTTTAAAAATAGCACGCGACGGCACCCCTGACAACTTATCAGTGCTCTGCTTATGAGCAAATGGCAATTTCGCGTCAATGAATAAGTCAAATTAAATTGTTACCCTAGAGTCACCGTTATATAGCTAATTGATATACGAAACAATCTCATTTGCACACATTAACGCCCAATTTTCAATCGTCCACCACACTTTGTATGTTTATGTTGCTTTATATCAGTGTCGCACATTTAATTTTTTATAAACAATCTACTTTCAGATGCTTGTCGTTTATACATCAACTCTAATTTCTAACGCTCTTTTTCCTCCAATTTGCACGGCTAACTTGAGGGACCTTTTATATCATTCTGTATTTTTACGGTCCTCCTTTTTTCTATTCAAATTCAAAGGCATAATATAAGTGTGCCCGTCGCGATATCATGCAAATTTGTGTACCGCTCGAAAGTCATACGCAATGTAAAATAATTCGTCGTCAAAAAATGAAATGGCATTGATACTTTTTTTGTGCGTGACGCTATGCCATCAATAATTATTGTAAAAGTTTTGAGAACCGTTGGATCCGTAATATTCGGTTCGGAGTGCACTCTATTATAACTGCAATATGGTTGAGTTGATATTCAACCACTGCAACACAGCAGCTCTAAAATATTTTGGCAACGTCGCAAGAATGGTCAATAAAATGAGGCTGTAAGGGTACAGCCTTCCAAAACACAGACCCCCTGTAAAAGACCTTCCTACATAAAGCCCTTGTGCTAAACCGTCTCGCCATTTACCGACCTTCTCACATGTTCCAAATTTTTTATTGTTTTAAACGCTCAACGACATTAATTATATAATTATTATTTTTTACAATACCTTTTCAAGTGCTCTGAAATTGTTATTATCATCGCGTTACGAAGAAATTGTTCTTTTTGAATCAATTACTTTAAACAATTGTATGTTTTTTTAAATTGTATAGTTTAATGAACATTTGTTCATTAAAATTGTGTTGAAAACAACCACATAAAATCAAACAAGAGTCACTATTTTTTGAGTGCTATTTGAGAAAAATGAACATAATAATGAAACTTGGTTATATCCGAGTTATTTGATAGTTATAAGTTTGATTCAACATGCACGGTGTGATAGTCGGATATTCAAATAACGCAAGCACGTAAGAAAATATATTGTTGCAGATACCATATGTATGCAGATGTGAGACATGGTTTTGAACATCACTCGCAACCTACAGTAATGAGCTTGTATCTCGTCGAAATTTGTCTGATGGTATACATCCACGTAGATCAATAGTTGCTCTGCAAACTTACGGGACCTTTTATTTGCGTAATGCTGGTTGTTCGCGGACAAATTACTTTTAATTACTATAAAATCATTTATATTTAGATAGTACTCACTATAGAACTGAGCCAAGATGAGAATAATTGTATATATTCTTGATTAACGCCATTTTTATATTTCATTATTGATACAGGTATGATTATAAACAATCTTGTCAAATCTTTTGTTTGTTTCCATATTTCTGTTAACCCTTTATAGGCTATAATTCCTAACCTAGAAGTCATCACACCACGTTCGATAATTCGTTATTATTTCTATAAGTTTTGGTTCATTTGAAGCGTATATTAGATGCAACTATTTGAGATGGCTATTAAAATTCGGAAAAGTTTCGTAATAGAATTATTATAATCTTATTCAGTTTAATGTGGATTGTTTGTATGGTACAATGACAATCGATCCTTTTAAAATATAATCGTCTTTAATTTCTGGTTTTCCTCAGCTTTCAGTAATGTAAATCTGACTCTGAAGTGTGTTTGTCATTCAGTGTCTACCGCTACTGAATATATTGCATGGAAAGGGTCGTAGAACGACGCAAACGAAAAAAGGATAGTATTGATTAATACAGCGCTATACGAGTGTTGGTAACTTTCCGAAGATTTTATTAAGATAGACACACAACTTTTCAAAACAGTTGCAGAATCATTGCCGTTTCAATTCACAAGAAATATGTTACATTTAGATTCAAACTGTTATTCATTTGTTGAATAACAACCGTTACAAAAGTTCAAATAGATTGAAAGTCTTGAAACAGTATACTGTTGGCTTGACAAATGTGTATCTCCGATTTGATAGCAAATACAATAAACTGATTTTTCTAGAGTTTTCACTTAGCAGTATAGAAAAAGGCAGGGTATATTTTTAATTAAAATTTGCTCTCGAGCCCTATTTCGAGTATTTCATTCGCAAAACACTTCTTTATTTGCTTCATACAATAAAAGTTTATTTTATCAAGAATGCTTTTTGTGTTTGCACAAATCGAACTTTCGAATAAATTAGAAAATATCCTTTGTTCGAGTATGAGGGTGCGATATTTGTGCTCACCTGCATGTAAGATAACAAAAAAAAAAAAAATACAAAAAACAAATGAAACGTTTTTGAGTTAAAATAAGAATATAGTCATAAGAAAAAGGTTCTGATGACACATTAGTGTAACTTATTAACTTGAAGTCAGAATTATCTCGGTTGCCTCTACGTCTAGTTTTATATGGTATTAAAATCTTTTCTGTTTTTGTTTTATGTACAAAAAACAGTATATGTTTGCAAAAATATTAATAATGGAGTATTATTTTATTGAAAACTCATTAAAATAGCCCGATTTTTTTTTTCATTCAAGTAAAAATAAATTGATATTTTGCTGAGTACTGAAAAATTTATGAGATCATCGGCTTATGAAGTAAAAAATGTCTTCAAGTTATATCCCAATTAACCGCGAGTACTATAAAAAAATTTCAAAACACACAGTCTAATGTAGTAAACCTATCCACTTACAGCCAACTGCTTGCCAGCCTCGTCGCTATACCCTTAGGTCTTTGCTATTCATTGCAAATTAATTATGTACTTCACAACCATATCGCTTATATCGTGTTTAATTGAAATATAATAGCCGCCATGTACGTAGAGAATATATTTGCTGATAAACATATAGCTTTCCGAGCTAAATAATTTGTAAAAGCTTATTTCTTATCTGATAAATAGACAAAGAAACAAAAACAAGTCTAGAATTGACTATATACACCATTCAACATGCTGTTAGTATACGGATGAACAATGAATTATAATAATTACACGAATAACGCGTGTATAATTACACGGATAATGACACGAATGAACGTTTGGGAAGTCACTGATCCATCTAAACAATTGATTGCACTTTTGGTAGTCCAGCAGAGTTTTCGTGGACGATCGTATCTCAGCGAGAATCGCATTGAGTCGCCTGAATGAAAGGTTTTTTGTTTTCACAAAAACCTCTGACGTGATTCCCTTTAACTTGATAATTGAGGGTGCAAAATCGTTTCAATAGAAGGCTATCTAAAAAAACTTTCAAAAACAAAAACCATCGCGCGACGCGTGGAATCTGGTGAAATGAAGCAGAACTTTAAGTTCTTCTCGGCCAATTTCAATATTAGATTAAGAATGCGCCCATGCAGAGAATTGTATTTTAACATATTTCCAAGCTTGATGGCCGCATATGACGCTAAACAATTTGGTTTACTCTAATGTAACATCTTTGAAATACATAAATTTTAAATTTCATAGTCGAATGAAAATAATGAAAGTGAGAAAACGGATATATATTTTATCCCCAGAGAGATTTATTTTATTTCCAGAGTAAAAAAGCAATTTCGATGATCTTTATTAATATAATGCGATGATGATCATCATTTTCAATCTAAGCAGACTAAGTTGACTAAGCATCAGTTAAAATGCTTAGTTTTTGTTCATCTCGTCTTGGAAACAATCTTTTTTCATTTAGTTCTTGTTTTAACACTCTCTATAATTATAGACTTTCATCGAGACATCAAATTTGAACATGATGAATGTTGATCTAGACAAAAGGTAAAATGAAACGTTGGCTTTTGATCAAGAAAATCCAAGTTTTTTTGAATTTGTATAACCACTTTACGCGATGACGCCAGACCAATAGCTTGTACGCGATACCGTCGCGTAACTTTTGTTTCAAGCACCGCAACTTTTGTGAGATATAAAACTGATCAAAAATGAACTAATATAATGATGTCACCACACGAGAATATCGATTTTTCTACTATAGCCTGAGCTTAATGTATTCCACTCACGGCCATTATAATTGCACGTTTAGTGCTTACAAAATACAATTAAACAGACTTACAATCTCTGCGTGATAAAACTAAGAGTCAAAAATATGTCGTTGAATCTAAAATATGTTCTTACATATGGTGTAATGAAACTTCGATGTTGACAAATAGTTTATAGCCCATTATAGAGATTTAAAACAACGCCATAAAGATGATATGAGCTGTTCGGTGTATACACGAGACTTATTCTAAAACCGGATTAGTATTTGCTTGTACAACGAAAATACCTCGGACGGAGTTAGAAATGTTTCACTTTGATGGGAACATATACTAACTTAATTATACGATTCGAACAAAAAGATATTTGTAGGGATTTTGAAATACGACACACACAGCTGATATCAATCATAGAACAGTCGCAAATAAATTCATGCAAATAATTCTCTTTGGTAATTTTTGTTTGATATTGCAACAAGAGTCAACGTCACGAATTATTTATTCTAACAGAGAAAATTAACTGAAACATGTTTTAAGTTCTATAAGGTCGCACAATTTCATTTTTGACAGTAAATGCCATATCAACTGTGAAATTGGTAAAAATTTCAAAATGTGAAAGACGTTGCTGTTGCAAATGTAGGTAAACAGCGAATAAACAATAATCAATCGTCGACAAGGTTATTTTGCATCGTCAAATTCGTTGCCTTCAGTGGACCGAAAGATTTTAATAAAATGAATTGCACGTTAAAATAGTTCGGTATGCGGAAATGAGCTTCGTTCAATTGTGCACGATCGCATTTTTGACACGACGATAACGAGTATTCTGCAACAGCATGGATCATCATGAGTGTGAGCATAACGAATAAAGTCGCTGAGTATGCACGTAAGGTGGGTCACGTGACTATTTTACAGAATCTTATTCGCCCCGACCATATTGCTGTCTTATTATTTGAGCCCTTTTTTATCTTACACAAATCGACAACCTGCAAAATTAACGAGTTAAAATAAACAACGATCGAGTCAATATTGATGCGCACAACAATTTCGATGACATTAGACGTTTTAACTTCATGTTCAATTGGCCCGAGAGCCAATTGTTGTGAAAGCCCGAAATGTCGATGAACCGGCGGCATGCTCCAGGCTTTAAAATTTCATACCTGCCACGTACACGGTGTCATAGGTCAGAAGTACACCCACTCACGTACAGTTAATCCCGTACGTCATCCAAATTTGCGGGCAATTTTTCTCGCAGCCTTTTCTTATATATTTGGACGAAACAAGATCGGCTACATATACGAGAGAGATGATGAAAATGCATCAATGAACTGATCAGAATTGAAATTTTCATATATGAATCCTTATAGACATGAGCGTCAATGTATTCATCTCAGAATCCATATCCATGCATACATACTTTCATAACCACGAATATATAGTTTCAAGTCGATTGATTTTTCAGTTCAGAATATATTTCAAAAAGAATTTCGTAAACCTGATATTTCCTATGGCGTAATCTTAGGAGCGTCATCCAGGTTATGTTTCTGCCCGTTGAGCAGAGAGCTGTGCTCGCTCGCGCAGTGTCAGTTTCCATACATCATGATGAACTTTTGTGCGTACAATTTGAGACGTGCCAAACCTCATCTGCATGCATACGACTAATACTCTCTTGCCAGCGCGACAGACACACCACATTTTGCACTTCTTTGAGAGTGTCCTTTCGAGGTGTTTAGTCATCAAGTAGAGTTATATATAACTCTCATTATTTTTGTTGTACGTTAAATTTAGCGTACAAAATCAAATTAACAAATTAAACGTTAGACTTATTGTCAATCGTTCCTTATATTTGAACTTATTGTCAAGTTGTCGATTATTGTTCATCGTCAAGCGTAGTGGTTTTAAACGGTAACGTTGGCAATTTCAACGTCAATGTCTATGGCTTCATTCTTTAACCCTCTTCAATGTATTATCTTCGCTATAACGAAGTTTTAAGGTATTAATCGTCAAAATGTTATGGCAAGGTCGAAATCCCCCCTTCCCCCTATGCATTAATAGTACATTTCTGCCGAGGGCGCCACTGTGCGAGAGGCCAAGATAGATATAGTCATCTTGGCCTCGCCAATGACCTCGCCCTAATGATAATTAAAAACAAAAATCTTAACGTTTGGTAACAAAAAATACGCAAAAATAAAGTTTCATGTCCGAATTAGCTACGAATTGACAAAGCAGTTTGAACCTTTAATTAGCATATACTAAAATGATATGTGATAATTTTATATAACAGAGCCGATTGTTTCATTTTATTGAAATACTCAATAACCGAGATATATATTAATATATCATCCTGAGATTTAATAATTGTTATGCAGTTGCTGCAATGAATGAATTTACAATTAAAATGAGATTCCGAATTGTTGACATTATCACGGTGTTAAAGGGGAAGTGTCACGAAGTTCGACATTAAAGGACGATTGCGTGTGCCATCAAAGACAACAGTATTCCCTTGAGATTTGGACTGACAATAACTAGAAAAGACATTATTATTTTGTCGATCGTCCTTTGGTTTAATCGTCGTATCTGAAATCGAAATCTGAACAAAAACAGGAGCGGCTTGACGAGTAAATATCCTAGACAGGAAAAAACGTTAAACTTGATCGCAAATTATTCGCCTGGAAAACTTGTTTTTTGCAGATTAACAATATACTTGCACGCCAAAATTGTACCGACGCCGAGAGAGAAGTTTTAATTAAACCTTGAATTAAACCGATTTGGCAAGTATCGTCTCGGAGAGTCTTTACTGCTATAAGAGAGAGAGATGATTCTATATTTAAATTAAAACACCGGGCTCTTTTATACGTAGACAAAAGAAGCAAAAAATAATGAGAGCTGAGATTTTGTTTGTCGAAAAAAGCATCCAAGCTAGAATGGAACAAACGTTCGTCAAATTTAATTAACGCATGATCTTTTTGACGAGGAGAGTGCATTATAATATAAGTAACTCGACGTCAACTGGCCTATGGCTTCGTGCACCTCACGTACGGATTATTTGAAGTGAAATCGCAAAGCTTAAGACGTCACGTGCATAACTGTCTCGCATTTCTGCAATGTGCATTTATTATATGTATAACATTTCAAAATGTAATCCATTTTTGCGTTGCTAATTCTTGTGTTTTCGTGCCCAAAAGCTTATTTACAACTATAGATATATTGTTGCATGCTGGGGTATTCTACGTTATAAGTATAGCTTTCTCTCGCCACCTTATCTTTGCATACACCCGTATATATACCGAAAGAATGTGACAAGACCAATAATTCACCAGCTGCGAACATTTTGTCTAAGTCTCTGTTTAGCCCACAGTTGACTTTTTGTTCGCAAAGGAACCAATTTCGATCGTCAATCGATATATCAACTCGAAAGGTTTTCTTTTTATCCCCGCAAGATAATCTGAATGAGAATCGCGAAGTGAAAAACTACTCTGCGGAATTAAAACAAAAGTTTACACAAAATTGGATTGCGCGCTTTTTTGCAGCCTTACAAAATCGATCAAGCCAGATGATATTGTTTGTTGATTTTTATTTTTCTTTGTATAAAAACTATTCTTCGGTGCTTTTTATTAACTTTCTGTTTAACTTATAGCTTTGAACTATAAATTAAAACAATAAATAAAAGGGCATCTACAGAAGTTAACAGTATCGTCGTGATATAAGGAACACCAAGCAATACGGCCGTATAAATTTAAAAGCGTTATCTCTGTTTGATAACCGCAACAATTAGAAGCCCGACTTCACTTTTTTTTTAAAAAAAAAAATTGTGTCAAAGCGTATCTGAAATGGAAATCTCTTGATTCAAAATGGGATGCCATGTATATCAGCATAGAGGATAAACTATCTTTGTTTAGTTTCAATTATCCGCAGGTTTGTAGATTGCATGAAGATTGTGAATTCAATGAATTATACTTATTTGAAAAAAATTAAAAGATTTTGATTTTTTCCCTGTTTTATGTTTTTCTATGTAGGGAAACTTGAACAGTTTTATTACAGAGAACATGAACGAGCAAATTTCATTTTCGACCTGCTTAGAAAGTAAGCACCAATGTATACCACCCATAACGCCGAGCTATTGTTCTAAGAAGCCGTCTTAATTATTCACAAAATAAATTAATACTGAAGTACTCTGTCAAAGCCTTAGTCAAAAACCCTAAGTAAAGACAGTTTTTCACAATGTCTTTTTTTTTAATTTTCATAGCTTATTTGCTCCGAATAGATGTATTCGTATTACGCTGTTATTACGCATCTTTCGTTTCAGTTACATGTTAGAGTCACAAATGATTTATCTGAGTAATATGCACTTTCGATTCCACGCACTCTTATTAAATCCACAATAATTCCGCGAAACCGGAGTGTATACGTATACTTTATTGGGCACGCCGCAAGCAAATTCCACAAAGCCCATTCACGTTGAAACTATTCTCTCAATCTTGCTCGAATTGAATCAGCTTTGAACTTGCGCTATGAAATTAATTAATTTTCTAGAGCAACATGAACACTAACAAATAAGCGATGATACATTTTTCTGAAAATTAACGATATATGTATTAGAAATAAAATGTGATCAATCTTTTGGCACAATCATAATTCTATCTAATAATTAAAATATGCTATGTGACAGATGTTTGGAAAAAATGCATCCAAGTGCGCAAGTCGTAGGCGCATAACACCTTTTCTATATAACACAAAAGAAATTTTTCTCTCCATTCCGGCCCCAAGGAAATAAAGAAACTCGGCCCCTCAGCCTCTCCGCGTCTCCGATCAGAAGATTTAAAGAGTCTCTTCCTGGCAACGAAACAGAAACGTCGTTCGTTTATGAATAAGGTTTCAAACTAAATTTAACGTTTTGTGACGTTCAAAAGTGTTAGTGAAAATTATTTGTCGGGAAGTATGTTCTGTTCGTGGTGCTCAAAATCAACTTGCCCAAGGATATAATTCAATTCTTAAA
The DNA here is from genome assembly GCA_020615435.1 of Telenomus remus. Lineage (NCBI taxonomy): Eukaryota > Metazoa > Arthropoda > Insecta > Hymenoptera > Scelionidae > Telenomus > Telenomus remus. Next base: position 14,329,292 of record CM036338.1, read on the forward strand.
AAGTGTAGTAATCAGCACAAATGGCAGACATCGCGAAAGGTCGTTGTGAGTTTCTTTTTCCATCGTTATTATTATGCGAGAGAGAACAATTTCTTTGTTAATTGGTTTCGTGTTTGAACATACATTAATATCACGTTCTATTGATCATCGTATCATGATAAATATTTTGAGAATATGACAGTTGAGCTTTTTTAATAACAATCTCGAACGCAAATATTGTAACATTGATAAGATATTTCATTCACAAGTTGTCACACGTGGCGTCTGTCTAGAAGTAGAGGGAAGCCACTACTTTCACAGCCGTTCACAGCATTGTTTTGATGACGCCGAAGCGTCAGTCAGTGAGTCGATATAATGATGCACTTCGCTATGAACACATCAAATGAAAAATGAACAAGAAATAGATAACTAGATAGCTGTAGAAGAAAGAAAGAACAAATACACGTTATTAAAAACCAGATCAATAAATATGAGCCTTCAAAGAACGAATTAATCTGATGATATATAAACATTGAAAAGTCGATTGGCAGGCAGGCGTCTCTGTGCGCATGGAACACGCACAGACCGATTGACAAAAGCCAATTTCAAATTTAGTTTTCTTTGAGAGAAATCATCATTTTTAATTATGGAATATTACATTGTATTCGAATTGTTTGATTGAATTATTGATAAAAGAGCTTAAGATGGGATTATGTGTTACACTATCAAATTTACATGAAAAATTTTGTTAAATAAATAATTGTCTACGTATTATATACTTGTTTGTTTTTTAGTTCTGGAGGAAATTGATAACACAAACGAGACAAACCATGGATTTCAAAAACCTCGGGACGAGGAGTTTCTCGCCAACATCGACGGTATCAAGGAAGTCTGCATGGCTGTTCTGGTTGCGCCGACTAGGATTTCCATGACAAACCTCCTGAAGCGCTTTGTGAGGTAAGAATGACCAACGTAAAGAATTTGAGTACCAGTATTGATATCAATTGAGCACTGGTCACGTACCCAGACTGTATGTTCATTGTCGGCTCTGATGATGGTATCCGAAATGTTTAATATAACAAATTGAATTCACCTTATTGGTTTCACCTGCACTTATTTTATGTTTATTTATAGGCAGTGTGTTAGGCCAACAATAAATGACGCCGAAAATGCATACTTTTGTTCAGTTATGGCGTGTTCTGTTCATACCCATTCAAATGAATTTTATTTTAATTTAATATTATAAGTGTCCAATTCTTCAATTATTGACGCATACAATTAAATATATGTATGCTAAATGTATAACTAAGATTTTGCTGTGCAAATGTACTATAATAGTCACTGTGTACTAAGTTCGAACTTATTGATTCAGTGGTCGAGCTTGATACAAAGTTAATGCAATGAAAATTCTACATAACATTAGTGAATGTATGTATTTTATACATGTGAAATGTGTTTATTTGTTTTGTGGGAAAGTTGATGGTGTCAATTTCTAACTTTTATTTGATTAACTATATATTCGTCTCTTTTCCTCAGTTTGTCAGGGTCATCATATCATATACCGCAGAAGTTGCTCAAATGAAACAAAGTCTCAAAACTATTCAATTTTCACCTTGATTGAAAATTGAAATAAAACGTATTTCATAGAAAATATTGGTTCATTTATTGGCGCGTTAAACGTTTGGTTCTGATGCTCAAGCACCAGCTTGAGCTTTGGGCACATCAGATGCGCATCAGGATTAACATTTCTTCGCACATGCTAGGCTCAGTTATGTGCAGCACACGAGTTTTCAAATCTCTGCGAATAAAAATATATATAAGAGTAGGCTTAATTAACATAATGCTCCATCAATTAATCAAAAAGCACGTGATACTTCATAATGAGAGTAACAAATTCGTTATAAAGTTTTGATTATGTTAGAAATACACAAGCATATATATATAACAGTGAGAGGACGTTCGCGCTCAATACACACTGATCTCATGCATATAATATATACTTATATATACTTGAACTAAATACTCCACGTGTTTGCTACCTAAATAAAACAGCTGCTAAAATAACATGAAATAATAAACTAAGAACATTTTTCGGATTGATTTACAGAATCCTCAGGTGTTACGTTGATCGGGGTCCTGCTGACGCTGCAGAGGCAAAGGTGTTTGTTTGCCAAGCTTTGTTCAAATTCAGGAATTTCCACTCCATGCTTCTTCCGGAGGTGAGAACATTCAAACGCAACGTTTTTACGCTCGTTCATTCTAGAAAACTAAGGGGAATAAACAAAAAGTGCAAATATAAACAATATTTAGGATCTGAAGTGTTGCGCCCATGGGAAATGTATAAACAAAAGTACCTCTATGTAAACCGCACTCGTTTATACTATCAATTGATCGATATACAAAAAAACGGTTTTGCACTTTTCTTTAGCAGATATGCGTTGGGGGTAGCTCTGTGTCTATATAGAGACACATTGTTCAGACTTGTTCGATTTTACAAAAATTGAAATTGCAAAGGGTTTAAATTGATTTTTAGGGTTCATCCTTAACGAATGTTAATATTCTATGGTGGGACCTTACTTTCACGTCTTACACATAGCTGCTTCTCTTGATTTCAATTGAATGGTATCCGTTTTTTAAATTCATTTCATACATTTTGCGGTTACTTGAAATGAAAGCGTTCAATTTTTGCTCTTCCACAGAGCAAGTACAAAACTATCAATCAATTCTATGATTTGAATGTTTCAGAACCAAGGCGTTTGTGAATACTATGAAAAGATGTCCGACATGGTCGCGATTCTAATCGACTTGGAAGTCCTGTCGAATAATTCAGCGTGCAGCGTGACCCTCACCAATCGAGTCCTGACGTTTCTTCATCTATTCTTCGGTACGTGATTAACATATAAGTTCCTCGTTCAGACTTTCAGTTTTTTCAACCTTTGCTTATTGGATGATCGTCTTGAATTCCCAATACATCCTTTGTCCTTCCAAGTTGATCTTCGCAAAATAAACTAGTCCTCGGATATCGCTTGATTATTCATGATACTGATGAGTACCAAAGTATTTAAAGCTCTATATTTATCAAATGATTCATTTGTTAAATTGTGAATGATTCTTTCACAATTGGACGGATGGACAAGAAAACTTAAATTTAAACTTTTAACGAATAATTCACAAGTTCAATAGCGTATGAAATTAATGACCAGACGGATGTTGCATTTCAGATGATCAAGCAGAATACATACTGCACACTCTGCTGAAGTTACGTTGCATGACAACCACTTATTCCGAGATTATGAATCCAATTTTACTGTAAGTTTTGCAATTTTTGTTAATCCAAACACTGTTAACTTTGAATTTCATTTTGATTTTGTAATCTTAATTTGACCTGAAATGAAATTTCCAGAAAAGTGTTAGATGACATAAGTCGACGACCAGTCTGTGTTGATGTATACCTGCCATTCTTTCTCGTCAGTCGTTTTTGGCTAGAAAACATCAAGGAAGATAACATGAAAACCTTTGTCCTCTCAAATGCAAACATGATTCTCGGGGACAAGATGCCTGCAAACGTTTTAACGTTTTTAAAAAACGAAGTTGCATCGGTCCAGTCTGATTTGTCCACCAAAGAACTCATGAAATGCAATTTTGACATGCAGAAGTGTTGTCATCAGTACCTCGAGCAATGGAAGATCCTCAATGATGATGATGCTGGCGATGACCTCGAGGACAAGCCTGTTAGCAACGAAAAAAGTGCAGAGGCAGTGACTGATGCAAAGGTAAGTGTTTTTAGTTACACAGTTGAGGAAGAAAAATTACTCTGAACAATTAAATTTTCCACTCCGACGGTTTTCGATTGACGCGTCTTGAACAGCGATGCCATTTATTTATCGATTCTGCCATTTGTATTTCAGGTCATGAAAAATGACGCGAATATTAATTCCCGATTAAACAATTTAAATCAATCAAAAAGTACATTTTCAGATAATGCTAAATTTTCCAGAGCAAAAAGTAAAATTCGTAAAAGTAAAGTAACGAACGATGAGATTGTTGTTGTTGATTTGACCGACGATATCATGGAAGACGTTGTCGAAGCAAAAACTATATGGACGTTTTCTTTTGATATTACACTTGAAAATAGTCTTGAAGATTCTTTTAAATTAATAGAAAAAAAATATAGAAAAGCGGATAAACGTTGCGAGGAATCAACGACAATCGATCATGAGGATACAGCGACGTCGGATGCAAAATCAATGTCTGCATCAGTAATTGACAACGGTAACTGTTCAGATGGCACGGCAATTGGCGATAACAATTTCAGCACTGAAGAAAACGACGTCATCAGTGTGACTGTAACGCTCGAAGAAAAGTGTACTGTTTCAACAGTTGAAGGTGAAATCGCTGAAGCAACATTAGAAGATGAAAGATTGACAACGCTCGAAGAAATTCAAACTGGATCAACATTCGAAGAATCCGGAACTCGCTCAGCAACTGAAGAAATTGTTTCACGCGCTGAAGAGGAAATAGCAGTGGTGACTGGAGTTGAGACGGCAGAATTCGATCAAAGTTCCACAGTCACTCACGAGGATGGGGTTTCAGAACTGTCAAAGGAACAATCGGACAACATGGACGGCTTGCTTCTGTTAGCAAGCGTTTCACAAACAGCTAGTCGAATAAGTATAGAGCCAGCAAACAATAAAATCAAAATTAAAGATTACGCCGAGCTGATAGCAAGAGGGCCTTCAGCTGAAACGAAATCGAGTCTATCCTACGGGCTTAATGAACCTGTGATGACAAGTGAAGTCGAGAGTACGTATCCGGATGCTGCGGACAAATTCAACGAAATTCCAAATGAAGTAGACATGAATGATATCAAAAATTTCGCCGCTTTCGGATTAGAGACGACAAATGCGATTTTAAATGGAGAGACGGTAGTGTTGCGACCAAAATTTCCACACAGCAATCTGTACGTCATCAATAAAGCAGTAGACCCAAAGAATGATGGCGATGTAGAGATGAACGAGTTAACGAGGGAAGAATTCGAGAAAAATTGTTTAGCAAATTGCTCGAACATTTCGAAATTGTGTCTCTCTTGCCAGCATATTTGCAAATCTTGCGGCACAAGCCCTCTCAAGACAGCAAACTCGTCTCGATACATTTCGTGTGCGACTTGCACGTACGAAGTCGCGACATACTGTCGGCAGTGCACTTATTACCTGCCGAAGCAGGAAAACGATATTGCGATGGAAAACGGATACGAAGAAAAGCCTCTAGAAGCCGCAATGAGGTACATGCCACTTTGCGAGAAAACAGCCCGCGATAAAGTCGTGTACGAGCGCGATACATACGATAGAATAATTCACGGCCGGGATAACTACGAGATGAATTCGTACGAACAAATCGCAGAAAACGCAATTGGCCATAAGAGTACGATGGCAAACGCGCCAAAACTCGACTCTCTGATCAAGGATTCTTCAACTCATGAGAATGTCAACAATTTGCCTCTCAAAAAAAGGTTGAAATTCGGCGGCAGCTTAAATATGAGGAACAATGAAACTGAGACAAGCAATGAAGCGAAAATCAGACAGTGCAACACAACCAACATCCGTCAACACTTCACAGCTCCCGCTGCACAGACCAATAACAAATCCTTCGTCCATCGTCAGCCGATCGTCCATAAAAATCATCAAACCTATTTACAGCCTTCCTCTGACCTCAAGCTTTCGAACAAACTGCAAATATCATCCAACAACGTCCATACTACGCATCGGCCATGGGTTCAGCATAACGACTTCAAGATCCCAAAAAGTCTACATCCGAGTAATCACCAAATCCACGAGAGCAATTGGCAGCAGCTCAAAAGCACCAACAATTGGAACTCAGCAGAAGCGCCACCAGCTGCAAAGCTCGCAAAGAAGAAGAAGAAGAAGAGTACATCGCGATCAAAAAAAACCAATGATTCCGAAGTGAGAAGCTCCGCGAGAATTTCAAAGCGAAATATGCCCAAGATCGACTACACCTATCCAGAATTTATAGAAGAGGACATCCAATCGTCAAACTCAGCTAAACGACGAAAAAAGAATGCACGATGATTGAGCGCAACTAATAATGCATACGAACAAGATGGGAGGAAAGAATCTTGCAAAGAATCGACTGACAAATTCTTCATTTCAGGATGTTGTTAAAATTATGATTTGTGCTCCAAACACAGTATTTTAAATTTAAAAACAACTTAGAATTCGTGAGCTAATAATGTTGATGTGAGATTTATTCTATAAGTTTTTAGGAAACATTACTTTGTGTAAATTTAAAGAGATAAACTCAAATATGTAAAGAGCAAATAATGTACATAAATGAATAGAACCATTAGTTCACATAGGTTGTTAAAATAATTGTAGATACGGAAACTGCCGCCTTAAGAAGAAACCTCTGTACTTGGCATTTTGATTTTCGGGACAATTTTGAGATAAATTTGTCCATTTCATTTGAAAGTGAATTTTAGTGAAACAAAAGTTCACAAACAAAGTGATACGTAAACGTTTAAGAAATGTTTGAGTTATAAATTGTTTGCATGCCAAAAAAACGAATTTCAGTTACCAGGGTTTTTCCTTACGGCGACAGAAAATATACTAGAACTGTCCGCGTTTAGCTTTATGTTCCAAAACTCAATAGAATTGTGGTTGTCTGTTTGGTAGTTGATATAATCCATTTTCAGACAGATAAGTAGGCGAACAATTATTGATGTTACATTCAAACGGAAATGAATCGAAAAATTAAAATTAACGATTAAAATAAGTTGCAGAATTGAAATTTGTGAATAAAAATCCAGTTTTTCTATTCAATTTTTCTGTTATTTATTTGAAACTGGCAAACCTATAAATTGATAACGATAGTCCAGAAACAAAATTTATTTCTATTTGATAAAATTAACAATAATTATAAGAAAGAATAAATCAGGCCACTTCATAACTCTGTATCGTCGAAACATTTCATAGACGAGCTAAACTCGTCATAGTAGTCCTATACTTGTGCGAAACGATTAAAAACAATGATGATATATATCTGAAATTTCGGAAGATTAAGCTGATTCTTATGTCGTTTAGAATTGTCGATTCGTCATTACTGTTCACATTTCATGGCAAAATTAGCAGGGGAATTAATAGAACGTCATTAAAACAAATTGGAAATCCAAAATCTGATACTATTTTCCGCTGTAACAGAATAAACATTTTTTGAACCTCTCTTATGAATCAGTTGTCGAAAATACTAAAAAAAAAAAAAAAACTGATATCCACGTGTTCTCATCTAGTGATTTTACTTACTAAAACCCATTTTGGAATTTACAGTAATAGTGTAACGTAAATAAAAAGTAATGCAAATAAACCAGAGATGTTCATGACATAAACTACCCACGCGAGAAGTCCCATGACTTGGAATATAAGGGGGCCTTATAAAGTACGAATTCTATGGAGAGAGAGGCTTTCACAAGGCATCCATGACATTGCGGAGAGACGCCTTAGAAAATAAAGATAGTAACAATAATGGGACAAGCTCAAGTCCACACGCTCATCGCAATGTATTCGAGGTAAATATATCATGTTATTCAAAGACTAAAATCAGATCAAATAACTGTGTCACAAGGATTACAACAAGAATTATCATTTTTCTTCGCAGGTTTACCGGTCTCAGCAGTCGGCAGAATATTTTCTGAAATGTCGGCGATACTCACTATTATTCGACACCATGATGAAGAACGCATATAATAATATAAGTCATAAAACCAGAGATGAGCGTATAATTGACACGAAATTTGTAAGAATCTAGCCAAATACAACGTGCAAGTAATGAACTGAACAATGTTGGAATGAAAATAGCACGACTAGTCGTAGTTTAAATTTTGATTTAATTGGATAATTGATTCTTTAAAGAAAAAACAAGGTCAGCGAAAAATGTGTCGGCAATAAGAATAAGAATCAGTGGTGATAGTTTGGCATCTTGCACTTGCTCAGGATTTTCATTGTTTTGTACTATGTGCCAATTCGCAGATTCACCTTGTTAACTAAATAGCATATTTTAGCAAGTTTGCCGAAACTGTCATCAAATATTCATAGCGCTTACATTCCTTGCTTTACGAGAAATGCACGAAAGTTGATTTAGTTATTACTTTCTCGCGTTGCACGGTATGCTGTAGCTTTGCAAGCTATTTTACTATTTATAAAACGACCTACTGTCTTCCGTGCCCCGAATCATACATCGTTAACAACAATTCGATTAGGTTCTTTGATGAAATTCTACATGAAACGTGTCAATGAAGATATAGATTAAAACATGTTAGCATGATGATACACTGTTCATTTGTTACACAACCAACAACCATTCAGTAAGCAATTCATCTTCTGTATCTTCGGGCAGACCTGTCTGTTAATTAAAAAACAATTTTTTTAGCAAATATAATTCCTCAATTTTGTACCTGACTTTTAGCAAAATACGAACTTATTTTGTGAAAGATGTTTGCTTAGTGGATCGTTCAAACGTACTTCCTTAAATGGTCCACAAGTACATTGTGTGATGGGTTTTATATATCGAGGAGAAAGTAAAGTTTTTTTTAAAGAAAAAAAAAAACGTCAAATTGCAAAAATGTAAGGCTTTGTCGTTTATTTCTCTCACCATTAGTCTTTAAATGATTTCAGCTAAGTTGTACTTTTCAGTCGCTTACTCGCCTTTGTCAAGAATTAGCGCTTGTACATTTCTTGATCGAGTTTTATACGTGTAAATAACTGTTAAAGTGCTCAGGAATACTCGCAAACGATTATTTACGAGCCAGCACATGATTCCAAATGAAGTTTACAATTTACGAATATGAATGAAGAAGAGAACATTGATAAAATCTGTGCAAGTTAGCACGCAAGCGATATACCTAACTAGATAAACAAACTAAGCCTACGATATATATTATATTATAGAAGAGTTTTGAGCATCGACATTAGTCATGACCGTCACATTGAAATGGAAAGTCGTGTTCCATCAGAGTACTTGTTCGATCTCCCCGTTCGTCATAAGCGAACTAACAAAGCAAAAATTGTTACATGGCAGTTGAATATTTTTACGTGGGAAACAACATTTATCGGATGCTATTGGGGAACTCGAGTTTTTCATTGAGCTTCGTATCGGCAACTTTGTGACTAGTTTTCAACTCGTCATAATAGGACACGATCGGCATAACCAACGTCCTTTATAGTTGACAGAAACTTGAAGAGCTTATTTCCTACAGCCGCCATATAAAAAGTCACTACGTCAGAAACTTGCAGTCATTAATTTCAACCTATGTTCGGCTGGGCAGCTTGTTACTTCCAAGTTTATCAGAAATAACAACATTATCTTTCAATAAACTTTATTCATATTCGCATCGTTCGGTTTTGATCAATTTCGAAATATAATAAGAATCAATAGATGATTTTTCATTGTAAAAAGAAATAAGTTAAACGAAATTCTTGTTGTAATAAACACATATAGAGAGTTTAGAAACTGCTATAGAATTATTGATTTTATTTGTAGACTTAATACTATAACAAATGAAAAGAAAACTCCAATTGTATTCATGCAGACGTAAAACTGAAGACGGAGAATTTCGTATTATCGGTAGTACTATATTAAAGAGCTAAAATCATGAATAACGTGTGATATTGATGATGTGTATGATAAAATGTATATTACAAAACATATCTACTACAAAGAAAAACGGAACTGAAATTGTTTTTAAAACTGTTGACATTTATTTTCTATTATTGTTTCTCTCATATTAATGCATTTTGATAAGCACACTGTTGAGATATTTGTTTTTCATATTTTCTTTTGAAGTTAAAAGCTGCCCGGATCTGTGTCTAAATATCAAATACTTTTTAATAAAATTCTCCAAAGAAAGAAATTAAAATGTATGACATTGATGCTTCAAAGCATTGTTTTTCCCTTGACAAAAAAGCGTCTATTTTTAGATGAACGACGTTTTGAAACATTAAAGTGGAAAGTATACTATTGAAACAGTGCAAAACTGATGTTTGCAAAGAAGCAAAGTAATTTTGTAATTTATGAGTACGTTGAAAGATTAAAACGACAAACAAACAAACAAACAAACAAACAAACAAACAAACAAAAATACAATTCCTGAAAGTGTTCAACAATTTTGATTGATTTTCAGCCCTCGGACTCGGGCGGCAACAATTTGTACCGCCTTCATCCCAGGGTTGAACAGTTATATACAACTCGGGCGCAAGCGTCCAAAATACGTTATTATGTACTATAAAACGAATAACGATCATATATTACTATTAAACGACAAGTTGCGAATACTCGTCAAAATCTCGTTTTTTGAAACAAGCTCTTCGAAATGTGTAGAGTAACATACAACTGTAATTATAAAGCGTAAAAGACATCCTTTGCCCATGTTAGATTTAGTTCCCGAAATCCTTGTCGAGTGCGACGTGCGTGAAGATTAATTTTTTAATGTAAATCAAGACTGCTTTAGAATATTTAGAAGCTGCTTTGTCAAAACAATCTCATACATTAATTTTCAGTTTTCATTACAATTTCAATCTCTCTCTCTCACACACACACACACACACACACACACACACACACACTATGGTATAAACTTGCCAGTATAATAATAATCATATAAAATTGTTCAAACGCAATGTTTGAATTAATTTTGTTTGATACAAAAATAAATTTTTAATCATTTTTATAATGAAAAATAACAATAATGGTCAACAAATTTTTCATCCTAGAATCTGTATAATTATTGTTTGAAATTTGGATGAATTGTTACTTAGTGTGTGCAATAACATAATTATGATTAACTTTATATAGATAAAATCAGAAAAAATAACCGCGCCATCCGTTCCATAGCAACTTAAAAAAAAACGTAACTCAATAAAGTTCAAAATTTATTGTCGAACCGTCCGCTAACTATTTTATCAAAATGATAATTCATAGTTCCTCAAAGAAATAAATTGACAGGAAATCTAGGACTGTTTCTCTTAATGCAAAAACACGTTAGAAACGTCTGGATGAGATCAATACTTACTGTACACTCGCGTCAATTTCAGATTCTGTTGCTATTGTTTTACAAATCAATCAAGTTATGGAATAGATGCTCGCGTGATCCCGATCCCTTGATCAAGAGTCGCTTGAAACCCCTATTTACAATATTTCGATTATTGATCTCAAACTTGTGATTGTGTCGTCCTTGCTAAGTTTGCGTTATTATAAATGGTTGTACCTTGCAACTGATAATGGCCTGCAAACCAAAACGACATTTAATAAGGTTATAATTTCGATTGTTAACTTTATGTTGGTTCAATTTTTATAATTGCAAACTAGAAGATTCGAAAGAATTGATTGACTGACGTGCGATCAATAGAATTGCAAGCGAAAAATACTTTACGCATGCAAAAATTGATCTAAACAAAGCTTCAATGACTGATCTAAGAAAAAGGTGAGATAGATAGATTATGAAAACAAGAAATATTCAAAGCGTTATTGGGAATTTAGTGAGCAAAGTATTTATTATGAGTTTCTGCAAGTGAGAAGTACGAGTGTGTATTTATATTATGTCCAAAGGGTGTTTTTATTTTGACCGCAGCGTGCGAGCAACTGGATCATTTCATTCGAGATTTTCCGAGAAAATCAAACGCCTTGAAAATCGAAATAATTTTGTGTTTGGGTCTCTGCTCAAACAGTGAGTAATTTGTACCTTTCTGTTTCCGTTTGCAAAGCCATGAATTCGACTAACGGAATGCTGTGTTTATGTAATTATATAGTAAAATCAATGAAAGGCTGAAAGATTAAAAATAACTATTTATAAGAATTCAGATAATATTCATTATCATTTTTCAGACGTGACAAGATAGTGACAATTCAGCACTACGAACGTTTTTTTTTTTTTTTTTTTCACACTTTAAAGTTTTACAACACGACGCGTGGGAAATCTCATCATAAAATTCCCATCATCAAAAGTGTTCGATTGTGAAATATATTTAATGTATAAAATAAAAAGTAGATATTATTTGTAAAAAAAGTTATACTGCATTAATTTTCCCCGTCTGTTTATAAATTTATTACTTATAAATTTAATTATGTGATTTTTGTTGAATTAATTGGCATCATTATTTTAGTACACGATTGAAGGTAAGTGAATAGAATAAACTACAGATTCTTTTAAAAATCTTTTTTTTTCATTCTGAACATTTATTTATGATATACAATAACAATAATGAAATACTTATACAATGAAGTGTATGGAAGCACCGTGTTACAATTCAATGTAACACTTTTGTTTTAAATATAATATTGAAATTTCATCAATAATAATTCAACTCGTCGATTGACGATCAAGAACTAAATAAAATCAAATACGAACTGAAACGCAGAATGTTTGTCATTTGTACAATGAAATAAATTGGCATCGAGCTAACGTCGATAGGCAAGTTGCTACTTAAAATAAATTAACTTTCGATCCTATAGATAATTTTTTCTACATTACAGTAACCGTACAATATGAAGATCAATCCTACCGAGGACTTATAGAATTAAATATCGAATAAAAGTAAATCCATATATAATTCGATAAAAATTTAATCGAATCATTGCTTTGACTATTTACAACAAGTTTGAATCAACTCTACCCAGGGCGAAATCATTCCCAACGTTTGGATAAAATGATAATACACCGCGCGTTGATCCACTAGAAAACCAATCGTTCGGAAATTGAACGAGCTTTGAATTGAATAAGTGAAGTTTAAGGAATTGGATTCCCCCTAAATAAGCACCAAGATTGAATTCTCACGACTCTGTAAGAGTCCATACCTCATAACCTAAAACAAAAAAAAAAGAACAAGAACTCTTCTTGTTCTCTACCTCTCAAAACGTAATTACTGTAAGTTTGCAAACGTACACAATCGTATGTATATCTGTCACTGGACACTCGCAACACACAAATTCAAACGTCGAACAACATTCTCGCACACGTCAGAACAAACTAAACAAACTAAAACTAAATTCAAGCAGTGTTTTGGACAATGAATGAAATTGGAACACTCGCCAATCATAAACTTTACATTATACAATTATTACGAAATCGATAAAACTGATAATGTCTATAGGTAATAACGAAAAACCATATTCTAGAGAAACAAAAAATCCAATTTACAATCACAATTCGAAATAATACAATTCACCACAGTTCAGCAACTGCAGGATGAGGAACTAGTCCCAGTAGTCTTAGTTACATTACAAGCTTTTTCCCAAACAAACGACGATCTGCAACGATCCATTCTTAATATACTAAATTCCGCATACAAAAATAATTCTGAATTTAAATTACAATGCTATGACACAATAATTGAGTTCCCTAGATTTGTCATCAGGATTCGAGCAAATTTTGGGTACTCGCGTGACGCTATACAGAAGGTTTGTTTTGTTGAGGCGAAAGGCAAAAAGAACTTTCAAAATAAACTAAACTTTTGTTTACGTTTCGGATGGTAATGAACGCTTGATGTCGCTCGAAGAAAATACTTGGAGGATACAATTTGTGGCCGTCAGTTTCAAACTGTTTGCCCAAGTCGAACTTTCGCAGCAAACGTATCAATTATGCAGCTTCAATTAAAAGGCAGACGATATTCGGAATCGTTGTCGCGGTAAACTTGTTTTATGCCGTTGCATGGCTCTGTTTGCAAATAACCAGTCGTGTATAAATAGATTCAGAGTCATATCAGGCAGCCACTGGATTGCCCCAAGTTTTTCCACATCTCGAAACTTGGAAACGTAATTCTGAGACCACATTTGTTTGTCCGTCAATTTTCTATGTGTAAAATCCATAAATGCATTAATTGCCATTTTAATAACCGGTGCACATGACAGTCTCTTGCATTCTCATTTATTCATCAACACCATTCCAAGTGAAACAATTAAATTACAATTCAAAAACAACAAAGCGTTGCGTCAATTTAACATTCAAATTTTTTTTTCACTCAATGAAAATCAACTAATAAATATGACACCTATCAGCTCGTAATAATCCAAGTTCACACCAGTCGATGTTGCGGCCAACGATTTTGCGAAAAAAATCGTAATTCAATCAGAGGGGTTGAAAATCGTTGACTGCGACAGTCGTCCGGCTAGGTCAACATGACGACGACGTAACAAGAATTGTGTAAAATTAAATACTCCGATGCTACGTTTCTTCTCAATGCGCGTTCAACGTTTCTGCCCTCGCTCGGAGCGAAAAGCCCGCTAAGTCAATTAGCACACACGTACTCGAGTCAATAGACGAAAATTACGCAAAACGATTCAATTTGATTTGTTCAGGAAATCGTTGTCACCAAGATTCCCATCGTTCAATCCAACGGATGGAGTAAAAGGAAGAAAAAAAAACTACCTGCCAGCGCGTTTTTACAAGGCCTGATCGAAGGGCTTCATTTGCACCTGAATGCGAAATCACAGCGCTTGGCTCTGCAATTTGAGATTCGACAGTGATGTTTGAGAAATAAAAAAAAGATACTGTATCGTAAATGGGTTTCTTTTGCATGCACCCCAACTACATATCTGAGCGCTGGCTTATATGAGCGTTTTCGGCATCACGAGAATTCTGTTTTCGGTTGAACGTCGACGCTGAAAAGGAGACGAATTTTATTGCCCCTTACAGTGCTTTTTGGAGACTCCTTGCGAAGGGGCTCGTAGACGATGTTGTGAAGCGCGTGATTATTGGTAGCTCACTTGCTTTGCTGTATCATCTTTGAACAAGTCGTAGATTCGTTTTTGACGCGCGCCATCTCTTTATCCGAATATCATTTCAGTCGAGCTCTCTGAGCGTGCGAGATTAGAGTGCGCGTCGGTTTGAAAACGTCGAGGTCTCTTTTCGCAGCGAGCCTTTTGATCGTCTGTTTTTCTGCTATATCTGAGGTTTGAAAACGGCCGAGAAGAACTGTACGTGGCAGGCACTCTGCAATCAAACACTTGAGATTATATTTCGGTGATGAATAAGCCCTGGACTTTCGACGTGTGGCATTGCCTCTTTCTATAGCTTTTCTATTACAAAATGTCAAATCAAGATTGTTACAGACACTTTGTCAGAACAAGAGAAAGCCATGGTGCAAAAAGAAAAGAAATATTCAAGCCGCTCAGAAAATGTTTGAGCAAAAGCCCATTTACGAAGTAAAATTAAAATGGTTGATAATTGATCATCCAAATTGATTAATTAATCAAAGAGCTGAACGTAAATCGGGCTAATGCGAAAGAGAATCGTTTAATTGCAAAGTTTTGGGTGTCTCAAGTTTAAAGGTAAGTCGATTTTAGGGATGAATATTGCAAACAGCACTGGGCTGTTGCATCATTGATTGAGTAGCGGGTTGGCAAACGGATGAAGCGATAAAGTGGACGGGAGTTGGGCGCGCAATCAAATTTGCAGTTCGGAGGTCGTCGACCGTACCTGCAGATCAAAAGTTTGTTCACAGGTGTGTGATGATGATGTCATCATCAATGTCGTCCTTCTCGTCGTCCGTTTCGTCCGGTTGATTAGCCTCTGCAGCTTTCGGGTCCTCGGCAATGGCCTTCAGTCGTTTCTGCTTCCGCCTGTGCAGCAGCTCGACAATCACATAGCCCACCGTGCCGATCATTAGCACGGTAAACAACACGTATAGCTTCATTCGGGCACACAACTGCGTGCTGTACGCGTACGCGATCACGAAGCCAAAACTTTCCCAAAGCCGATAATTCGAGAACGCCGCCTCTTTGTTGCGCCTGAAAAGCGTTCCGTACAGACCTGCAAAACAAATACGTTTTCATTACATATTCGATCAACATTTCCACATTACAACTTTAGCCACTCCTTTTTTAGATGCATTTCCATAAACATTTATTTCCACAACAATACAGGTACATGAAAAGCAAAACTGAAACGTTCGAATTTACTCTACGTTATCGCGCGCTTCAAAAGTTTGCCCAAAGTCTCGCGAAGTAGGTACGATAAACCAAAGTAAAACCTCACGTCGCGTTTTTCCCGATAAAATTTTTCAGCTGATCCGCTAGCTTTTTTCTCTTCTTCATTTTACTTGCCGAAAAAATACAATCACGAGAGAACTTCTGTGTGCCTGGTGATTTATCGATTTTCAAAATGTAAGGAGCCGTCAAAAAACTTATCAAG
This sequence comes from Telenomus remus, assembly GCA_020615435.1. NCBI lineage: Eukaryota > Metazoa > Arthropoda > Insecta > Hymenoptera > Scelionidae > Telenomus > Telenomus remus. The sequence goes on from CM036338.1 coordinate 14,345,463, forward strand.
AATCTGAAATTTAAATTGCATCGATGAGAATACACTATCATCTGATTTCAAATCGATTGTTTTTAACTGAAAAATCATGCTGATAGAAAATTACATAATATTTTTTTCAAAAAAAAAAAAACAAGTTGCTATTTGTCCAAATCATTTAAAATGAATTATCAAATGAAAATAAACAAAGGATTAAAAAGAAAAATGTTACTCTACGGGATAAAAATAAGATTAGTTTTTGAAGAGATGAGGACAAATGTTGCGCGAGCACGTGTGAAGGAAAAAAAAGTGGTACAAAGTGGTAGCGAGAGAAGGTCCACGAGGTGACCGGTTGTGACGCAATTAAGCAGAGAAAAGCATACAGCGAAGCGTGAAGGCTTTCGCACTTTGGCTCTAGTTTGGCGGCGATAAATCAGAAGCCGTCACGTGTGTTCTGAATTCGTACATTGTGGCGGTCGTGGAGCACAATGGGCACAGGAGGCAAAGTTGAAACAGTCGCACCGCAATGACCAATCCGGTTGGGCGAACTGGTTTTCGTCAGTCGAACGAACAACAAAAATGCGGTCGTCCAGTTGTTGGTGTTGATTAACATTTATTGTGGCCGGTTTGACGCACAAAAATCGTTGCTCGATTCGCTAGGGGGGGTGCGTAAATTTGTGGTGGATACAAGATAATGCAAAGCAAAGCGAAACGCTGCTAATCTTACCATTAACTTGGGTCTGCCAAACTGCGTCGCCGACGCCCCATAATCCCGAGATTCCGAAGAAATAATAATAATTGTCCGGGTGCGGTCTCCAAACGAGGAGAACGCCGACTAGAGAGGCATGTACGACTGCCCCAAGTGCCATTAGCGGCTGTCTGCCAATATACTTCATCACAGAGCCAAACACCAGTGAGCATCCGGCATTCACAACTCCAAAACAGATCATCACGTAGCCAACTTGGTGCACCCCCAGGGCGCAGGAAATGTACGCCTGCAAAACATACAACAATTGTCTCATCATTTTATATAACCACTGCGTGATAAAAGTCAATGTCAAATGCATATTATACATATAAATGTACACGTCTGCCTCTTTAAGGCCCCTAAAAACTATTGCTCAGCCGATATTTTGTCTCATTCAAATTGAACTGTATGTGCGTTATGAATCTGAAAATGTATACTCGAGCCGGTCGATAAAATTATGATCTTTCGAGCTAAGTAGAAGAAGTAGCAGCGTGGTGGTCTGAATGTTTCATCAAAGATTGCGCCCCAAACTCAAAATTACACTAATTATTAGTTTCTCTTGAGTTTCTGTGTTTTCCTCCTTTTGACTCTGTAATCATTAGTCAGATGACGTGAACACTGTAGCTTCATCTGACTTTGAGCAATTATTGTGTAATTCACTGTGAATGAAGTTGGCAATCAACCAGTGGCAAACTTTTGTTCCAAACGTTCGCCTTATAAGTATTGAATTAGCAACTTGGTGTAAATCAGTTGGCATTCATCAATATCCATTCACTTTTATATATCGAATTGTCTCAAGTTGCTCCTTTTAACAAAGTTTGAATTTTTTGGATATTGCACAAATCAGATGATTGATGAGAATAACGAGTTAGAAGTGACAGTGGTAATAAAAGAATGAAGACATCGCAATTTGTCGTTATATTGCATTGGCATTCAATGTCAAAACCGAGGGAGAGAGAGAGAGAGAGAGAGAAAAAAGACGCGAGGCGTTAAATAAATCGTTTTAATCAAGCAAACTTTGAGAAACGAGAAAAGGGTTGCGATGCGTGCTGATGCTTTGACGATGAGGGGCGCACGCTGCAATTCACCTCCAACTATTTATAACGTCGCCAGTCTACAAATACCAATCGTTCGGGCTAAGGCCCCGTATGGCTCATTCAATGAATCAACGACATTGTCGAACCGGTCGCCGATCCAGTTCCCAACGCAGTCGAGATAATCAAATTCAAGTTACACGAGATCGTTGAACGCATGCCTGACCGATTTCCTCTGCGGGTATTCATATTTCTCTGCGAATTTCTGGGTCGCATTTCGTATTTCAAATCGGCATCAATTCGTAGTCTGCTACGTCAAATAAAAAAAAACCCAAATCCGAATGAAAAAGCATATTTGTCTCAGATTCAATTTCAAAAGGGAATACAAATTAACTTCATCTCGAGAAAACGAAAAAAAAAAGATCAGTTTTGACGATTAATTGCATAATGCGATAACGTTGCAGTTTTTATAACTTATCTTTGTTTTTTTATCAGTACCTCTCGTGCGCTTCCTCGACATTGAAAAATAATGACTGGGAAAACTCCGAAAATGCATAGCGCTATCGTTTGAACGTGAAAATACACAATATATTATTCCAAAAATAACAATTTATCGTCGATGAGTGCATAAACGCCGGAACTTGAACTAACAAGCCTGATCTTTTATGATTCGCGAAAGTCCTTTTTTATTTGCCGTTTGTCATCTTTACGACCAGTTCGGGTTTTAGTTAAAAAAACAATAAAGACGAAATGATGAAAAATAGGACAAATGGATTAAATGAACGGAAAGATTTTCATGCACATTCTCTTGTAAACCAAAAAAATCGCAATTACTGAGACCAGACAAATGATTAAAACCAGCGCAGGTTCGCAAATCGAAACGATTTTTCTTTCAACAGCTGTAGTTAGTTAGTGCTAATAAAAAACACTGTGCTGTAAAAAAAAATCCGACACAAATTTAGCACAGTGTTCACCATTAAAATTTCAACTCTTTTTTTATGCTTTGTCAGAATGAGCGTATTAATTATAGAGTACAGATCGTAACGTGTCATGGACGGTTGTTAGTATCGTTAAATTCCTTATATTTACACTAGAATGTTGTAATTATCAAAGACAAATGTTTAAAATGCATGTACTATTTCACTATCGTTGAAAATAAACGCCAAGAACAATGGCGTCTTTTTCAGTGTCTACCATTTATATTTAAAAAAGTGATTGTTAACAATGATAATAATTTAAAGAATTGTTCAACGTAATAGAAATGGTGTTGATTGACCAGTTATAAATTTGTTTCTCCTCTGATTGTAATTTGTTGATCGAAAGTTATAAGTAGATATGAATAATCAAATCACTTGATGATTAAAAAATTTGTTGGAAAAGCTGTTTATAATTAGATTGAAATGAATTGGTCGTATTGTATACCTGCGTAAAGTCGGCGCCAATGAAAGCCTGTTCCATTCCAATCCATACCGTGATGGGAATTAAGAGTTGCTGGTAAGGTTTTTTCAGCTGATAAACTGTCGCCGACAGCAATTGAATTCCGCTCAATCCCGCACTGTCGTTTCGTCGTTGCTTCTCTCCATACCTAAATTAGACAAACAAAAACAAACACAAGTTGACGTTAAAGCTGTCCAATTCAGAATTTATGCTCGTATAATTTAACGACAATTTTCGTTTACTTTTTTTCCTTGTCAAAGACAAAAAAATCTAACTCTGATATGTCTGCTTTAGCTACAGAGGATGCTTTTTGAACAAATTAGTCGAAGCTTTGAGCAGCTTCTTTTTGTCACTCGGACCGAGTTTTGAGCTAGAAATAAAAAATAAAAGAGACTCCGATCCGCAATAGTTGATGCGCGTCCGTTCAATTTTGCGCCTGGCTGATTAACTGGAAAAGTGGTTTCTGATTGAAAGAGATGTACTTTTATCAAGAGCTTTTTCTTTGAGAGGGTTTTGTCTTCTCCATTTCCCAACCTCACACATCACTTCTTCTATCGATTACTACTCGTACGTTTACTTGAAATTTATTTGATGTTTTATTTTAAATAAAAAAACACACACACATCAAAACCTTATCTTGATTCAAAATGACATTATGAAACGATTTTGACATTTATTATTTTTTTTTTTTTTTTAGATTTTTCTGATTACAAAAATAAAAGAGTGAAATAAATAGTCGAGCAATTTTGAAACGTCCGTTTGTGCGGACGCACGGCAGAGGACAAAGCAGTGAATCATTCGGACGTTAACCACGTGGAAAACTCGGTGTATTGCACAATTCGCGAATTCGCGCAACGCCCCTCATTCAAATATCGCGATCCAATGGATTCATTCACGGCTTCAAGAACAAGACACGTGCACTTATTCTCAACGCTCTCGACAATGAATATTCGACGCTGTTAAGTCTTGAATAAATAAGACGACAATTTCACGCAGCCGTATCATTTCCTTAAACTCGTGCTTCAAGTCTTATTAAAAGAAAATATACTTTGAAAACTATATTTCACTGAAATGACTTTTTAATAAGAATCCTTGCCTTGAATGCAAGCGCATGATTCAATGGGAAAGAGCTTTCGCTCGCGTACACAGCAAGAAAATTAAAAGGCGCACTAATAAAATGAACAAAATTGCAACAAAGGAACACACCGCTATATAGCGACTGCTTCCGCGCCAGACGAGTCCGCAATTACATTGCTCGAGTAATTTTGGACAGTCTAATGTGCCCATTACCGCTGATTACCTTTCAAAATCAAAAATTCACTCATAAATTTATCTCTCAAGATGCGAATTTACAAATCATCAAAATTTCTCATGTCAAAGCGAATTTTTATTATAAATGAAATAAACACATACTTATCATTTATATACTTATCATATATCTAAACAAAATGTTTAAAACAAAATGATAAAAGAGATTTTGTATTAAAAGTTTGGATAATAATTGTTTGACAACGTGCTTTGTTAATACTTTGATGCTGATAAGAGGTCGGCCTCTTCTATACAGTAGCGATACATAATACAATTTTGTGACATTTCCTGATGCTCCGTAAAATACGTAAGCCGTGCAAACATCAGCAAGTTGTATTATGGAAATAGAATTTCAGAGACATGAAACCCTAAGGCAACTTTTGTATAGATATTGTAAGCTGACTTGTTCAAGCAGACGGGAACAAAAAATTGCTTACAATTAAACAAAGAATACCTGCGCGAAAACGTCTATCTGTAATGTTAGTTTTTGTTTATCGTGTTGTAAAAACAAAGGGTACACGCGTGATGATTACGAAAAATGTCTGTTGTATTCAATTTTATCACACGTCTTTTAGAACTGCCACAATGAATCCACAACCTTGAAGAAAAGTATGTCCAAGTTGCTTAACTAATGCATTTTTATTCATCCGTATACACAAGTCTGTAAATTTTTCAAGACAAATGTATAATTGTGTGTCCAAAAGGTGTCATCTTTGTGAATGAAATTCGAATTCAGCCAAATGCAAAGGAAAATTGAAAAAGACTATTATCCTGATATTGAAATTTTCATTACTTGACTTTTATTTAAAAAAAAAAAACGGGTGGCTTATGTAATGACGTTTGTGTTAATGACACAGTGTGAGTCACATTGTGGATGTTGTGTATTATAATCTCGCGAATTTTCCTTATTTTGTTGGCTCCACAATTGAATTACATTTTTCGCATTTTAAAATGACATTTCAATTATTTTTACCGTCGTTAAAATTCAGTTTCAAAAAAAATATGCCCGATGCACCCGCGGACACGTTGCATGACAATTCAATTGGCTTATATTGCAATTCGCAAGTCTGTCCTTGGTCGCCAGACCACCGTTTTGGTAGGCATGTAAATTTTTTCACCCTGCAAAATGTACTGACAGGAATTACCAAACAATTGTAGCCAAAAGTTCCACAATTGCTTTGCAATTAACCGCCCCCTGAACTTAAGCGTGTTTTGTCCAACGGCTCTAATTACAACATGACGATTCATCCAACTTTTATGTTTCACATTTTTGTTATTTTCGTTATTTTCAGACTGAAAAGAAATTGAATGACAACATTTAAACATTATTTTTATAAATGTATAATGAAAAAAGCACGAGCTTTGTTCTACAAGATGTTAATTTTTGATTGTCTCATTGAAATGAAGTTACTTTTTCAATCTAATGGAAATGTGTTTAACAGTGGAGATAAAAATAAAAAAAAGAAAAACAGTAGGAGATGTTCATAAAAATCATAGAGTCGTTGAATTGAATAAATTTGTAGATAAAATGATGATTTAATGAAATTGAAGGGATGAATTTGAGTTGTGAATTAAAAAACGGAAGATAGAGACGAGAAGCAGGAAGGAGCGTTTGATGCACATGCGATTGAGCAGGTGCCCGTGTCCGCTTGAATAAATACAAATAACACACACAAAAGAATAAACTGAGGGAATTATGCAATGGTATCATCAGCGTAGTGTGCCAAGCATCGCTGAATCTAGTCGGATGTAAGCTGTTTTGCAATCATCAACGTATCAAGAGCAATGTTTATGGTTACAGCGCGAAGCGCGGAGAGGGAACCGAGGCAGGATGGATATCCCGCGAATCCTGCGATGCAACTCGCTTATTAAACACTGTTTCGTAATACCATCTATGAAAAGAAATACGAAAATAATAATCTGACAATCTCTCGCTTTATTAGCGTCAGGACTTTGATGAGTTCGTTCCTTCCAATTCTTTCATTACGATACTTTTGCAGCTACAACAATTCACTTACTAATTCAATTTAGCTTTTTAACTTTTCATCACTTTGCATGTTCCAACATTTTCCTCCTTCTTATCAATACACTTTTCAGTCTCAATTTTATTGTAACAAGCTTCAACAACCGTTTAATCAAGCTTGAATGAAAAAATGAAGTAAAAAATCAGAAAAAAATGTTAAAATTAAAATTAGCAATCTCGATTGCATCACTTAATCGCTCTTTTTTTATATGATTAGACTATAGATCACAATTAGATTTCTGTTTATTCGTAATAAAAGCAGTGATGGAACATCCTCCAATGATTACATAAAACTGAATATTTGAATTACAGATTTTTGTTTTGAACGTTACAGTAGTTATCAAAAAACACGAAACTATCCGAGGTTTTTCGATATGTCCAGCGTTCTGACTTTTTGTACGTCGCTTTCACACGTCGGAATAACAATTCGAGATGTTTCAGCTCTCTCTCTCACACATACACACACACACACACACACAACAAAATGTACAAAAATAAAAACAAAACGATTTGGTTTCGCGTATAATTGAAACGTCCTTTTCCTTGCGTAATGAAACAGAATTATATCCATCTTCTTCTTCTTCTTTTCTTCAAAAATAATAACAGCTGACGTCAGGTGTCAATTAAATCAGCTGATACTATCGCCGAGCCATTGTCTGACGTGCATATGAGATTGACATAAATTCAGGGACATGTGCCTAAAATTTGTCCATCTTTATTCAATTCAAATAATAAAATTATAAAATAATTTGAAATCGACTAAACTGTATGTTTGGTAAGTTTACAAACGCGTTCTCTTTGTTGTGTATAGTGTTTAGATGAATTGAAATTCGTTTAGATTGTTTGTTGATCGCGACTTTGTGTGCACAGAGATTACGCGAATGCAAATATGAATGAAAGCTTACCTCGACAAAGGATCCACGAAAAGCGCGACAATGAGCACAGCCACAATGACGCAAGTCAAATAAATAGCCGAAATAATATAAATTTCCGAATCAGGCGGTCGGTCCAGATTCTCGTGTCCACCATTGCCAACGACACAGAAGTTAGCCCCGCACTTTGCTATCTTCTCGGTGTTGATCGTTGCATTCTTTCCGGCTCCAGAAAACTCGCCGTCACTTAGTACTGAAAAATCAAAGAGACAAAAGTTGACAATCATTTGGATATCCTGAATTGAGCAAAATGAACAATTTATTTTTCAATTTCATTGATGTGTATGATGGTACTTGACCCGTCAATTGTTTGCTCAGACTATAATTTTGAGATCGTCATTAAATTGAGTTCGACATTATATGAGAAAGTTTGACAAATCCGATCAAATATGCAGAATATTGTGAAACGATTTATCAACAACGTGCGGGGAATCATGAACTCATCAATCGTGCAGATGTATTTTTAAACCCATTTGGCACCATTGATCGCAGCTTGATCAAGTTTTTGTTCACAAAGTGTTCAAACTTGATGTGACACCTAAATTTGATTGATTACTTACGTTATTTTCACGACTCATTTATATAGTCATCAACACTTTTAGCCAGAGGTCAGAGGATTATAAAAAAAAACTTATATCTGCAATTGTCTCTTTAATTCCATTTAAGAATCAAGGTTTTTGGTATCTAACGTGTGCGCTTACTGAGTTATAATCTTAACAGCGAGTTAATCATAAGTCACATTCGGCGTTTAAGACCAATTTACGTCATGAAGACATAATAGGAAATTTTAATGAGAATTTTCGTATCGAATACGAATTATATCAATACCGAGATGAAAAAAGGATAAAAAATAAAATTGTCCTAGCACGGACAGTACCGGCAAGTTTATACCGGATAAAACTCGTTTCGGCTGAGAGTCCGTCTTCCTTGTGAGGCTACGCACGAATCGGTGATATAAGTTTAGCGAAATTTTTTATAGAAAAAAAAGCAACTGATTTGAATAAACCGTAACGAACCAAGTTTAAAATATGTTTGACTTATTTACAATAATGATTAGCTCAGAGTAAAACGTCAAATCAAAAGTAGAAAAACAGCAAAAACAGTTTTTAATTACTCCAAAGTTGTTTATAATTTGGTAGCAAAAATGCAATCGAATACCAAAGTTATATAAAAAAAGTTAATTAATTTTCATTAAGCAAACCATCTCTCATATTGAGATTGAAATGAGTCATATTGAAATTCAAAATATAATTATGTTTGACAAAATGGCAGAAAGAAATTACAGTTTGCCATGCATAAATGCTGATAATCAACTTGTAATGAATTGTATTTAATATTTGATTACCGAGCCGATGTATTGTATGAATTAATATGATCTCGAGTTAACAATGAGCACGCATAATCAATAATCAATTTGAACTTTATAAATTGGGATAGATTTCATTTTTGCAGGCGGGCGTTACGTTTGAATTGTCAGGACGGTCAGCCGGCTGGAAGTGCTTTTTGTTTGCAGCCGACCGCAATGCTCAGCCGCGACTTTGTACGATTGCACGTTGGTTCGCACCACTGTCCGTTGCTCCAAAGCTTTTTCTTGTCCCGAATCTTTCTACCGTTCACGATTAAATATAATTGTAGCTCAGAGACTCGACCTAACAAAAACCTCACCTCAGTTTGAATACAGTTTTTTTGTCTAGATATTTTTTTAGACTAACTGAATAAAGTCAAAACTATATGGACGGTTTGATTATTTTCATTGATTCAAATATACTAGTTTGTGAAGCTGTTTGAATAATCAGTCGATCGCTAATTAGAAAGTTTGATTTCGCATCTAATCCATATTTTACACACTCAGCGAGCACACCGCGCGTGCTAATTGAATTCATCGAATCGAACTTGATGAATTACACTTTGGATTCGAAATTGAAAGCGTTCTGTGAAAGTTCAAAATAAAGAACAAAACTCATAGTATATATATATATTATGTATAGTTGGTTATTGTTTTTGGTATAGGTGCGAGTGATGAAGCAGTTTGACTTACCAAGAGAAGATATAAGATTGCCCCAGAGTTCGGCAGTTTGCCAAGCGAGGAAGAAGAAGCCGAAGAATCGAACGACGATGGCGTCAGCGGGCTGGTCAGTGAGTTTGGCGTAGACACCGGCGACCTGGGTGAGGTAGGTGGCCTTGGCCGCCCACATGGGCGCGGCGCCAAGACCGAGCAGCACACCAGTCGGGATAAGCGTGTAGAACTTGGGGAAAAATTGAGAGCCGATGTAAGGAGCGTAGCAAAACATGGACAGACAGAGGGTCCATTTGACCGTGAGCCGCTTGATTAGAAACGTAGGCACGAAGATGCACGAGACAACGAGCGCCGCGTACACAGCGGACAACGAAAGCGTTCCCAGGCCCTCGTTCGCGTTGATCGAAGACTGAAGGTTGGCCGTGCCCTGGAACGCAGTGAACTGCACCATGAACGCGATCGAGACGGTCGCGATGTTTTTGAGGATACGCCATTTTTCGCTGCGCGACAACTTGAACTTGCGCGACTGTGAGTCTTCCTCTGGCAGTTGTGGCGGTTTCCGCAGTTCGCCTGGCAGACCGTCGGTGCCGTCGTCCTTGAACCCTTCATTACGGTAGCCTACCTCGCTCACGGCCACTGTGTACACCGGCGCCGCTACTTCGCCACCGCCTCCCTCATTCCTGCCACCGTCGTTCTGTGCCGCAACCATTTTTCCTTCCGGCTACCTGCAAATTATATTCATAATTCCTTCAGCTAGTCAACTTTTAGTTTAGTTCAAAAGTTTAGTTTAGTTTCAATTTTACAATAATTCAACAAACATAAATCCAACATCCTTTAAACATTATTCATACATTTATAGTATATCGTTTATCTATTTATGTATAATCATTTATTTATATTAACATTCATTTACGTATAGCAATTAGTTTGTTACTGTTTGTTCATAAAATTTTCATTTGTTCATCGCTGATGTTATTCAAGACTGTCAGTTTTTTTATCGCTGTTTGGTTATTAACATTCATTTTTATGACTATTTGTTGCATTACCTTTTTATTAAGGTTATAATGTTTTACGGGATATTTGGTTTAAGGGATATTTTATAGTTATTGGTAGGTAATATTTGGGCCGGTATACTATATGTGCAGTCTTTTTATTATGCAAAAAAAGTTGAATAAAATATGTCTACTTTTGTTTAAGCGTTTGAATAAAAGTCCAAGATATCGCATAAACCTTAACCTGTATATCTTGAACAGCAATATATATTCGCAATTTGAGTATGAAACCTATTGGCTGAAGACAATCTTAGACCTTAGCAAAGGACGAAAATTCAATCCTGTTACCATACAAATCGGCGGATAATTTAGAGTTTCCTTTCACTACTTAACAAAATAACAAAATTTATCTTTTTGAAATGAGTCAATGTATTGGGAAAGGAAACAAAAAGACTGGTTGATGGTTTGAATTTGATGTAAAATTGTCTTGAAAATTGGAGTAAATCAAATTTATCAAGTGACGTGCAATAAGACGAGCGACAATAAAGAAACAAATCACTTGTTATCTGTTTGAAAGCGAGCGTAACATAAAACAAACATATGCGATCGTGACGACGTGATTTTGGTCTTGACTTACAAGTTCGACTGATGTCGCAACGTGTTTAGAAAATGAATAAATTGTTGACAATTTATTGGTCGTATTTCTGTCGTCGCGAGAAAACTGACATTTGAAAGAGAAGAGTTTGAACGCGGAACTCGTAAATGTGCTTGAATAATGCGATTCCTCTTTAAATTTGGTTCATCATTGAAATTATATGCACCAAACAGTATTACAAAGTTACAATATAATATATACAAGATAAAAGGTTGAATATTTTGTAATAATAGTTATTTTTGACGAGGTGTCGCGTAAATTTGTCGTATTGACGCGATGTAATCGCGATATGCGGCGACGCTTGATATGCAAGTTGGCGTGAATCTTAATGCGACCGTACGACACAAGTCATCGCAACAGGGACGCTATGTGAGTCGCCTAGCTGATCAGCAAAGACGCTTGGTCACACTTTTTTACAACCGCTGTAGAGAGAGAGAGTTCCTTTATCAAGAATCCTTACCAAATAGAACATCGTGGAGCGACAAACATCAGACGACACTACATTCATTTGCATTTTCCAACCTCTACACCAAACTTAACTTTGACAATTTAACTTTAGCAATTCGCTAATCAGCAATTTGCACATCTAGTACATTATTGCTATCATCTTAAGATTTTGAGTTACAAATTATATAAAAAGAAGTGTTGAGACATTTGAACAAGTCTTAGAAAATAGGATGCGAGACTATAGAGTTTCATTAAAGGCTATAGAAAAGAAACATAGAGTGCGTGTAATGTTTTAAACAAGCGACATAGGATGCGAAATCTTTGAAAAGCATTATGTCATTATGCATGTAAAAGCTTTGCAAATCAAAGCTGGAGTTGCATTGAGACGACAACTGAAAGTGTGAGGGCGACATATACGACTTTCGAGATCTTTCAAGAAGCGAAAGTTCGTGCAAGCGAAGACAGGACCGCAGCCTTGACAAGCAAAATCAAAGGTTAACTACACGTAAAACTAATTAGCGAATTTAGCATTTGTATATCGGATTGATGGTGCAATCGCGCTGCATTAGCATTCCGCATAACAAATTACTTTCAAAGAAAAACTCAAATTAATCCTGTAATAATTGCAAGTTGCAAGAGAAAACACATAGAACAGAGTTAACATCTCAGTTTAAATTACTTGTTGCATGTTTGTATGACGAAAAAAGCATCAAGTACCTCTTTTTAGAAACTTTTGTAAAAAAAATATATCATCTGCAGATTGAATCCGACGTCAAAGACAAAAAAAAGTCAGAGTGCGTGAAATGAGCATCATAATGAGCATTTTCCGCCGCGTCAAGATTATGCATATAGAAAACATACATACATGCGTTTATGCGTTGCAATGCACATTTGCAGATTAAACCATAAAGTACTACGCAGACTCTGTGAATGAATTAATGCGCAATGTATCTCTCTCACTATACACAACGCGACAAAATGTTTTTATGCATTATTAATTTAATTATACATATTTATATACCCTGAATAAACAATTTTTATATCCGCTAAACGACAATCCTTATCAGATTAATTTAGCTGTGATGAAAAAAATTGCATTAACGTTCTAACGATAAATAAATATTGTCATTTTGTAAGTTGCGAGATTGGTATACGAGCCGCCGGCCGGCCAAAAAAGAGCAAAACGCACATCATCAGCTTTGAACTCGTTTCGTAAAGTGGATTAAAAAAGTCGAACGAAATGAACAGGAGTTATGAGCCGCGTTTGATTCCGTTAAATTTGTGCTCAAATTCGGTCACTGATTTTCGTTTATCCGTTTTTTGCATCGCTATATTGAAATGAAAGTACGGATTAGTTGGATATGGCAAAAAGTAATAACAAAAAAGAGAGGCTATTTTGATAGCTAGTTAACGTGGTTCAGATTACGCGACAGCTCCTCGATCGCTGATGATTAAAAGGAAAAAAAGGGAAACAAGAGGGGAGCGAGGCAGAGCGCGAGTCAAGCACGCGCGGCACGCGCAAATCTCCATATAATTAGTGCGCTCACATTGTAGACACACACACACACACACACACAAGCGTCATAAACCATCAACAATTAATATGACAATATCATTTTTTTATTTTCTTTCTCACATTTTTATAATATTCAAACATTTTCTACTTGAAACAACAATTTAACAAAATTGTATATTTGATTTATTTGACGTTTTGTTTTAATTAATCTTATTTGCACTTATACAGCGTGAATACATATTTGCTTGCGCGCGCTGGCAAATGTTTGGTTATTGTTTCCCTTTTGTTGTCGTCCTATTCTTCAGATCGTTAGCAAACAAAGTGAATGCATGTTTGACGAGCGTATAAACGCACACATTGGCTACAAATCGTGCATATTTTGTACACAGACAAGAATAAAAAGAAGCTCGTGCAAGAAACATATAGTTTCGAGAAATGCCCCACGCGTTATTCCCGGGATAAGAGAAGGTGTTTTTTGACTATAATAATTGCACAAATAAGCTATTCAAAATCTGCAGTTTTACTTTTAATTGTAAAACATACTGGTATGTAGTAACTTGCCTTTATGAACAGTTAAAAACAGAACGTTATTTCAAAATTGTTTTGCAATTTTTTTAAAACTCGTTCAACAATTCAAACCAAACAACTTAAATTATTGCTTTTTTCCATTCATGTTTAGAAATGTATAATTCTTCCAATAATCGCAATCGATTTTGATGTATTATTTTTCCGACAGTAGGTCTCATTTTCAGCAGTGATCATGATCATTTCATTCTGATGATGAGAACAAAAAATTAAACATTGTCAATCAAATTTAACTTTAAAACTCTAATATAATTCCGACATCATATGATATAGAACATACATTTGAGTGCAAACATGGAATACAATTTAAAAAAGGTAATTTGTTTATTTGTTTTTCTTTCTGAATCATTTCATTTCTATATTTGCCGAATGTGTTTTGCAATTGAAAAACAAAAGTCAATGGAAAATTGAATCATGTGATGTTTACTTGCGATTATCGTAACAAAATGTAAAAGAATCAGTGAAGCTGTTGTCACAGGTGTTTGGTATTTGTTTGTTCTGTTTTGGGTTTCTTCTCGAATGTATATAATAATGTGCGCAAAGACCTTGGTGTCGCTCATGTTTTCAGACGCCAGTTCCACCATGTTAATATTAGATCAACTTTCAATTATTTGCCAACATATCGATCATCGGATCATGATTTGCTCGCCCCGTCTGCGAGTCACAATTAAAACGCATTTATTTTGGTTCTGCGCCAGACCCGTTGCTCAAATTTTCATCGAGATAGTTAATTATAAATTGACAACGACACTTTGATTGCAATGAATAACAATAAATTGAACAATTATTGATCGTTTGTTTTATGAAAAACTATCGTTTCATTTGAATTCGATATTTTTCCAATCATTATCAGTGATAATTTTATTGAATCCAAAGGTGGAAAAAGGAGATGATAATTGGGTCATTGTGTTGATGTAAGACGGATGCAAATTAGGTTTAAACTTAGGTAGGATAACATACAGTATTTTTGAACCCGACCAACATAAAAATGAAACGTCAGTTTTTTGCATAATCAGTGTATCCAATAGACACGTATAATCAAATAGGGATCGCTGTATTGGCAGTCAGTATCAGTATTCGGCAACACCGGAGCTGAGTCGTCACATTATTTCTTTCTTTGCATAAGATTCTAATTTAATATTGGATCTTATAAATGGATCTTAACTTGGACAAAGACAAAGCTATACTCTTTTTTAAAACTTGTAACATTTTTGAAGCTAAACTTTGCTTTATACAAGTGATTTATTTTCTTGGAAGTCGAGTGAAAATGCCGCATTATAACACGCTCAGGCTTATTACCCCAAGCACGCTCGAGATTTTCCCTTGCACGACAAGTCAAATTCACTCAATGCACAAAGAAAACTCATACTTGCTTAGCGTCAAATTATGAATACTGACATGGTTCGTTGAAATTAAATTAACCCACCGAACATTTAATCAAATTCTAGCATTGAAAAATGTATGCATTTTTGAGAACGAACCTTGACAAGAAAGAGGATATTATACAATTAAAAAAACTTGAAAATAAAAATCATGAGCTCCAAAGCACTCGAGAATTATCACCGGACAATTAAATAAATGTTACGCAAATGTGATTAAAAATAAATTAGAAGTTTAATTTAGAAATAACAAATTCCAACTATATCTCATTACGAAACATTTGTACGTCATCTCAGAAGCAAAAGCAACAATCAGAGTACCTGTATGCTATAAATGCAAAGAGAGTGTTCAATAATATAATTGATTATTCAAATAAGAAAGAATTGAAGGATAATCTTTGTTTGAATGATAAAATGTAAATAGTGTGGAGAAACTCACGTTTTTAAAAGTTCTCTGGAACCAGGATGCGGTGTAGAGTCCTGCCCCGCCGTGTAAGAATCGCGCACCCGCGATACCAGCTTGCAGTGAGGCGCTCGCAAAAGCCGGAATTTCGCGCGTCTGCTCAGCCAAAGAATCGCGTCTTCGGGCGTCGTGGTTATTTAATTATGTTGAACCGGTTTATAAAAAATCGGCAGCCGATTTGTATGCGCGACTTTGAATTGTTTCTTTTTGCTTTCTAACGAATGAAATGTAGCTGCAACACTGTGCCGATGGCCGATCCGCGTAATACCGATTTAAGTTACGTCCGAGCGATTCAAGTGATCAGAGACAACTGCCGTGTAACGCACTTGGGATCCGCAATCAGCCGTTTACCCGGCGACTGACGCTAACTACTGCTTTCTGTTCGCGCGTTCTTTTAATTCTTCACCACACAAGAGATCGTTATCAGGCGCCGCAATGACGCTTTTCCGGCTCTATTTCCAAGAAGCTCAAGCTGCAGGACCAATTGTTCAGCCACCTCTGCAACATTTTCAACAACAACAACATATTATTATTACTATTATTATTATTATTATTATTAATCCACACTCAAATATATGAAACATTTGATTCAGATTGGTATAACGCTGCAACGCTATTGCAAATAGTTGACCTTGTATGTACCTTTGTGGCACTTTTTTTTCTTCCTTAATTGTCACTTTTTAACTACCAGTGTCATTATAAGTCCAGATTTGCATTTAATTTAGTATATAGACACTATACATAAAAGCTGAAAGTTTTGGCGAACCGCTAACTCGAACCGGTCGCGAATTAATGTGTAACTTAATTATTGAAATTTCGTTCGGTTCACGTGCTCCGCGTTATCTTAATCGAATAATCGCGTTGGTTATTTTCCATCCAAACGTGCCGATACGCATCCGATCTTGATCAAGATCGAATCTGTATCAAGATATACCTTTTTTTAGACACTTACTTTTGTCGCGCGACATTTTTTTTCCCCGCGGTACTTCAGGTAGACTAAGTAGACTCTAGTAAATAATTCATCATTTTGTTTCCCTCTCGCATGTGATAATGAGTTTATCGCTGGAATCGGCTCGTTGGTGCGCAAATATGAAATTCGTCGTCAAACGCTTATCAAAGAATCAGCGAGCAAAATAACAATGAGTCAAATTTCAACGTTTTAAACCCCTAATATTTTGACTCTTTTAAAAGTCTATCTAATTTCTTCATTTCATCAGAAAATTTCATTATCTCAGTGAATACAGCGTTTTGCTTACTTGAGATTTTGTTCAATTTCTATTTGAAATTGATTTAAAAAGTACCGGTAATGGTAATAACGACCTTCTTACGCAATTGACCGATGTCTAGACGTTTACATTGTTTGTTCAGCGATTCTTTTTCGTACCTCGCATCAGAGACAAATGATTGTATTTTGATTTGATCGACTGGAAACACCGAGTATCCGAGACTTATCTACTTGTTGATAATTTTTGTTTATTATGCAATTGAGAGCAGTCGAGATCTCACCAATTTGGACTTGACAATCATGTTCTAATGACCGTCATTCGTAAGAACGGTAAAAAAAAACTTTTCCTCATTTATTTGTAATTGAATTGAAAATGAAAAGCCTTTATTACCTTTGCCAATAAACAAATTTAATCTAATGAGGAACTTTTTTCAGCAAATTTAATTTAGATGAAATTTCTCGATCATATAGATTCAATTCTAGTTTGTTATCATATTGATTTGTCAATGAAAACATTTGAAAACAATTTAACATTCCTTTCAACGCAGACTGAATGTTATCGCGAAGAAAATCAACTGTCCGATGACAATTCCATCACCGATTGGATTTCACAGTATCAGGTATCATGATGTTAGACGAGTTATTTATTTGAGATAATTTGGCACTGAAAGTGATCAGTCAATATTTTTCCTATGTTTTTGGGAATGATTCATACCAATAATAATGTACCACCACGATTGAAATCAAATTACTTTTATTTTCACATTATCATTGTGTTGGTCATAATCAACGCTGTTTTTTATGAGGATTCAAAGTACTGTCCGAATCAAAGAAGAAACTTTCCCATTCTAAAAATATTTTATTTTAATCAAAAATTTGTTTGAATTTCAAGTTCAAAATATTTTGACATGGATCATCAAATAACAAAATGAACTCAGTCAGTGACAAAGAATGTAAACTTGTCACACGAGAAATAAAGTTTGCAAAAATTGTATCAAGAATGTAATAAAAGTGGTACTTTCTAATTCCAACAATAGAACAACACAAAAGAAACATTTGATAAGCTATAAATAAGTCAATGATTCTATAATAATTGTTATTAGTAGCCGTTCAACTGAAAGATAACGATCAACATCGCAAGTTCTTATAAAAATTGAAACGTCTTGAAATAAGTTGATAACAAAACGACACTTGCAGCAACAAACAATCGCAACTTGTTCCGACCAGCTAAACTTCCTGCCTTTCAATGGCTAATAATTCGCAAAGAAAAAAAATGTTTCATAATGCAAAATGATAAATCTATTTGTTGAAAACAAAACATTACCTGAACGTCAGCTTTATTTGACTCAAGATCCAGATTGCACTGATGTTTATCAATAAATCACCAATTGAAAGTCGCCGTCACGAATCAACACTTGTTCAATTTGAAGACACACGTGAAAAAATGAATACGACCGAACGTCAGACTTGGTGTCGTTATCGTGTCTGTCAGGGAACTCCAAACTTGTCCAAGCGGACCCGGCTACTTGAAGGACCGTTCTAAGTGACGTCACAATCAACGTCACCGATAGTTCGATCAGATCGACGAACTCCGATTTACGCGACGCGTGTTCAAGCTCTGTCAATAAATCTGATATTCAAAAACAAAAATGACAAAATCAATCAATCAATCGAAAACATTCTCTATTACTTTTTCAAATTTTTATTGTTTGCTATAAAAATATATTGTTGGTCTGTGTGAAAAATGATTGCGAGTATATTAAATTTGCAGAAAATGGAGTTTAAATGCAAACGACATTTTTTGTATGAAATGTTTCGTATAGTTTTCAAGTGACGATTGGTATCTTCGTCAATACATAATTTTTGCAAATAAGCATATATACATTTGCATCAAAAGACAACTTTCACGTTAGAGAGTTGTCATACGTGCAGAGAGCTGCTTTTTCAGCGATAAACCGTACGTTTATATTTATAGGCAGTTTTACAATTTAAATTAATCAATTTTCTTTTCGCAATTTTTATTAATGAGAGGTGTAAAAATCCGTCTTTGAACTTTAGCAAATGTTTCGATTTTGTATTACTTTGTATCATGAAAATGGTGGCCGCCGATTTAGAAATATACGACATCGAATTCTGAATTCCCAATACTATACCTGTGACGTTACGAGTAATATATGACGTCACTAGGGAATTTATTTTATGAATTGATCGGTTCAAGTAATATACGTTTCGCCCGTTGTCATACTGTTTTGTTTTCTTTTGGTATAGAAGAATATATTGCCGTTTATATAGAAAGATTCTCAGAAAACCCGTTCGGGCAAACGTTTGAATGAAACACGGAGACTAGACTCTGCAAGGTTTCAAAATTATTCTTTTTCTCTTCTGGCTGGAGAAATTCATGAGCACTTTTGCCACCAAAGTGTACGCGAGAAAAACAAGCGATAAAACAATTTTGCCCAGCAATTATTCAGCAACTTTTAATGTCTGTTATTGATTGTCAAAAGAAAAATATTAACAATGAGACAAAATAAATAAAACTATAAGATATACTGATGTGAGAACATTTCATATAGTTTCTAAAGTTGAGTTTCACGTTTAAGGAATAGATAAAGTAACAATTACGGTAAACAATTCTGACTTGTTAAAAACGACAATTAAATAATATCTTGATTGTTTCATGTTTGTTATGAATGATACTCAAATTATAGATACGCAAAACAAATATTCAGTTGACTGGCTGGCTTTAAACCAATTTGTTATCACGCCCTTAGTCATATAATAGCGATATGACAATTATTCGATATAAAAAAAATGTCGTCCATTATTATTGAAAGACAGTCCTGGCGTTGTGAAACTTGTAAACACCTATCGACGACTTATAATAATCTACATTGAAATCTTTATTTGTAACTTGTATAAGCGAATCGGTATACAAATATAATCAGCGGTATATTATCATTGTGCAACGGAAGTCACTATATTTCAAATAAAATTTTTTATCCAGAGTTCGGAAAAATCTACACTGATCATTATTTGTATTTTTGCATAAAGAGGATGAGGCAAATTTGTTTTCAACATTAGCAAAAAGATGCGAGTGCTTTTATTCTTGTGAACGTGGTGCATAACGTGGAAGATGACAGAAGGAATAGCTTTAGAGATGCGTGATGGTCAGTTGCGCGTGCATGTGCGCTTGGCGCATCAAAAAGTATAAGGTTCCGCCGTAACATCCTCTCTTCGTCAATGTCGACAAGTATAATATTCATTCAATAAATTAGACATGAAAATGGAAAGCGCCTTCATCCGTCCGCTTTTATACAAAATGTATGTCTCTTTTCCTCGACTCGATCATCCAGATTTACAGGACTGCAAACATTTCATCACTTGTTTTTACAAAACGGTCGTTAATTCAACACGTACTTTTTTTTCTTGCCAAATTTTTTGTTCAAATTTGTGTGTCTTGCTAAAAACTGTGAACTCTATTGACAATATCGAAGTTGATATTTTGTCATCTAATATCGCTACTTCAGTTGGGCTTTATCACGAACTGATGCATCAATAACATGTTTTGTTCTTCTAGAATCATCTTTGTTCAAACAAGTCTTGTCTTGTAATTTGTCCAAACAAAAAGCGCGACACAGAATTTAATCAAAGATTCGTTAAACGTAACAGCCAATAATTTGACGATGTTATTGATTTTCAATTGAACAAATAGTATCATGTTGTTTGTGAAGTTTGATTCAAAACGAGTTAAAAGTTGAAGCACCTGATGGAGAAATGGCTCATCATTGCGCGATCATTTGAGCTGGTAAATAAGACAAACGCAGAGAAAATCACTCAGGTAGCCCGAGTTGACAAACGTTCCATGTTTACTCACATGATAGTCAAATCTGCCTGATAACTTATCTCAATGGCAACTTGCGACTTTATTATATTTGCCGAGAAAACTATAAACACGCGTCTTTTTCTTTCCAAAAAAAAATTTACCTCGAAAAATTTGCTTTCTTTCAAGAAATCTCTTCAATAGACACAAATAGAAATTGATACATTCATATATATATATAATTGTATGCTATGTATGTATATGATATTGCGATCACCTTTTAATTTGAATACACATATTTTATTGAAATGTTTTGCTCTGTTAAGAGTTTGAAAAACATCAAATGATATCCTAAAAATTAACAGATTTGAGTTGGTTTTCGTTGTTGAATTATTTATTATGTGTTACGAAACATGTAGCAGGCGGGTTTTACCAAACCAACCAGGGTTAATTGAATTATAGCGCATGCATAAGAACAATGAACACGCGTAATTCGGTAATTGACGATGTATGCACAAGCTCGGGCATCTTTATTCCGTGAGCGCGTATCATATTTGACGACAAAGAGCGCAAGCGTTAAGTGTCATTTGTTCAAACAAGCCCCAATGTTCCTTTTCTCAATTAAAATCTACGTCACGCCGTACAAAGCAATAAATTATGCCAGTGTAACATGTACGAGTGGCAATCATATGTCGCGCCGATAATTTATGTACTAATTTATGTAGCCGCTCAGATTGCAACTGTGAAACACACGTCTCGAGTGTCTTGGCTGTAGAAAAATAGTTTCCTCAATCAGCCAAACAAGAATTTAGCTGACGCTTTTAAAATTTTTGAAAACACAAAAATCTGAGAAGCAGTATTCAAATAAGCGAATCCCATCATGCAGAATAAATGATTTAGGAGAAAATACAGAACACTTTGAGTTGTTCAGCTAGATGCTTTCAGTTTTAAACGTGCTCTTGTCAAGATTCGCCAGCTTTTGCTGTAAAATATAAAAAGTATCGGATTTATACTGATCATCCGGTAATTTTACGGCGTTAGATAAACACCAAAAGCGACCTTTTTACTATTGCGCTCAGTTTGTCGACTTTCCACAAAATGTATTTATTTATTTATTTATTTAGCAAGAATAGTTTTAGACCAACGTTCTTCTACTACCCGAATGTACTTTTCGCCGTCGTATTTCTTCTATCTTCGCAAATCGACTTAAGCTTTCTACGAGACGTTCTGTATCAAACTTATCTCTAACTCAACCCTCCTTGAATTAATCTTTCTCTTGTCACACGAGCTTAGATTCCACCAAGAACCGCAGTGTGAAATATATATACTCTGAATTGGGAAGGCCGGTGTGCAATAAACTCAAAGTATTTGTCTTATACGCAGTACTATAGATACCAAAAAGTTCATTCAATTAGCCCAAGTAGTTTTAACTGAATTCTAAAACTCAAACATTGTTTGGCAGCTAGATACTTTTGCCCAAATTGATCAAAAACTCGAAATTCGCTTGAATGAAAGAGTCGAGTTGGACGGCGACCATATACATTGTGGTCGAACTTGCGGCAAGAAGTGGCTCAACCTGGACGGTTATAATTCGAAAAAAATGAAATTGATTCAATGAAAATAAACTGAGTGTCAGAGATAAGTTTGTAATATGAATATAATCATATAAAAGCGAAACAGTGAAGATGACGCAAAAGTTGATTGATTTTATGCCCAATAAAGGCAAAACAATATCAACGTTTACGATTAAAGCGTGAGAATTCGGATGTACGCAGATCACATCTCAACTGAAGACGTAATGGGTTACATAAAATGTTCTCCATTTCGACACGTGTCTCAAAACTTGATCCATCTATGGAGGCCAGTACAAAAACTCAACAGCGATAACGCGAATCAATATAGTTTTCTTTTTTACTTGACATTATTGTTTTGTCACCAAACTATTGCATGTTTAAATTCTTGTGCCTATATAGTTTCACAGTCACCTGAATATGCATCAGAGATAACTGCCCAAATGGTTCCACTTTATCGCGTGGACCTTGTCATATTTTGACGAGAATTCATCCCATTTCGTGTAGTGGTTCTACGGCATCATCAAATTTCCAAAAACCGTTAGGCTTATCTGAACCTATCAACTATACTGGACAGTACCTAATTTTGTCTCCGTCAGTCTGACAAGTGACGCAATAATAGTGTGTAAAGCCAGTGTGGTTCTCAAATTAATGTGTGCCAACTACAATTATTGTTCAACAAACTGTATATAATTATTTGTCAGAGTTCATTTTTAACATTTTTTCTGAAAACCGAATGGTGAATGTTTGTACGCTATCAACGTCAACTTTTTTGGTTCAACTAGTTCAAGCGATATCATAAATAAACCAAGACACCTCCATGCAAAGTTATCTGTTGCATCGTTACGCGAATTGAGTCGTATCTACCTATGCCGCCATTTTTCCCAAATCCTGTGTCTCTATAGTAGAGCTTTATCGATTTGTTTGCACATTTGCAAAAGAAACATTCTTTTCTTTATAAAAATTAAACAATCATTGGATTAAAAATTTGAAAAAAAAAATCCGATTCTAAAGATAATACACGAACCTTTTACACGGCATGGAAAATGATCAAGTTAGCATTTTTAATGATTTATTCGAGCTGTAAGTGGCTGGATTGGTCGAGTGCCAGCCGCTGATGGCTTCTCACTGTTGTACCAGCATGTACCTTTATATCCAAGGGATCCACACGAGTTGCATTTAAAATTGATGTGAACCTGAACGGAAAATAGCCACTCTGTTTGAAAGTCTGCCTAAAATAAACCAGAAAAGTCATATCAAAATCACAAACGCTGTTATTTGTTTCATAGAATGCACGATAATTCAAATTTTTATATTTATAACTTTTTCGAGAAGAGAAATGAATAATACGTTAATTCGAATTGTTGATATCTTATGTTTCAAAGATTACGATTCTTAAGCAAGGTCAAGATTGTAATTCATTAAAAGTGACTCCAAGTGGGTCACGGTTCTTCACACCATGTTCAATTGATGTTTAAATTTCCAAATTGCGTATTTTTTATATCCGTCATGTTTTTTTCCAAGCACGAAATGAGAAATCCAAAAGCGTTCGCACATCATTGTCGAGGCATTACGAAGCTGATGAGATAAAATCAAATGCTCATTTTAAGCCAAACTTTTTTGCAAATTAAAATGCGTCATGATTATAACTGTTTTTTATCGTTGTGGAATGAAATTTTGTACATAGCTATATTGATAAGTGATTCAACTCGCCGAAACACCGAGTAGTGGTGGTTAAAGCGTTGTTGAAATTTTGGTTCTGTGCATTCAAGATATGCTGCCACAAGCAGACATCGTTAGTGGTTATAATAACGGTTGGATATTAAAAAACTAATTAATTCGGCGGTTTGTCGTGGCTGTACAGCGCCGTGCTTCCACGCGGGCAGCACAATTAATGCACGACATCGTATTCGATCTCTTGATGGCAGGATCACTGCCAGAGTATACTGAAAATCTACTTGAAACTGGTTATAACTGGTTAGCACTGTAGGAGCAAGTACCCGGGAATGTTTGCCAGTCTTTGTGACGTATGGATTTTCTACAAATCATTCATAAACAGTTCATCTTGACTGCGAAATTTATAATTGTTTGTTACAATTCTTCCTGCGAAGCAAAACAATTTTTCGACTCTCGTGCAATTTCAACTTGCCAGAAAAAGGACTTGTTTGCTCTGATAAAGAAAGCAAAATGAGCTTGGGATCAAGTCCAAATAGCGTAATAAATGAGTTGCAATTGAATTTGAAAATTCAATATAATTCAAATAATTTTCAAAACTTGATTGCAATATTTTATTTTTTCATTCAACAAAGTATTGGTGGTGGAAAATATGAAAGATGTTGATTTGATGGTACAATATCGTGCGGATAAGTGTTATAACTTTTGCAAAAATCAATTTGTTACCAACTTGGAATTCCTTTCTCTTATATGTCCTCAATCAGGCTGCGTATACATTATTTAAATTGAACGTGATGATATTGTATAATCATGGTCATGAAGTTTGTTTTTAGAGCAAAATATACATAAGTCTCTGACATGAGTTTTCTTCATTAGGCGCAAAAACTAATCAAGGATTTTATAATTACAAATAAGCAAATTACTTTTTGAAAACTTAACAGCTGTGAATTAATTTGTAAAAAGTTTGAATACATAGGGAAAAAGTTTATGCACATTTAAGTCATTCGATTGGATAAAACAATATCCCTTGTAATATATCAAACATCTTCCGGGGTGTTAGTGGATGTTTGTTCCATGAGATTAAAAATCGTGACTATCACTTCCTCGACCTTCGCAATGAATGTTATACTTTTTAGTGATAGCAATTTTTCAATCACATGTTATCATTATAGCATCAACGCTAAGAAAGTAGCGAGAATTAAATGGATTAGACATTTTAATTGCACTCAATGTTCAGCAATTATGATACAATTAAGATGTTAGTTTAGTCTTGATTCAATAATTGATATATAAACATTTTCCAATTTCAACGAAATAATTTTTTTTTTCTTAATGCAAGTACTGAAAAAGAAGGTTTGATTAATGATTGAAAATTTGATTACATTATAACGTTGTTTGATCAGGTATTGTGTTTTGGATAAATATCAATATTTTATGATTACAAGTTGTCACGTTGCAAAATTTGTTTTCGTTCATTTTAAATCTGAATGATCAAAACGATACCATCTATATACAATCCTAATATAAATATCAATCATTCAACGTCATTTGTAAAATAAAATATTTACTTATTTCGTCAGTGTTCAAATATTCTGCTTTTATCACATTAATAATCAAACTTACTTTGATGAATCTGAATTTTATTAGTTCGAACTAGTCTTTTATTTATCTTTCATTTATTTCTAGTAAAACCAAAACAATACTTGAAGTACTGTGATGAAATATGAAATGTAAATTTGGTCACTGAACTAATAGAAAAAAGGGGAAAAAAAAGGATAATAAGTGTTCCAAAAAAAGTGTGCCGATAAATTTTCTGAAACTCGCAACGAAATAATAATTGTAATGCATATAGAAGTTTCATTACGAATGTCCTGTTGGTGAAGAACGCTAATAAAAATTCAAATTTGAATAAGGAATCAGTAAAACATCACTGACGGGGGGAGGGGGGAATTGTACTGTACCGCGGCGGTGCTCGAGGAAGTACGCTTAATTTGTCAATGAATGAATTATGCAAACGATTTATGTGATAAAACATTACAACGTAATCACATAGCTGGTAATTAATTACGGCAATTAATTTTGTAATTGAATATTGTCGATATTAATACTTAAAAATTGTTTAATTAACGATTATCACAATAATTAATGGCACAAATTTTATTAAATAATTTATTTTCTGATGTAGTGGTAATGTTTTTACTTTTTTGGTTAATGGCCTTGAGTCAGCGACCTTATCATTCATATTATATAACTTGATTCAAAAAGATTTGCGACTATGATGCGTATTGCAAATTTAGAAAATTCCCCAACAAATTATACTTTACCCATTTTTCGTCACAAAAAGGATGATAAAAGAATCTTCCTAAATTGTCGATATTGCAAAATACACCTGAATTCCTATTATGTAAAACAAATCTGAGAGTCTTGCACTCATTTAGTTATATGAATTAGAACAAAATGCATGCGTAAAATTAAATCGAATCCGTCACGCAGATTCTACAGAGACCACAGAGACTTTGTCCCAAACGCCGACTCAGGCTCTTTCAGAGAATAACGCACTTTTCTGATTATAATTAACTTTGATTTTGCAAGCAATATCGAAATAAGATTCGATCGAATTTTGAAAGATCGGTAAATAATTATTGTTTGCAAAGCTATCATGATGTACATATAAGCGTGCTAACTTGCCTTTATCGAGATTCAAGGGGAATTGATAAGAAGAGTTATAATATTCACGTGTTGAGATCTACCAGAGGGTCGATGTCTTATAGGTTGTAACTCCAGCAGCCACATCGCATAGGTAACATACGTGACGCATTCAACGACTCGTGTCAGGGCATACGTTTTGTTATTGACATCTCGAACGATTAATATTTATATCATTTGACATTTTATTTATGTAAGGGAGACCGCAAGCAAGTCGCCATGATTTGTTCAAATTTATTTTTGTCACTTAACTGAAATATACTGTACGAAAATTTGTATTATAAGCTCGCATTCATAAAAAAAATGGAAATTGCGAAAGGTGATCTGATTTTGTTGATAAAGGGATATTAAATTACATAGGCTGCATAAAATACATAGGCAGTTTGAACTAAAATCATGTTTCGGAAAAAATATATACATCTTCTCTTGGACTCAGAGGTCTGAATCAAAACTCAGTGCATATAGTTTGTAAAATACGCATGTTTTAACACAAACTCAGGACGTAAATATATTATTAATAACTCAGCATCATGATTGGAAGCATGAGTAGGTATTTGTTGAAAATAACGGAGTGGGCGCGACTTAGCCCCACGGGCAACTTCAGCCCGATCCTTCTAACTCTTTGACAATGTGCTTGATGAGTGCAGTACAAAGTCATGTATAACAATTTCAGTATATATACTTGAGTGAGATACACCTGATATATAGAACTTTTTCATCAAGTAAAGCAACAAAATTAATTGAATTAAAACGGGAAAGGTTTGTCAGACCCACTTGGCTATATCTTGAAAGGATTGTTATTATCAATTTAATTCAACGGTGATGTACATATATATCTTTTTTGAATATTAAATAAAACAGAACATTCACCGAAAAATAAAAATACAGCTGATGATGTTTTAATGTCGATTCGTTTTTTTTTTTTTACAATATAACTGAACTTCATTTATTTTATATGGAAGATATTTTGAACTGTATGACCGAAACTCGACCCAGATCTGAGGTTGTTGTGTTCTATCTCAATCATTAGTTAGTTGAGGGCAGAAATCAAAGTACCGAAACGTAATCTGATGTCCAAAGGCGGTTCATCCAATTTCTCATGCCGGTGAGATTAAAACAGGATGTCTGAAACTTGTAAGTATGCAGAATGGACACTATCCCAACTATAGAGATACATTTTACCAGAAACTAATCAGTAAAGATATCATTAAGTAAAAAATATATTATCATTTATATATTTTAGTTTTTAAAAATAGCAAATAAAAAATTTAGTGTGAATAAACAATTTTTATAGTAAACAAAAAACAAATAGACTTAGAAGAAAAACAATTAGGTGTATAAACATATTTTTTTAATCTGAAATAAAAAAATAACGTTCAAAATGCTAAATCTTGAAGTAATTCAAGCTCAAAATTCAGAGCGATGCGCATAATTACAACTCGTGTTGATACAATTATGTAAATTACATAGCTACTTTACTTTGACCAATGATAAGATATTATTTTGAAGCAATAAATTGTGTTTACAATACAAACATCATTGTTACTTGTTGACGTATCTCGAATACTGAAGAACGGACGTGTATATGAATGCACAATGAAAGGTTTG
Organism: Telenomus remus; assembly: GCA_020615435.1. Lineage (NCBI taxonomy): Eukaryota > Metazoa > Arthropoda > Insecta > Hymenoptera > Scelionidae > Telenomus > Telenomus remus. Next base: position 14,373,570 of record CM036338.1, read on the forward strand.
TTTTCTGAGTAACCAGATCAAGAAAAACATTGTAAAAAACTTGTATACAAAATAATATCAAATTGGGTGTGTTATATATATAGACTGCGCGTTTACTTTGCCCGCAAAAAATAATATGCTGTCTGCTCGTGAAATGTAAGTAAACTCATTTTTCATGATTTGGTCTCGCTTCATTCGAATCGTAAAGTAAAAAGCCGCTCTCGCAAATTCCCCAAAGGATCGATACGAGCTGAAAATTTTTACCGTGAATTTCATCACAATCTCGAGTTATTATATATATATAATTATTCACCATAATGAAATCAATTGAAACTTTTGCATTCACAATGAAGAATAAACGTGATAATTCAATTTAAATATTTTTCCCCGAAACATATAAACTAAGATAATTCAGACATAAACCGGGATAATTATTGCATAAACATTTCGAAGACTTGGTCGGAACTAAGTTACTATTTCAGCGAATGCAAACTTTTCGTGAAATTCTCTTATAAACGTGGAATCTTTGGAATGGTGATGGGGCTCTTAAAATAAAGTTTTCAGCGTGAATGATGTTATCTTCCTTTAGGGCTTCTTGCGCAAAAAGTTTTTATATTTCAGGATAAACTTTTGCCATCCTGATAGCTCTAATTAATGTTTAATTTAGTTGATTGTAATTACTAGTTCCATTTTTTTTTTTTTTTTTTTTTGGTAAAAACTGAACATTTACAGTAACAAAAATATATAATTTTCATGAGTAATTTAGAAAGTAATAAAAATTTATTGTATAAAAAATGTTTTTAAAAGTTTTTTATAATAACCAATTAAAAGAAAGTATTTTCTTTGAAATAGATATTTAAAAATTTGCGAAGACAGGTTGTAAAATTTTAAATAAAGGTAGTGGTTCTACCTTGTCGGTTAAAAATGGCGGTCATGTGACAGATGTAATATTAGAAAGTACCGACAGGTGGCACGAGCAGTAACCGGCCTCGACACTAAGGATAGAAGAAAGGTTGAAATTACTGACATCGATAGGGAACTTGAAATAATGTTACATGGAGGATCATGGGACGAACCAAACGTGCAGATTGGTCAAGATAGATGGGGTTCCGTTTCCATACCTTGGGACCACTTGGGACTTAATAGTGGCTGATCTACAGTCAACGTCGTCGGTCTTGTAACGGTTAAATTCAGACATGTCAAAAATCTTATTTGATGGCGATTGATGGCGACGTCCAAACAATATTGCTGATGGCCCTATGGAGTTTTCCTTGCCATCTAGTCCAGTGCCAAAAAAGAAAAAGAAAAAATTATCTGTCAACAACAAAATGTTGAAGGTTAGTAGGTCGGCTTACAATGTAAACAATCAAATTAATATAAATTGTGTCCCTCTCCTCTCTCTTACATCTCAATGTTTACTCATTCTAAGAACCTTAGCCCCGGGGAGTGGGAGGGGAGGGCAACTTTAAAATTCGACGTTTTCACTTTCATCAAACAAGATATATCCTAATTCATTTTTTCGATTGAACATCAAAGATGAAATTCACCAGGAAAAAATATTAACTGTGACAAAACTGTTTTAATTGTATTCAAATATCGATTCAAAAAAAGGGCAAACATAACCTATACAAAAATTAAAAAATCCCTTTTCTAAATGTTAACACGGATTACAAGATATGTAAAGAAATCAATTGCAATATCTGTTTAACGCAGATAAATAGATAATTTAAAGTTTGAGTTTTTTATTAAATGTTTGTTATTTAGGATATGTTTGTATGTTTTTTTATTTAGGACAAGAATCAGTCTACTTTTGTGGACAAGTGGCCATGCATGCGTCCAATTATCCTAAAGCTCTTGAAGCAGGAGCCGGTGACCCAGGCAGAATGGCAGGATTTGTTTTATTCCGTTCATCTGGTCTGTCTGTGGGACGACAAAGGTGCCGTCAAGTTGCGCGATGCGCTCAAGGAGAATATTATGGATTTCATCAAGCAAGCTCAACAAGTACGTTTCTGAAAGTCGAGTTTGAAATGCTGAATAATTTTGAATACATATACAATCAATTTAAAAGAAAAGCATCATCAATTTATTGTTCATTTTGCAGAGAGTCTTAGCTCATCAAGAAGAACAAGCCTTACTAAAAGCTTACATAGCGGAATGGCGAAAATTTTTCACCCAATGCAATTATTTGCCTACGCCCTTTAAGCAGTTGGAAATATCGCTCGTTGGGAAAACAGGAAATAGTGTGTTGAAGAAGAACCAAGCTGATGAAAGTATCGTCAGAAAGGTACGTAGATTGCCACGCATTTCAGACCCTTGAAAAGAACAATAGAGGGGACAGAAAAGCACGTTGAAAAATCTTATACCTGCAAGGGACTGGAATGCATATTTTAATTTGCACCTTTTTTCCGTTTCTTTTCATTCTCTTCTTTTTTATAGAAACAATTTGTATTCAGCTCTTTCTTTTCAATTGTTGCAGTTAATGTTAGATAGTTGGAATCAAAGCATCTTCAATGAAATAAAACAAAGACTCCAAGATTCCGCAATGCGCTTAGTCAGAGCTGAAAGAAATGGCGAGGCGTTTGATTCTCAACTTGTGATAGGAGTTCGAGAATCTTATGGTAAATAATTTTGAAAAATTTAATGCATCTTTCAAAATGCAATAGATATTACCTTACAAGTGGGAGAACTCATATCATACAAGTGAAGGAATTTGCCGTTCTCCCACGTGTAAGGTATATATATATATATATATATATATATATATATTCTCTTACGAGTGGGAGAATCGACCACTCTCCCACAAGTGAGGGAAACGTATTTTTGTTTGGGATGAAACATGAGACTTATAACTTTGCTTGCAGTAAATCTCTGTTCAAATGCATCGGACAAATTTCAAATCTACCGTGAGAACTTCGAAGCGGCTTATTTGCAAGAAACGGAAGCGTTTTATTGGGTCAAAGCCCCGGAGCAGTTATCGTCTTACGGAGTCGAGAGTTATATGAAGTACGCCGAGGCAAAGTTAAGAGAAGAGGAGCTCCGCGCGCAAAAATATTTAGAACCAAATAGTACAAGTGTTCAACTTCTAACCGACTGTTGTGTCCGCGTTTTAGTTGCTACGAACAAATCGAACATTTTGGCTGAATGTCCGAGAATGATCCAGGAACATCAAACAGAAAGTAAAATCATAAAGAAAAGTGTTATGGTTGTTATTGATAAATATCGCTTTCAAAAGAGTAACGTTACACAATTTGAACAATGTTGTAGAACTACGATTGATGTTGAAACTGATGGACAGAATCACGGACGGTGTTGATCCAATGTTACGAAATTTGGAAGACCATATAGCAAGCGCAGGTTTGGCAGACATGATGGCAGCTGTCGACGTAATAACTCAGGATTCTGAAAAATATGTAGAAAGACTGTTGGAGTTGTTCCGAAGGTTTTCAACATTGGTAAAGGAGGCGTTTGACGATGACCCGCGTTTTTTAACTGCTCGGGACAAGGCGTACAAACTTGTTGTTAACGACGCGACAGTTTTTCGACTGGAGTTGCCCGTGAAGCAGGGACCCGCTGTGGTTGCGACGGTTGTGAATAACAAATTGTCGAACAATAACAATGGTCAGCCAGAATCAAAATGCCCCGAGCTTTTAGCTAACTATTGTGATATGTTGCTCAGGAAAACGCCTCTTAGTAAAAAACTTACTTCGGATGAGATAGAATCGAAATTAAGAGATGTGGTATGTTACTGAGAATCAAACATAACATAACATGACTATAACATGTCGATTTTTTATGTTGAAACAAAAGTTTGTTTAAAAAATGAAATTGTTTTTTAGTTGCTGGTACTAAAGTATGTTCAAAACAAAGACGTTTTCATGCGTTATCATAAAGCACATTTGACCAGAAGATTGATCTTGGACACATCTGCGGACTCGGAGAAAGAAGAGAACATGGTTGAGTGGCTGCGAGAAGTCGGTATGCCTGCGGATTATGTAAATAAATTGGCGAGAATGTTTCAGGATATTAAAGTATCCCAAGACCTTAATCAACAATTTAAAGAGCAATGCCGCGCTGCTATTGCTGATAGTATTAACATTAAGGTATTTCATTTAACTAAACCAATTATGATAAATTGAAATAAACAATCAATAACAAATAATTACTGTAATTATTTTAGATTTTAAACGCCGGTGCTTGGGCGCGAGGAAGTGAAAGGGTAACAGTGAGCTTACCTCTTCAACTCGAAGATTACATTCCCGAAGTTGAAGAATTTTATAAAAAGAAACACAGTGGCAGAAAGCTACAGTGGTATCATCACATGTCGAATGGTACAGTACGTATCAACTTGGTATCAACAAATTGTGTTTTTCGCAGACTCGATCAAGTTTTCGAAATGCGTTGCTTATGATCAATAAAAAATGTATTTTTCAGATAACTTTTTCGAACCAAGTCGGGCGATTTGACATCGACGTAACGACCTTCCAAATGGCTGTGCTGTTTGCGTGGAATCAGCGACCAATGGAGAAGATTTCTTATGAAAATCTGCGCTTGGCCACGGAACTACCTGATCCAGAATTACGTAGAACTCTTTGGTCACTGTGCGCGTTTCCCAAACTTAAAAGACAGCTCGTTTTACTAGAACCTGTTGCACACAGTCCAAAAGATTTTGTTCATGATACCAAGTTTTGGATTAATCAAGAATTCGCCATTGTGTAAGTTTTTAGTGACATTTTAAGCTTATTAATGTTTATTAATAGTATTATTTTAAGTTCATTTAATGTTTAAGTAAAGTAATGAATTCTTTCCATAACTGTAGAATTTAAATTTTACAGTAAAAATGGCAAACTCCAAAAGAGAGGCAAGATCAATTTAATCGGACGTTTACAACTCTCAACGGAACGAAGTAAGGAAGAAGATAATCAATCGATCGTACAGCTAAGGATACTGCGAGTTCAGGTACCGAGAATTATAATGCCAGTAACTTAAAAATCATAACAAATAAAATAAAACAAAACAAAACAAATGTTGATTTTCAGGAGGCCATAATTAAAATACTGAAAATGAGAAAGAAGATCAACAATGCACAGTTACAAACAGAACTGGTGGATATACTGAAAAACATGTTTTTACCGAGCAAAAAAATGATAAAAGAACAAATTGAGTGGCTGATCGAACACAAGTATATCCGGAGACACGACGATGATATCAACACGTTCGTTTATATGGCATAATCGAGCTTTTTTAATTGACTATTATTTCTTAAAAGTCGCATGTAAAAAACTTATTACGCTGCTTTTGCAAGTTTATTATTAAAATAAAATAACAAATCAAATACTGTTTCAAGTTTCAAACATTCCTACAAGTTTTGAATGAAAAGTTGTCGGCGATATAGAGAAAAAAATTGAACTCGATATTTTAAATTTTGTTAATACAAATTTTATTCATTAAAACAGAATTGTAATCAGTTATGTTTGTGTTTGGATATTTTCCAAGCGCCTATTCTGTATCGCAGCCAAATCAGACACAAGTCTCGTCCCATTTCGAGCCAGCTCCAAAACGGCACCACCTTTGAACCCTCGATCTCCTGCCATTCCACAGCCACTTCCGTTATTGGCATGCCTAGTTTTTGACTGATGTAGAGCATCTCAACGTCAAAAGCCCATCGCTCAACGTGCAAAGCATTAAACACAATCCTTGCGGACTCTCGAGTTAACAATTTAAAGCCACACTGAGTGTCTCGAACTCCTCGAACGCACAGTAACCAAACCAGAAAGTGAAAACCGTGCATCAAAAAGAGTCGAAAAAGTGATCTTTGGGCCTTTTCTTCCTCTTCGAGGTGGGCTCGAGACCCACACACAATTGCTTGCTTAGTTGCTATTCTTTCAGGATCCGAATTGTAGTCACCTAAACAACAAAATAAATTTCTCGTATTCATTTACTCATTTTGATTTGCTAAATATTGTTTTAGTTTTCTGATTCAATATTTTTATGAAACGTACAGCCCAGGATTGATTTCAAACTGACATCAAGTTTGTCCAGATCATTGAAAGTGGTTGCGCCATCGGCGTCAGCAAACAAAATAGCACTCCCTCGAGCACTTTGACATCCCTAAGAAAAAATGTAATCGAGTTGTGTTATTTTGTTTAACACTGAACGGGCCCGGAATTTCTTACAACAAGGATCTTAATTTATAAAGATAAAGTAAAAACTTACAAGTCTCACAGCTCCACCTTTTCCTCTATTTTTCACCAAAGCCAAGACTTTGACAGTTTCATATTTGGCAGCATATTTGTGTGCGACTTCAACAGTCTTATCAGTACTCCCATCACTAACAACGATTATCTCATATGTCAAACCAGACTTGGCTCGTTGTTCCATGAAATTTATGCAACTGTCTAACATTGGTGGCACTGAAAAAACAAACATTTTCACTGTGAAACTCAACATTATAAAATCAATACATTCTTTGGGCAACATTTTGAAAACTCAGAAATAACTTACGTCTTTCCTCTTCATTATAAGCAGGAACAATGATACTTAAATTAACAGTCCAAGTGTCTTCAAGCGAAGGAAACTCTTCCTTTTTGCCCGTGCGTTTGTTCATGTAATATTTTTCTTCATCGTATCGAGTTATTTGAGGGTACGGTTGCGTTGTAATGTACAGAATCATGCAAAACTGAAACACAAAATCCATTTATTACAGCAAATAAAAAATAAAGACAAAGATCCTCAACAAATATGACTTTATTACAATTGCTTCTGTCAAAAATGATTGTCCAAATTTGATTTCTTGTTCTCTAGTTTGTTTTTTAACAAAATGTCAAATTATGTAAACATAACCTCTCACACTTACCGTGACAACAATAAAACTCAGCAATGGTAAAATGTAAGTAAACAAGATATGAAGTAAAGTCATTATAAAAAATAAACCACTACTTAAGTTCAATAAATCAGTACAAAATGTGATTTGTGAGGTACACTATTGCAGGTTTTTGAAAAAAATAATACATTTGATAAGCGCTGAAGTGACGTGTCGCGTAACTTGCGCGCCACTCTGCGCGTTTTTTAATATATATACCAAAACAAGTTAAAAAATTATATTCTTGGTTTATCAAATGTAATAGTAATTGACCCAGTTTTGAAAATTGAATTCGACATTAACTGGTTTTTAAAAATTTCAAAAAACAATCGATTTATTTTATAAAAGAAAAAAAAATAACAAAATCAAATGTTGAAACAAAAGATAACTAGTTTTATTATTAAGTCTGACATGAAAGTAACTTTGTAACTTTGTCAAAATTAAAATGTCAAACGGCAACGGAAACGGAAATGGCAACGGAAACGGCAACGGAAAAAATGACAAAAAAAATGGTTTGCCGGTAGAATGTTGCCCTTGCGATGACGGTGACAAAGAGAGACCGCATATCACAATCCCAGGCGAGGATCCAAGGTAACTTTTACAGTACAAAAAACAATAACACTTTTGCAAATGTTAAATTATGTTGTTTAATGTTTGATTTGTTATAGATTTCAACAAACAAACCAAACGTTGCGTTGCTACGTGCATTACCGTGATTTCTTTAGGTGCCAACGAATCTTAGGTGAGGATCATGAAGCATGCGGCTGGTTTAAAGAGTCCTACACAACTTACTGTCCAAACGCATGGATCGAAAGATGGGACGAAATGAGACAAAAAAGTGTATTTCCTGGTTACATGAAAGACCGAAAACTCATCTGAACTTCGAACTTAATTAAATTTTCAAAATCAAAAAGTAGTCCGTCCCACAAATCCTTAATATTGTGAACATTGATTTATTAAATAAAAATTGAGCCGTAAATAGATGTCTCATTGTTTTCATTTATTTATATGAAAAAAAAAACAAATAATATTGTCGTACAGTATGCGATTTACAGTACTGTCCTTTTTTTAATCATATCTAGTGCTGATTAGTTATTTTTTTGTGTGTTCCTTATTCTTTTTAACGTTTGTCTACGTTTTATAAATAAAAAAGTTTTTGTATATCAATTCATTTTTTCTTGATAAAAATATCATACCAAGTATCAATACAATAATACTGTTAACAAACTAAACTTCACCGCAAGTGCGCCGACTGTTGAAAAAAAAAAAAAACAAACAAACACACAAACAAACAAAAACGTTTCAAACGTTCTTATCATCAAGTATTTTTTACGCACGCAAAATTTAGAAAATGAACCAAATGTAAATTGCATGTGATACTTGTTAAACTTAAATGAATCCTTTTTTTTGTCTTTTCAATATTTTTCTATATAAATTTGTATCTGGTGTTTATGCTCGAGTTGATTGACAGATTATTTAGTAACTGAATCTTTCGTTGAGAGTTTTGTCCGTGACGCCGAGACCACCGGATAAACTGTACATCACTTCGCTGAAGGTTCGGTCGTCCAAGTCGTCGTTGGAAAGTGAGATGTTGCGGTGCATCGCACGAGATCGTGATCGCGATCGTGAACGTCTCTGTCGGTTGAAGGATTGTGCTCTCTGCTTCAATCAAAAAACAAGATTAAAGCTAAATTTCATCCTCAAAATATAGACAGAAATGAACCAACAATTAAATAAATCAAGGTTTTTACCATCGTTGGCATGTTTTGTCTGAACGGTGATCGTCCTCTGCTCAACTGTGGTAAAGTACCAACATTATCCATGGCCTGTGATTTAAGTCCGGAGAACCAAGTGTTGATCGATCGCTGGGCCTTTGGGTAAACGAGTTTCAAACTCGGACTGCTCATCTGCGCCGCTCTGAAATTTATTATAAAATCGAATAGAACATCGTTCAAGCAAATAATGATAAGAAATAATAAATATAACTTAGTTTCAATTTAGAAATCTGACTTGAAAAACTACTGGTTAATTTATAATAACAAAATAAAGTGTGTAGACAATTTACGTTACAAAATACACACTCTTCACTTCCTTCTAGTTTTTTGAATGCCTTACTTTATAAAACGTATCGTTTTTCATTTCTTTAAAACAGGTCTTACAATTGGGAAACTTGTGTACTTAGATTTTGTTAAAAAAAATAAATCCTCAGTTTACTTTTTGGTTTTATCAAAGTAATCACTTGGTGTTGTACGAAACTTGTTTATGCAATATCAAACAAACGTTTATTGTATTACTTTATTCTCATCAATTTTTCCTCATATTGTGCTCTCCTCTGTGCTCGCAGAATGAAATCCGATCTGAGCCCACTGTTACTGTATCCTCGCTGAGGCAGCAGCGCTTGTTGACGAAGCTCCAATGCTCTTTGCAATGTGGTAAGCGGCTTTACTGTTTGATTTGCCTGCAGGAAATTCAGATTGATTAATCCTTCGGTTCATTATAATTTGCTGATCTAATGTGAGTCCTTCAAACTACCCAAACAAAGTTTAAGTTCCAAATTGAACATACTTGAACTTGAATCAAATTTAAACTACAAGAATTAAAAAATGTAAGAATTCAATTGTTGAATGTTCGTTCAAATTACCCTTGATCTGATGTTATTCTGGATACTAAGTTTTTGATTTTGAATGAGCATCTGCTTGGCCCGTTTAATTTTGTTCCTATAAGCGATCTGAGCAGGGGTCTGGTATCCCAACCGGTTATGAACCGAATCTGGGTCTCTGAGGTTGGGCATGCTCGTTGTCCTTTTGGCGGTCAACTTGTTCTGGCCGAAATTCGAATTTGAGCGCGTAAATTTGTTTCTGGTCATGCTGTTTAATCGCCGGCTAGAGACATTGTTGGTCTTTGCAGTGGTTCTCTGCAGACCTCTGTTCAAGTTGGCCTTCTGTTTTGTGACTGAATTAACGTTTTTCTTCTTGAGGAAACCGCCCTGCACTCGAGCCTGTCGCTTAAATGTGTTGACGTTCTTCTTGTTCCTCTGCACGCCGCGCTTTGCCTGTGTTGCTCGTCCTTTTGCGTTTCCCTTTGCCGCTCCTCGAATTCCTTTCACTCCCGTCATTTTTCCCTTACGGTTCTTTTTGCTTTCCAGTTTTATGATTTCATCTTAAAAGAAGAAAATTGTACCTGAGTCAGCGTTAGTCTCCAACAGTCACCTTCATTAATTACTCTAAAATCTTGTTTTTTTTTGTTTGTCAACGTTTCGGGTTTTTTAAATTGACATTCTGCAGTGCAACGACACGAGAAATACAATCAATTTATCCAAAAGAAAATGATTCCCCAACCGGTCATGTGAAAAAGGACGAAAAGAACTAAAGACACAAAGCTCTACCGACGTTCCAGTTTGATAAAACCTCGCTTTTTGGTTCAATTCCAATGTTCGAGTTATCGTTGGATTATTCTCTTGTGCAAAATTGTTCAACGAAACCTCTCTTTTCCGTCCGGTTCCAATGTTTCCATTTTTAGTGGACTATTTTTGTTATTTTCTTGACGTTTGTTCGATTTGTGGCTTTTATTCTCTGTTTTTCAAACCAATCTTGCTGCTTGGTTGTTTTTAGCCTCAATTGAGATAATCGCTTAGTGCTAGTGGTTATTCCTTGTTGAAATTCGTGAATGTTTGTGAACAAACTTAAAAGGCCCAAGAAATTGTTTTGCTATACAGAGAACTTTCACTTGGCGTCCAATTATTGAAAGCTTGTCGAAACTTGTGTCTTCCAAATGTCTGAGCGTAGGCGGTACATAAATAGACCAAATCGTGAGAGGGGAAAAAACAGAGAGATGTGTTGAAAATCTTCTCTTTTCATTGTTCCAAATATGTCCACGTCTGCGTACTTCCGGCCACTCGTTGTTATTTTGTTATTTTTTTCATCTTTCGATCATTCCAATTCATTGTCCCCTACTCTGTTAGGATTATTGACTCATGACTCATCTCTTTCGTCAGGGAATCGTATTTCATGCTTGAATAATTGGAACTGGCTGTACCGGCATACCAAACATTGCGTTTCTCGTGTTTTTTTTCGATTTCGTTAACGTTTTTTATCGGTTTTGCTTCGATTAATGCCCCCGACAAACATATTTGTTACAAGTGCATCATCTTTTATACGTTCAATACAAGACGCCATTTTGTATTACGCAAAAAAAATGAAATGCAACTGTACGGCCTACGGCGGACGGCGTGATAATTGTCGCGGTTCCATCCACTTACCGAGTGACATATTTACTTTCGCGTCAATCTCGGACATTGTGCACTTCGTGACTTTGCCCGACTTTTTATTTAGTGTTATTAATTCTCAATCGGGACTCACTCGAAACACGACACGACCGCGCTGTAAGCAAGTTTGTCCAAAACTGTTTTCCCTCTTGTTGACACTTTCTCCGCTTGCTTCGTCGGGGCGCTGCTGTGACATCAACTTTAAATCATAAACTATATACATAATCTGAGATAAGAATTGGAATAAACCATTCACAATAATATATAGTCTATTTTTTCATTTCTTTCAACACTTTTTATTTTTATGATAAATAAATCATGCGTTTTTAGTGTATGTCTGTGTTTTTTAAGTAAAATTGTTTTAACGAGAGAGTTTTTAACAAAAACTCACTCGATATTATACAATTGTCACGTGTTATCGCTGATGAATGATCGACCTGTCACTGAAATCACCACTGAACAAAAATTGTTGCATTCTTTGTTTTAAAAATGAAAGAACAAAAACTGGAAAAAGAAATTGCCGAGTTGAAAATTTTGTTGAGAGAAAAGGAAGCTGAGCTTGCAAAAACTAAGAATGTCAACAACTACAAACAACCTTATGGTTTATGCAACGAAGAAATAATCGCTTGTAGCCGGCAAATTATTTTACCTGAAATAGGTATTCCAGGTAATATTTACATCAGATTTGTTTATTATTTTAAAAATTGAAATATTAAAATGTATAAGATTCTTTTTCGGTTTATTCCAGGTCAGGTGAAACTAAAAAATTCGTCAGTTCTTGTAGTTGGGGTCGGAGGTTTGGGATGTCCAGTTTCAATGTACTTGGCAGGGTGTGGGATAGGCAAATTGGGACTAATCGATTATGACAGTGTCGAACTGAATAATTTGCACAGACAAACGTTGTTTACAATTAACCATATTGGGTTACCAAAAGTTATCGCTGCTCAAAATGTTTTATGCCAGTAAGTATAGATCAAAGATTTTTAGTTGTGAAAATTAATTTAATATCAATTATTTTTGATGGTTTGATAGGATGAACAAACATCTACAAGTGGTTCCACACAAAGTACAAATCGACTCGTCTAACGCTCTTGAACTGACTAAAGATTATGATATCATTGTCGATGCAACTGACAATGTTGCGACGCGATATTTGTTAAATGACAGCTGCGTTATGGCAGGAAAACCGTTAGTTTCTGGTTCAGCATTGAGGTTCGAAGGTCAATTAACTGTTTACAACTACGAAAAAGGTCCTTGTTATAGATGCATTTTTCCTGCACCTCCACCGCCCGAAACTGTTACTAATTGTGGCGATGGTGGAATTCTTGGTCCGGGTAAAAAACCAAACACACACACACACACAAAACAAAGAATGCTGAAAACACTTGAAAAATAAATTTTATTTAGTTGTAGGAACAATAGGAACTTTGCAAGCTTTGGAAACAATAAAACTGATACTGAAAAAAGGAAAAACGCTCTCAGGTGAAATGATGATTTTTGATGGCTTCGAGGGAAAATTCAGAAATATAAAATTAAGGCCAAAACGAAAAGATTGCGTCGTGTGTGGTGAAGATCCGAAATTAACAAAGCTGATTGATTACGAGCAGTTTTGTGGAGCCAAAGCAAATGACAAGGATCCAAATTTGAAGTTGTTGAAAAAAACTGACCGAGTCACTGTTAAAGATTATCAGGCAATTTTGAAGAGCCAAAATTGTTCGCAAATGTTGATCGATGTTCGATCCAACGAAGAGTTCCAGATTTGTCAAATTGAGGGTTCGATAAACGTGCCGATTTCTGATATTTTGAAACAAAGTTGTTTGGAAACGATTGAAAAAAGTATTGCTGATAACAAATTATCAGAAGGTGAGACATTCAATTAAAAATCAAAAGTTTGACTTCCTTCCTGCGAAGTGCAAACAGACATGGACATGTCAGAATGGAGTTATCAAGTTATCAGAATGGAGTATTTCGTGTTTCAATTCTTTTTTGTGGGTTGCAGTTTATTTAATATGCAGACGAGGAAATGATTCTCAGAAAGCAGCACAGATGTTGAAACAATCTTTGAAAAATTTGGTCGAAATCAAAGACATTGTCGGAGGAATTCATGCTTGGGCCAGAGAAATAGACAACAACCTTCCAATTTACTAGGACGATAAAATTTGTTGCAATCTTATGTTTTATTTAACGTCATAAAGTGTCAATTCGAAGTGACCAAATGTTAAAATTCTCTGAGTAACAACGTTTGAATATCACACAAATAATGGCATTTTTATAACATATACAAATTTGTATTTAGTTTGTTTAAGCGTACTTGAGTGATACTTACACATATCGCACTTCACATTTGAAAATTTTAATTGTTGTTAATGTATTAGTAACCCTTAATCGTTTACTACAATTGTTTAGAAAGTTTCAAACAGCCTTAAGAAAGATTAAACATAAAGGAAAACGAAAATTATATTAAATATTCCTTTATTAGAGCATAGTTTAAAAAAGTTTATATAAACCATACAGAGAAAAATAAATAATTCTCAAAAAACATCAGCAGAGCATTGTTAGGGGGTTGTTAATTCAACTAAAACTGCACTTTCGCAACGCCAATAGTTAATACTGTTTGAATTATTTTCATTCCAAAAGTTTTTGTTAAACTTATGAAAGACATCATCAAACTGAAAACAAACGTGAATCTACCATCTAAAAATAAAAGTTAATTTTTGTATAATTTCTAGAGAATGTATTTTTTGGTTGAATAAAAAAATATACTTTTTTTATACAAGAAATCAAGCGTACAGAGAACGTATCAGACAACATTTTAAAAACATGTTCACAAATAACGGGAATTTAATGGAAAATTTTACTTTCGATCTTGCAATTATGATAGTTGTTTCGTTCTTAATCATAATATAATTGAAATTCTTAGTTGTCATTATAGAAAAATTAGAATCTACTTGAAATACCAGAAATTCGTTTTTTTAATCAATATTGAACATTGACAGTTTAATATCACCAGTATTTCTCGCAACAATTAAATTAAGCCATATTTCAGTACATATTTTCGTTTAATTGGTTATACGATTTTTTTGCAATTTTATAATGCTTGGTGCTCATCCACAATCACATTTTTGCTTTCACAACTACGATAATTTTCAAGTTGCACAACAAAACTCAACGATACACCAATAACTTGGAAAATTTTCAAATAAATAAACGAGTTTCAGCTTCCATTCCAAATACGAGCCAATACTAAATAATTTAAATTAAACAAAATTAAATAGCACCGAATGTAGCGTAAGTGCATTACATAGTTTAAAATTTTGAGCCTCAATCATTTTTGTTTCTTTTTCGAGCAAACGCCGAGAAATGTTTCTTAATCATATGAATTTTGTTATAAATATGAAACTTCGAATTTGTTATTCTGTTTTTCGTTGGTTGTCTAAGTTTTATGAAATCGGAGGTATTTCAAAGTTGACACTTAGATTGGCGGATTGCGCTAACTTGACGATTGTTGACAATTTAACAGCAACTCGAGCAGCTTCATCGAGATCATCAACCGGAACTATTTTCAAGCCAGCGTTTGCAATAAGAGCTTTGGCCTCGTCGACATTTGTTCCCTAAAAGAGTTTTTATCAATCAATTCAATTAAGAAAGGATTAAAGAAAAATAACCGCAACATTTTATAAAAATGGAAAACAAAAAATGTAATTACCTGCAGTCTCACAACAACTGGAATTTTCAAGTCAAGCTCTTTTGTCGCGGCAATAATACCTTCGGCTATGACGTCGCACCTCATGATACCTCCGAAAATGTTGACCAGCAAAGCATGAACCTAAATGATGATAGAATTGTTTATTTTAAACCCTCAATTGCACAGTCTGGGTTCGTCGCAATTTCACAGAACGTATTGAAAATAAGAAAGATTGTTTGTACCCTTGGATCAGATGTGATGATTTTGAAAGCTTCCTTAACTGCAGAAGCGGTAGCACCACCTCCAACATCAAGGAAATTGGCCGGTTCACCGCCGTGCAATTTGATGATATCCATGGTAGCCATGGCAAGACCAGCTCCGTTAACCATGCACCCAATGTTACCATCCAAAGCGATGTAGTTCAAGTCGAACTTTGCCGCCTCAACCTCCTTGGGATCTTCTTGCGTCCAATCTCGCAATGCGAACAAATCTTTCTGTCGGAATTCCGCGTTATCATCAAATCTGCATTTACAGTCCAATGCATAATCTAAAAAAAAGAACATTATATTGCACAGTCAAATGATTAATTTCTTCATAGACAGAAAGAAGTTAAGTTTTGTACAATTGCCATGGATATCCTCGGCTAGTGGGTTGACCTCTAGAAGAAGAGCATCCTTCTTTAAGAACAGGTCGTACAAGCTTAGGATCATCTTAGAAATACTGTCTTTGACACTTTCAAGACCCAGTTTCTGGACAATGCGATCTGCCTGTTCTTTTGTAATTCCTTTGTTAATGTCTATTGGTTCGTACATAATGGCACTTGGGTTTGTAGCAGCCACTTCCTCAATGTTAACACCACCTTGACTTGATGCTATTACAACTGGACCCTGCAATCAAACACTCAGTTTTGATTCAAACAATCTAGTATTGTCAACTGACATTTTAATTTGTCAACTTACGCCAAACGCTCGTTCCATCATGACAGCAAGGTAGTATTCTTTACGAGGAAACATACGCTGTGTTACCATCACTGCGTTACATATTCTTCCAGCCTCGCCGGTCTGTTTTGTTACCAATAATTTTCCTAACATCTTACTCGCCAGATCTTTAGCTTCTTCTGGACTGCAACAAACCAAACAAAGACACTTATTTTTCCAACCGTCACTCAACTATCTCAACTGTTGGTGAATTAAATTCTTTTTCAAAATATTCGTCTTCATTTGTCTCTGAAAAATGATTTTTTCAACAAATTGTTACGCACAAATTTCAGTTCTTTTCATAACTTGGTGATTTATCAATTAAAAATTCTGAACTTTACATTCAACGCTATCGTTCAAGTTGAAGTTAAAATACAAAAAAATGAACGATTCTTAATCTCTGATTCATCGATAATGTCATTGCACCGCTGATAAATCAATGCTTTTGTCTGTCACGTAGCCTTGATCTACAAACGAATTCTTTTAATCAAACATAACTTGTTCTGGTCTATGATAAATAATTTGCAAAGCTGATTTCCTTTGATCTTGTATCGTTGCTTTTGAATTGTTCAAGTTTTCTTACGTTTCACACATCTTGACTCCGCTAACATTGGTGTCTTTAAAGGCGCCCTTTCCTCTTCCGCCAGCTAACACTTGGGCCTTTAATACGATGTCTTTCGTTTTCAAGTTGGCGGCCAATTTACCCGCTTCGTCAGCCGTTTTGGCCACGCCAAATTTTGGAGTAGGCACACCGGCTTCATTTAACAAACTGTAGCTGATATGTTCGTGCACGTTCAATTTTCTGTTCGGCTGGTTCGTGATGTTGTTCTTGCAGGCCAGAAGCTAAAAGAGAGAACAAATTTTAGTCTAAAAAAACATAAAACTTTTTCGTTACTTTTACGACGCTCTGAGTCAGAAGAATTCAAGTTGCAAGGTCAGAAGGGTCAATGTCAGTTTCAGTTTATTTTTGTCTTTTATCTGCAACTAATTGTGTAACTATATTAAATTTAACTATTGTAAACTAAGAAACTTTTTTTCCAAATACAATGTATTATTTAGAAGCATTTCATTTAAAATTTTACATTCAAACAGTAGTACTTTTGATTTTGGTTGCATAACGATTTATACAATTTTTATTGTAGATAATACGAATAACAAATTTATCAAGATCATCGATTCATAAATTCAAAAAATCATTAAAAATGAAGTCGATTAAAATAGATTTTTTTCTTGAGAAACATAAAGTCCAACTGTAAAAAGAATATATTGAGTGATGAGGTGGTGTCTGTAGAATGCTAATTCATAACTTCAAGAATAGATTATCAATTCTAATCTTTTCCTTGTCGAGCATCTTAGTTTGTGTTTAGATTTGCAATTTAGTTTAAACTGATCAACGTTATTTATCTAAAAAGTGATCGTTGACCTATGTTCAAACGTGTTAAAATAATCTAAAAATAAATCTTCTATTGATTGCTTTTCACATTAATTGACTCTAAACTGAATCTACCAATTTTTTTCTATTGACCAATGAAAAAGTAATGAAAAAACTTGTAGCAAAAGGTTTTATTTTTGAATTTGTACAAGTCGTAAACTAATCGAAAAGAATGAAAAAATAATCATAGATAAGTCGTAGTTTTCTAACCGTTATAAAAATACGATAACAATGATAGTACGCGGAAATGTGTTATGCGGAGTGTTTGGAAATAACAGTGCTGTCGAAATGTCAATATTACTAGAGACGTAGCAAAGTTAAGACTAAAAATTAATTGACAGCGAAAAGATGTTTACATAATCGTCAGAATTTAATTGTTATGGACGAAAAAATTCAAAGGGACAAGTTAGATAGCAAAATTTGACGAAATGATAACAATTTTGACAGCGAAAATCCTTGACTTGAAAATGCGTCGACCCTGGCGCCCAATTTAGCAGACTACACAATATGGAGACCGCCCTTATTTATATCTCGTTGTGTGTCGACAAAATTGATTGGCGCGTTGAACAATCGCAATTTTGTTTGTCGTTTGTAAATTTGAATTTGATGAATGAAGAGAAGACACGCTTAATTGACCGGGGACGTACCTTTGGACTGTTGTATCGCGCGATGCTCTCCGCGAGCGAGATCGTTCGCGACAACATGGTAGCCATGTTTTAAAAAGGTGACAATGCGCACGACACTGAACCGAGAACTTATGCGGGGCAATGCCAAGTGCCAAGCCAACAAGTGCTCGCTGCTGCCTAGAGCGCCTGCATTCGTCACTTTTTGGGCTCTCCTCCAATCCCCACTAAACACTCGCGCGCGCCAACCCTGCTGTGCCTTCCAATTTACACCACACAAGTTCAACGCGCTAATGTCACGGCATTATTTTTTATATTTTTTCAAATTTTTTACCGTTTGTTAGGTCTTTTTGTTTTAGGTTACACTTTATCTTCGCTCTATTATTTTGTTTATTTGCGGCAATTGTTTTCCATTTATGAATTCAGCGAAATCGCTATGTCATTGTTGTGGTTTCAAATGTTGCAAAAATTTTACCAAAGTTTTGAATTTCCCGCGCAAATATTTTTGCAAAAGATTGCATTTCAAACTTGACATGTTTTTTTTCTTGTAATTGCAAATTTTTATTGAATATTTTTGAAAGGAATTTGGTATTTTGTTATTTTTTGTTTCATTTCCAATTTTGAATAAACATTAGAATGAAAATCATTGAAAAAAGGGGCGGTTACAATTTACATAAAATGGGTGTCAAAATTGAGTCAGATAAGTTTTGAATCGGATAAAATATCTCTGCGGTTAAACAACAAAACTGCACTGCATTCAAAAATACAATGAAAGTCATCAATTTTTCAAGGACTAATCAATAAAAATGCAACTGCCAATTCGATTCGTCTTCAATAAAAGTAATGGCCTACGCAAAGTACTTTATTTCTCAACATTTTTAATCTTTTTTTCAAATAGTTTTTACATAATTTAACAATGTGTGAGAAAATAATGAATTTATATTAATAATTAATAAACAGTTGTTAATAATGGTACAATTGTTATGTCGAAGTTATGATCAGCTGTTGTAAAAAATAAATAATCGCTGATGTGAACACTTGGTAAATAAATGAATAACCCGCGAAGCACAAACGATATAACAATTCAATATAATCGAGAGTAATACAATACGCCACTGATTTGCAAACTTAAACAACATTTTTTTCACACTGATACTTTTTCAACCTACGATTCTTTTTCGCAAAACATTGAATTAATTGGTAACATTTATCGTAACGTCTGTTTTTATCGTTATGTACATGTTAGTTGTCGATAATATTTTAACAATTCCTTCGTACAGTCGTTAATTCGATCAGATTGCTATTGCTATAAAAAATGCGCAATTTAGATTCGTCGATTTATTTTACTTCTTCCTTCAACGTTTTTTTGTCTTCACTTGAACGCGACATAAAGCACATACTGGTTTTTAGTAACATTTTCATAACAGTTCAGTTCTATTCAGAAGTCGTACAATTTTTGAAACGCATTAAAATTAATTGAACATTTTACTCCATCACAAAACGAGAGTAGTTGCTAATTGCAAATTATTATCTTTTGTCTTGTTCATCGTATTTACAATAAATACTTCATACGAAACTATGTGACTTTTTTAGATTGTTCAAAAGGTTTTTTTTGATTTTTTTATACTTGCAATTCAATAACATTTTGATTTGACGTGTTCAACAGTTAAAATATGTATGTTTGATCATTTTCTGAAAATGATCATCGCTCAATAAATATCTACAATTGTTTCTATGTACGTAGCCTAAGATTCTTAGGCCAGGACGGAAACTAGAACTTGAGGACTATCATTCTTCGATGTAATCGTTAGTTTACGAAAAGAACATTTTTGATTGCTCATAGTTTTCTTGTGAATACATCTTTAATAGCGCGAGTGCTCTGTCGGATCTAAAGTATTTTCCAAGTCAATGCTAGTGTAAGAATTAGAGTGGCGAACGTCGTTGGTAGTGAATCTTTGTGGGCAGCGTTGCAGAGGTCTGTTGTACAGGAACAATACCAAGCCTTCACATCATGGGTGCCGCTTCTTCTCAGACATTGCTGATCAGAACTTTCGTCGGTAATGAAGCCACAACCTCGGACCACTCTTGTTTGCCCATAAACTGCAAATATTTTATATCAGAGATGTAAAGAAACCTATTTTCTAAGAATCACCTATGTAAGAAACCTATTTTATAATAGAGAAATGAAAGTTTACCAATCTGGCTTATTTTGCGACATATCGTTGGTTCTAACTGACCAAGATGTTCCAGCCGAGGTTGATGGCTACAATTGACAGTACCGAGACTGAAATCGTCAAACGGATCGCCACATCGTGGATCATATTCGCTGTTACATTGGTAACATATTATTGCGTTACCTGAAAATAAAACATACTGCTTTTCTCATATTTTCATTATATTGAAAACAACGGTGGTTGATAAAAGGATGAATACCTAATGTGATAGAATTGAATTGCTCTTTAAATTGAGAAAAATAAGAGCAGCCAGTTAGCATTGTAAGAAGTATTACAAGTGCTACCACTTTTGTATGACTTCTCTATATAATAGAACACCTACGTTTGCTATAATCTATTTGGACAATGCGCCACATATAACTTGATTCAAAATTAAAAAAAATGTATCACATTTTATTACTATATTATTCCGAAACGTTAACAGAATTTCACGCGAACAAAGATCTGCTTATTTCAGAGGTATAGTATGAGACAGAAGGTTTTATGTTTTGATGAAATATGAGAAGTAAATAATAAAAGTTAATTATTATAAGGTTTTAAATTTCAAATGACAATTCAGAAAATGTACACATGCTAGCAGTTGAATTGCAAAAATAATAATTCTTTCTTAAAGAAAATTGATTATGCAAAATTTTAGACGAAAAAGACATTAATGTTTTTCTTATAATGATAATTTAGAAGATATCGAAAAGATTTGTGTAACTATAAACGAAGTAGTTCATCCTTTGCTTTGCCTACTTATTGATCGTTCCTGAACAAAATTAAATCATCTATTTTTCCTTGCAAATTTTATTTTTGTAACAAATTAAGAAACACATTTCATCTTTATAATTTGTATGCAGATTTTTCTTTATAATCTTTCTTTTCAGATGCAAAATCGCTCTTCTTTTAGAAAGGTTCATTTACATACAATGGTGTAAATATATTGATTCATGAACATTCTTAGAATAGAACAAATATAAGGTTTCCCAAAAGTAGCGAACCATCCACAAATGATTCATTTAGTCTAGATAAATGAAAAATTGCATGATTTTATCGCCTGTTCAAGCAGACTATCAATCGCTTGTATATAATAATAATAATAATAATAATAATAATAATAGTAATTGGTCTTCATAATCGACCTAGTGCAGACAGAGTAGAACTGTATCTTGAGGGTAGGATCAATGATACATTTTCAACATTACATAATCCTCGAGATTCTAGTTCATGCATCTACCTTTTTTGAAACTATACGTTTTTCACGACAAAACTCATATTTAAAAGTTATTTTGAATAATCTAAGATAAAAATTCACATTTAAAATTCTGGTTTTAAGATTTAACATTGTCAGAGACCATTTTGTACATTCTCACTCTAAGATTTAAAAAGAATGATAAACTAAACGTATACTATAGAAATGTGAACAGATTACATAAGCAAGGCTACAAGTTCAATATTCTCACCTAAAGGTAAAACTGCAGACAGGAAAAAAATGAGCGGAACCAGCGAGAAAATTCGAAATGAAAGAACGTTTGACATTCTTAACAACCACCCCGGCTCACGTGCTACTTCACTCGCATAATCCACCAAAGTGTTTCTGTTTGAATCAATTTGCCTCCAACAGTAGTTTGATTCGTGGCCTCTCTTCTTCTTTTTTGCCCTTACTTTTTTGTCTACTTGACAACTAGAGGAAATTATGACATTATGTTATCTTTCAGCTTTGTTTTTTATCATAAAAATTCTGTGTTATTATAGGTTCGCCAATTTTATATAACTAATCGATCCGCGTGACTATATGAGTTTGCAGCCGTACGCTACTTTGCGATGCGCACTTGACGGAATCGCGTTCGCTTCTGACGGGCGAATGCGATTCCAGAGTGTCGTCGCTGCAGAATACTATACAATGCTTTTTGACACTCTTACACTTCTGTATCAATATTCTTGGATGGACACTATTGTCTCATGTTCATTGATGATTTTCGTTTCACTCCGTATTGATTTCCAAAGAACATATTTGAATCATTTTTGTTTTATATATTCTCTTGTTCTAACTAACAAATTTTGATCCGCATAATAAATCACAAATTTCAAGTTGAACGTTTTTCAAGTTTGATGGCATCAATTTAAGTTTTGCATTAGAAAATAATTTATCTTGAAAAATAATAGAAAAATTGGGTTAACTTAATTGTAAATACCAAATTAGCGAGAAAAAGTGATTATGTTTATTAATTTAAAGACACAAAAGTAGGCCAAAGTAAAAATGCGCTTGTTTCGTCGAAAGTCCATAGGGAGCGATTTAGTCTCGCCTCCAGTTTTTTCTCAAGTTTAAGTATATGGATAGAAAAATAGTTTTTGCCCAAGTGTACAATTTAGTACAAATCGATAAACTATCGACCTTTTGTCAGCTTTCATTGCGTGTAAGAATATGGGTATATAGATAGTTTTGAAACGAATCGCTTGTTTTTTGGAGCAAATTATTTTACAATAAATAAAAAAAGTTTAATCGATCAACGTTGACGACCTATAATTTTTCTAATATTTCATGGAAAATGTCTTTTATAACTGTTTTTTTTTTTTCATTTTTTTGTGACAGAAACAAAAAATACAATGAAAGACCGCTCGTTTTATTTAAAGAAAACATATATTCTCAAAGATCAATAATAATTAATACATTTCGTATAAAAATAGTTCCTAGTGTTATGTGTCAATGTATGAAGCAGATACGGATAGTTAGTGTAACTTAATAATTCATTAATTATTCTACGTCATAATGCACCAATATTTTGAAACGGTAGTCGATCTTGATGAGTTTGACATCAAATTTGTTTGTTCCGTTGATTTGTGATTAATAAATAAAGCCCAATGTGAGATCGTTATTAGGTTCTCTATAGAGCGGTCGCTGCTGTTAAATTATCTTCGTCCGAAATCGTAAATGGAGTCACCACTTGCATGTTGAACGATATATACAAAGGATAAGTTAATTGTTTGTCAAGAACCATCACTTTTTTCTAAAAAAAAATAAAATATTCAACAATTAATCATAAATAAACATCAAAAGAAGAAACATTTTTAAAATAAATTCTGTTCAACCCTTTGTCTCAACTTTACCTCTTCATTTTTGTGAAGCGACAGTCTTAACAATCCAGACTCCTGGATGTGTTTGATCTGCTTTTGTTCGTTCAATGAAATCAGATTAGCTCTGAAAAGTAACAAATTCAAAATGTTGTATGATTTTGTTAATTCAACTTTGCTAGGCCAACTTTTGTTATAATTGGTGAACGGTGCATATGTAAGTTAATAAATGGGAAGAATGTGTCCTTGTAATACTAACTTGATTATAATATTATGTTTGCCATGATTAGCTTCAATGCGTTCATAATCAACCCTGTGATTTCTCCTTATCTTGAGAATGTGCGAATCTAAGCAGACGACTAGATCAAGCCCGTACTGAAATGCCGTCCATCTCCAGATATGTTCAGCTGGATGATCGACGCACCTACCGCACCTGAAACACTCCCTCGCAAAATCCTCCTCGGACATGTATTTAGGGCCGCAGTCCTTGTTCGCGTCGACTCTCAATAAATGCAACCACTGTTCTCTGAACGCGGGGTTCAGCCAGTCTGGCGGAATTATCATGTCCTTGTTCAAAATTTGCACGTCTTTGTCGTGGGCGACTAAATATTTTAATCGCAATGCCTTAAACGGCATAACGTATGGCTTGCCCTTGGCAGTTTGCAGTAACGGCTCTCGCCAATCGTGGTTTCTATAATAATCTTCTAATTTAGTCACGTCCACGTCCTCGTTCAACTGGACGTACAGCCACACTCGCAACATCATGTAGATACAAAATTCCGTTTGCATGGCAACCAGTCCTGGACTCGAAATTATCTCGGTCATCAGTTCGGCCGAAATGCATTTTAGCAGGCTTGAGTTATAGTAACTGTGACTGAGCAGGTTCACTTCCAGCCACCTTTTGGCAACGTTCTTCACTGCTGACACACCGTACGATACCGCTGCATCGTAATATGAAACGACAGTTTTCACGTTGGTTGTTTCTGTCATCACTTCGGTACATTGGTCTATCAAACCTTGAAGCTGCAGAAGAGTTGCTGTTGCTAAGATAGGAATCACATCTTTCGGCTCAAAGTTTACTTCGTCTTGATAGAATGAACCCAAAACGGTTGACAGTGCTGCAAAATTAACAATATGCCATTGATTTTTTATTAACTTTATAATTGAATAACAAAATTGATTTGAAATCTTACATTTCAATGTTATATTGGGGTCTGCAATTTCAACGTGAATTTGTTCTTCGTTAGCTTCTTTCCAAGAACCAGAAAACATACTCGCAAAGTAAGGACTCTGAAAGAAAATAAAAACAAGTCGTTACCGCTAAGCACGTTTGCCTGATTATAAATGAAAATCATAAAAAAAAAAACCATTCAAGGTCTGAGAATCACTTTTGTGTTTGAAAACAAGTTACAAGTCATATTCTTCTTGAAATAAAAACTCGACAAACCTGACTTATATAAACTCGGTGCAATTTCCATGCTTTTCCAAGTATGTAAACAGTAACATCGCTTCCCTGTTCCTCTTGAAACAATGTTTTGTAAATGTACTGCGCTGTAGACAACAGTTTTCGCCTGCAAAACATCATACAATTTTTATTTGTTATTGCTATTTAATGTAAAAGAAGCTTGAAACAAAAATAACAAGGTTTGATACTCACTTTTTTGGCGTTTGTAATGTTTTGTCAATATATTTTGATTCGGAATCTGAGTCATCTTCTTCTATGTACTTTCGTTTTCGACCTCGGTAAACAATTGATATATCTGGGACAGAAACGATTCTGCTGGCGAAACTACCCATTATTGCCTATAGGTTAATATGAATTCCCGTGAAAACAAGTGCATTGTAGTTGGCCTCCCTTTGAGGTGTCCAAGAGTGAAAATGCACCATCGACCTCTGTATTATTATTGAAATGTAAACACAACTTTCACACCATCTCTGCATCCATGATGTAATAACTAGAAGTTAGTAACATAGAAACAAAATGACAGCTGACTCATTCGTTAAAGTCACGGAGTTGAGCATACAATATGTTGTTCATAAAACATTTTTTCATTGTTCTTCTGTTGCTTATTTTGTTTCTCAATTTCTCAAGTAAGATAAAGTTATGAAAGTTATCTTTAATAAACTTAAATGTGTATCTCCTGAATGCATAAACATTCTAGTATGTTCATCCTTTTCTATCTTTGGCAAAAGACGAAGAAACAAATTTTCGCCAAGCCTACGACGGCGTAGGCTTTGACTCGGTTAAAGTCACGGATTTTGGGACTTTTTATAACAAAAACTATGCATAATTCATGTCTACTTGTTAAATTCTCATAAACGAACAATCAAGTCCGTTTTTTTGATTGTAAAGTTCGGATGTTAAAAAATATTTACTTTAAAAATGGAATAAAGTATTTAATTTCCCAATTTTTTTTGCAACAAAAAAAGTTTATTATTTTGTTTGGAACAGCGCGGACAAAAGAAAATTAATGAAATGATGAGAAAAAACAAAAGGAATAAAATATCGAGATGCAATTGAAATATCGATTAAAAATTTGATGTATTATAATTTTACAAAAATCTTTGTTCTCTCGTCGGCATTGGCTCTCCGACTTGTGAATAATTCGGCAAGCCGGCATCGTCTTTTCTGCGCGTGACAAGCGAGGGCGAGGAATCAGCTCCCGTACATATATATAAGATATAAAATATATAGCAATCTTGGTTCGTGCAAAAGATGATTTTCTCTTCAAGATGATTTATAAATCAACAAATTTTTGTTTAATTACTATCAAATTTCTCCTTCTTCAAAACCATTTTCTAATCTCTGATATGCATGCCATTTTGGATAACTAAAAAATTAAAAATCATTACATATTCCATTTTTGTATATAATGGAAACACTCTTATTCTCCTTTTATTTCATTTTTTTGAATAAAGAAACTGAGTTTACTTTTGGCATCTGATCTAATTTCATTTTTACATCAAATTTTATAATATGTTTGAGTATGAGTAACTCGTCCACTTGACCCGCCGAGTTAACGATTTTGTTAGAAAAATAATTCGTCCCTCTAATTTGAACGTGTGAATAAGGAGAGATTGGATAGGTCATGTCTAGCGATAGCGTTGGTAGGCGGTTCTGCTCGCAATTTCGCATAGTTTTTTTCCCCCACAAAAACTGAAAACACTTGCAAATCATTACGCGAGTGAAAAAAATGTTTGTTTCTCATCTTTTACTTTTGTTGAATTTGTTTCTTTTGCATTGAACTAACAAGATTATAACAGTTATTGATATTATGCGAGCACATAATAAAGCCGCAGAGAGAAAACGGAGGAACGTATAACATCATTTCCATTGCGATGATTTATTACGGCACGTTTGTCAAAGTTTACGAACGGGTTAAGATTTTACGCATATACAAATCATTATGAGTGTATACGTGCATGAGGCATATATCACCCCTTCAAATCAAAGGGCATCTTGTTAGTGACACCCCTGGCGTTGAACAAGAGTCTCTTTCTTCACCCTTTCATATTTCCGTGTGTATTGTATATACCGATTGTTGCCTGTACCATGTGTTAAAAAGTTTATTTAATATATTCAACTCGAATTGCGAGTGCTGAAAATGAAAATTGGATCAGCTCCAATTTGACATACCTTTTTTCTTGGTGTTTTTAATTATTTCTGATTGTACATCTTGTAATGAAGGTGGCTGCAAATCCTATATCGAGATCCGATTAAAAATTGGCTCAGCGCTTGACACAAAATTTGATGATTAATAATGTTCGCTCTCAACCCTCTCAACCAGCCTCGAAATTGGTTAATGAAAACCGTCTAGGCTTTTCTAGCCCAGTATTTATCTGTAATCGAACAAGTTGCTCGATTGATTTTATAATATCTTGATGGCACTGACGTGCTGGCAAGCAATCGGATAGTAACGTTATTAACGAGATGTCTCAAAGTTCAACTATTATACACAAACAATCAAAAAAGACAATTTTAATAAAAAAATTAAATAAACTTGCTAGTATTTTACTTTTGTATTAAAAAAGTCACTGTAAAAATAATAATATAAAGCTGATATTTTATATTGAGTTGAAAATCGTGTGAAAAATTGTCGGAATTGATTTGAGTAAGTGAAACCTTACACTCGTATATGTAATCATCAACTTAGCTCTCTTATTGCACAATATATTACAATAGGACCTGAATTGAGGCGATGCGGGAATGAAATTAGGGGTAACAGGCCTTTTCATCAGTTTGCCACCCACCATTTACCGACGGATGAGCTTTGCGAAAAAAAATTTCTTGTTGTGACAAATAATGCCATGCCTTATATTTTGTTGATCTGTCCACTTGTTTTCACACGAATTTTTGATTTCTCGCAACATATTTTGCAACTTACGTCGATGTTCAATCCCCTTAATTTTTGAAATTGATACAAAAAGCTATGATTTTTTATTTCTGATAATTGAATGAAATATTTTGTTTGGCAAAAATGTTTAATTTAGACAAAAGCTTATAGAGATTTGAGAGAAATGAAAAGTTGGGAATGCAAATAGTTTGATTTGCGGAAAGCTAGGTTGGTAAATAAGGATAAACTGGGGAAATTTGTCTCGTATATGTATATTTATATATATATATATACAAATGCGAAGATGCGTAGACGATGGCAAGCAAGTTGAGCCTACTCTGTAGGGCGGTGCTCCCTAGCATCGATCTCGTTTTGTTGCGTAGCCCAGCTTTCCCCTTTTTCTCTCACTTGCGCGTACTTCTTTCTGCTTTGCACTTATACACATATGACGTAGTCAGGTATTACGCTCCTTTAACGCAGAAAGGGCTGCAAAATAGAATTTTTCTATCAACGACGACGATGCCGACAGCAACCGTCTCTATAAAAAGGAAGAAACAACCAACAGATGAGAGAAAATTCACAAACGCACAAAATATGCGTGAGCGCGTGCACGCTATGCCTACTTTGAAGTGATTCATTAAAATAAAAAATGGGATCCTAAGCTGCCAACGCACTATGACAAGATTTTTTATTCGTTGCAGCAAAATATCGTTGGCTTTTATCACCAAGAAGACGCGATTCTTTGTTTGGGTTTTTTTTTTAATCAAAAAATGATTGCTCCTGTTCAAAATTACAGTTGACTGAGAGCAAATGATTAATGACAGTTGGTTTTGCAAAAATTGAACATTTTTTTATTCGCGCTCATTTAAACTTTGCAATTGATGAGACTAAAAATCGCGTGAAAAACTTTGTATGTGATCAAAATAACACATAGCTAAGCTTGTACAGTGATGTATATAAAAGTGCATAAGAGATGGCAATCTCAAGCTAAAGAAGAACAGAGTCACATGTATAATACGTTCTCTACCATCAGCTATACAGCGTCTACTTATTGCCAGCTTTTCAAGCAACATCTCGACGTGCCTTAAATACCGAGCTTTGTGTTGTCATTACCATGGAATATTACCGTTACTTGTGTGAGCCGGTGCGAAAGTTTGCTCAACTATTTTTCAAATACAGGTCACAAAATCCGACAAACCCTCACCCATTTTTAATCCAACGAGAATCATCAGCCAATTACTTGCATCATATTTTTTATAAAGCGTCGCATCACACTCTCTTCACTTTCTTTTTCTCTTTTTTGCCTTGCCTAGAGGCGCTAAATCAAGGCACATTTTAATAGAGAGCACAATTTTTATTCAGACTTTCAAACCCTCAACTTCTAAGATAGAAATCTAAAGAAGATTAAAAAAAAAGCGTGTAAAACAAGATGTTGTCTTCAAGTTAAACTGTTTGTGCGCTGCAAAAAGCGTTTCTCGGGCACGCAACCACTCGCAGAGATATAGATATAGATGCATGTGTAGAAACAAAAAAGAAGTGACAATTAGTAAAACGCTTGGAACCGTTTCACTGATTCTGTAGACATTTTGATTGGTACTTGAGGATCAATGTCATTCGTTCAAAGAGACATTTTTTCAAATTATGCTCTTGCCTTGTGCCTCTATCTGTGCTTTGAAAAGTACAACAGAAAGAGGGAGCCAGCCCATCCGTCCCTCTTTATTCTGTGCTTTTAAATCGACGCGTACCTCACCGCCGATTATATACTGTACTTTATTTTACAAAAAACTTGCACTCAAGTGTGATGTATGTATATATTTTTCGCGGCTTACATTTTCATCTCATGTTCTTGCAGTTCAGTTGCTTCCAAGTGAAAATTGATTTATGCGCCGGATCAAAAATATATATGTCGATTTGATGTCAAATTATAATAGTATATATCAAGTCTTATGTTTTTTTCATAAATGTTTTTCAAGTTGCGATAATATCTGTAGACTTTGATCAGCTCTTTTATTTCTTTGTTATTTGGTTTGTCTCCTCTCTTTTTATTTAGCTTTTTGACGCCTCGTATATTGACTGCAGATACAGTCACACCTTCCGCACCCTTGCACCGGAAATACAGGTGGCTGGCCGCCATTCCTGCCAAGATGTCGAACTAGAACCACAAGTTCTGACTTCGGCTGCGACTCTTCAGCAAACAAGTGAATTTAATAATATATTTGAATGATAGTATTATTCAATATAAGACAACTAAAATCTAATAAAAAATGTTTGTTATATGTTTGTCATGTTTAAAAGTCTGCAAGCTAAACAGACATTGAAATTGGCGTCAAAATAATGAATGTTCGGATCATGAGAGAGCTGATAGAAAATGGAACCAATTAATCATTGCAAAAAAGTCCCAAAGGCTTATGATATCTGAATTAGTAGCCTAAATGCACCTGATGTTCTATTAGGGCTGAGCCACGAGCGTCACAAATCGGATCAGAACCGGATTTTCTTCATTACAGAGAAATTGAGTCGTCGACTTACGCACAAAAATAGAATATTGAAAAATCAAACTTAGCAATAAGAAGTAAGACAGAAATAAAGAAATAAACTTTATTTATTTATTCATTTTATGCATTTGCTATTTGTTGAAAATAATAATAATTAATGCATTAGAGGTTGTTTACTGGATTCATGTATAACGGATGGAAAATAACTTGTGAATAATTGAAGCGAAGAATGGTTTGGATTTTTTCGCGGCGATAAATAAAGTTTTTTATTATTGAAGCGAAGAATAGATGATGCAAACAAAGTTTGTATCAGTTGGAAGGTTTGACATAAGTATCAAAAACTTGTTATCAGATTTGCCGACCTTTAGTGAATCGTACGGATCAGTAAAGCTGGTGGCAAGACGACTGCTTGAATATTTCAGAATCAGAGGGTCCTGACAATGCCTCGAACGTACTTGAGTTACCCTTCTTACTCGGACATCGCTAAGACATTAACAAGCCATCGTTATAACTCATATATTCTATGGCTGATTTATCCGCAGCGGTTGGACCATTCAAAATCCGAGACAATGTTATGGACTAAGAGTGAAAAAGCCCCTTCAGCTACATACTAGCCAGCAAATGAAAAGTGCTATGCGCAAACCCGCACGCAACGCGCTTTTTTCTTTCTAAAATCGTTCACTTTGAATTGCGCCTTAGCCCTTCATAGTTTTTTTTTTCTATTTACAAGCTTATATTTTAATACCTCACCGCACAATTTCCCTACAAGTTCCCTTTTCAAAAAAAACTTCATTATCTTCAAGTTTTCCGCATGTTCTCTCTTATTTTTGGTCCTTATTATACTTTTCTAAACTTCACTTATATAAACGACACCAAAATTGAATTCACTTTTCATATATATAGTATAGTTATATTGAAATTTAGCAGAATTTGCAATGTGCATGACTTTCATTTGACGGAAATAAATGGTACAGATATATTTTCGCAGCGGGTCTGAATTTAAAAGAATTCATTTTATTTGTTCTTTGTGTTTGTAGATTTCAAAGTTATATAAGCGTACAAAGAAATACATAGAAAGCTTTCTTGCAGTAGCACTGGAAACTGTGTGTGGCGCTATTCAAAAACGCGTATGCGTCTGCCATTTATGTATCAGTACTGGCCGTCGCGGTTATCTTTTTTACTTCACCGCGTATCCTTCGAGTACACTTTAATGTGGTAAGTTGTAGTAGTGGGCTTTCTGTTTTCGGCAAAAGCTTGTTTGTTAACAAGTGCACACTGTAAACTGTGAAACTTAAAAACATATGCCCTAGCCAACGTGTAGCGAATATTCTGAATTCAAGTCATTGATGTGACTGCAAATACCCCAAAATTAAACATCATACTTTTTTGAATTATCTATTCAAAATATCATTCTCCATAGAAGAATGTACGTCTGTTGACTGATCCTACGTCAATTGATTACTTTCACCCCCCCCCCCCCCAAGGAGACGTTGAAATCAATTGAAATTCAAATCAGGACCGAACCCTAATGTAGAGCATCAGGTGCGTCTAGGATACTTATATACGAAACAATCCTTGTCATCCCAAATAATAAAATTGATCACTTTCTTTCCACATGGTGAAACATTTTGCACAAGTCAAAATCAATATACTTTTTTTTTATATATAGAAACAAAGAATCAAAGATTATTGTCTATTTTGTTTCTAGAAAGTAGATCATCTTTTTGTTTTTGTAGAGTAGTTACTGACATCAAATGTAATTTTTAATGTATATATTTAGTACTTTGTTTGTTTGAGTCGTTATATTTTATAACGTTTATCAATAAAACCCAGTTCTTGATCAGATTTAAACGGTCTCACAACCTCATCTTCCTGCGAACTCGAGCTTTGGAAATTGAACCCGCAACCTCCCGAATAGGCTATAAAGTATTGTAGACGAGTGATTTCGCTGTGGAGCCTTATCAGGGTCATAATTTCGCTTGGGTTTATGTTCAAAGGAAATTATAATTTTTTTCACAACCTTTCTTCTTTTTAGACCTCTGAGTCCATTCTGCAAGATCTTGCGAAAAAAGTCCTGTTTTCATCTTAACAACTTTTACACATCATCTGATTTATTGGAAAAAAAATTTTTTTTCTCAATGCATCAAGCAAGTGCATATATATATAATATATACTTCTCGCCCCTAAGTTGGGAATCGGATTGCACAATAACTCACACGTGTCATCGTACTTGGCTTATGCGTTAATTGATCACGCATGCTCTCGACGCGATTTTGTTCTCTTGTTGTTTTTGTGTTGAATAAAAATTTTGATTTGTACTTTGAGCCAGGCGTTAGTGTGAAAGTACATTTATGTGACTGAACTATAATGACAAAACGAAAAAATAAAGAGAGAAGGAAATATAGAGCGAGAGCGAGAGGGAAAAGGGTGGCAAAAAGGAAAAGTACAATGTTGGAAAGTCGGAAAAGAGATGCAGGCGAACGATTGGTGGAAAGTACCCCTTGATGTAAACGTGGGCGTGCATATATGTGTAAATAAGTATACGCGTGCATATAGCAAAGGGTTACTGTGCTCGCTGACAGCTGAGAAGGGTGGAAGTCATTCTACTTCTTGGTCCCTTTGTTTACCTTAGGTTGATCATTAAAATGGCTGCCGTATTACTAGTCTCTCATTGGCTCATGCCTCCCTTCTTTTCCTTTATACAATTCTACCTCGATAGAACACTCTCGCCGTCAGTAGCATTACCTGCTATAAGTCTAAGAAAAGGAAAAAAAACATAAGAAAAAGGAGCGTGCAAAGAAAATACTGCAAAACCCATACGTTCATTCACACGTCATGATGCACATCAAATGAAAGTCTACTTCGTGTCAAGAAAAGTAGGCCATTGTTCTTATTTTATGTTATGCATCTGCCAACACCCGGCCATCCAGGGCTTCACGTTTCTTAATTTCCTATATCAACTATATACACGCTTTTTTGCATACTTAATATGGCTTTTCTCACACGTTTTTTTTTTGTTTCACTTCCACAAAACACATTTCTTCAATAACAAAACAGTCTTCAGATAGCATCAAAATCCACTGCTAAACTGAAAAAGCCTATCAACTCTTTGCGACTGCTTTCATTTGCAAATAAAATCAGTCGCATTTTATAGAATAAATAAAGTTGCAATTTTTTGCAAGATTATTTGTCAGCGAGTTTTGATGCTAAATGTTTTTTTCAATCTCTTTTCATCCTCTGTTTGAAACGTTGAATATTTGACAGGAGGCATCTCGTATGATATCATTATTTTTGAGAAAAAAAAATTAATCTCATATTTGAAGAAAAATGATGACGTCTTACATCAAACACGTATGTGTTTGCTTTTTTATACTTCCACTTTCATATACTTTGTATGAAATGTGTATGAAATGTCCGCATGCAATACTGATTAAAACTGCAAACAAATATCTTGACATGTTCGTCTCTAGAAAGACACAAATATTGCATACAAACTGCTGAAGAGAAATATCAAACATCGATATGTCAACTTTTTGCTACTTTTTGGTCATTCACAAAAGTGTTCAATGTTTAGAGATTTACATCGTGACAATTGAAAGCTTGTCTGATATTCATGTGAGTAGAAAAGTTATAATTTCTCTTTTGAGGTCCTTAAAGATATTTTATTATGCTCTGACTGTCATTAAGATTTACATTTTATAGCTATAACAGATAAGTTTTTAGTTCTATTTTCAATTCAATTTGATATCATAAATGTATATTATACACAAGCATGCATGATGATGAATAAGCAGATGGAAACTATAAAATTTGAGTGAAACTAGGTCGAAGCCCGAACAGAGACGCCATTAAATCAAATAAGTAGAATGTGTTTGGTAAATACATTGTGTGTAGTTTGATGTGATTAGAACTGTGTCACTAACGTATTATTATATTCAGTCTAGTTACAACACATTTTAATCGTCATGCTATACATAACTTGTTAACAACAATCAAATTTTACCAAAAAAATCTTGAACAGATGATGATATAATTGATCAACAGAGTTTCATCTTAATTCTAATTCTCTCAAGATCGAAATGTTGGTCAGGTCTGTTAGAGTAAGTTGAGAGTGAATTTGAATGTTTTTTTGTATTTGAATGACAAATTCGAATGTGCGCAGAGGTGTATTAATTGGAATTAATTAAGACGAGGCGCCAGGGCAAAAGTGAGTGATGGTAATGGCGAGCGATTAAACGGTTGATTCATATTGAATGTTTTTCTACTCTGGGTGAGTAGATCATAAAAGACGTGGTGCAAGCGATGGTGTTGTTTGGAAGGAGAGAAACCGCATTCCGAAATGCGAAATAATTCGGTCTGACGAAGTTTTATTTTGTCATTTGCCTCGGACGTTGCGGATGCAACTTAAGGTCTTGTCTAAAGTGTGACAAGGACAAACGTTGGGTTGAAACTGAAATGAACTGTCAACACTGGTAATACATCGTCGCCTTCTCTTCACGGCTCGAAGACAGACGGTACGGCATGAGACAGTAGACGGGTTCACGCAAACACGTGTTACGAACAACAGGTCTGTCCCGTTGGACGTCCGCTGCTTGTCGCGAAGCAGATAGCAGCCTACCTTTCATTGGATCGGCCAACTACAAACGAGCCGTACTCGCCAAATTCAGCTAACTCAAAGCGAAACTGCATCCAAGGAATCTGCTTCCACCTCCCCAATCTCTCTGAATTATCAATGTCGACCGGCCGACGTCTAGTTCTTCGCATCCACCATCAGCTTCTTCTCTTCGTCTCGTTCGTCTGTTTGTTTGTTTGTTTGCTTGCTTGCTTGCTTGCTTGCTTGCTTTTTTCATTGGCCTCAAATCACACCTATTGCAGCCTTTGTCAAATTAGTAGCTTGCAAAACAAAAGCGAACCGCGCCACTTGTCTTGAACTTCGGCGCATATTCTTTCGCAGAATGTGTCGCATCCATAGGCTGTTCCTCTTTAACCCGACCAATTCATTCATCTTCAAATAGCTCCTCGCTCCTTAACATCCGACTGCAAAAACAATTCAACAATTTATGCTCTCGCGGCTCTTCAACCGAAACATTCCTTTTTCACCCAAAACTTGCGTCTCCGTCTCATATTTTTTAATATATAATCAGCTATACTAACGCACTCAACATTTTATCTTTGTTTTCTCTAGAGAGTGCGCAGTTTCGAAAAATTAACATGGCAAATCATTATTAAATGGATCATTAATCCCAAGAATTGATTTTAAACTAACAAGCAAAGTTTTTTCAATAATTTTATCGCGGTTGGGACATTTGACAGAGACATAAGCCTTCGGAGATCAAGTTGGAGCTGAAGAAATTGGCAAACAATTATTATATTAGGATTAACGTGAACAAAAATGTTTCTTCAAATTTTGTTTCAATTTTTTTGAATCTTCAATGCACAATTGAGAGAAAAAAGTTTGACTGTAGGATTATAATGAGAAAATCGGTCGACTTCACATGAATGTTCTATTTCATTCGAGTTGTGCCACACACATACTTTGTATAAAACACTATAGACGATTGTCGGGAGCTTGTCGAAAATCTGAGTGCTAACTTACTTATTGTGTGCATGTGGACCGCTCGACGAATCGCACCTATAGGTGAGAGAAAAGGTGGGGATGAAGCGCGTGTTTGTGTTAACATTTGAAAAGCTTTACTCATGATTGAACCATTGTTTAACTGTCTTTAAAGTGAAATTTCATACACGGCCAACTTAATTGACAATTTGTCAACGCAAAAGTAAAATCTATGGACATAAAACTTGTTGTACAAGTCAAATTAGAATTTTAAACAAACATTATTTACTTCATTCATTCTAACTTCAAAATGTGATGGTGTAATTTAAAATTAGTTGCAAAACGTTATGAATTTAATTATGACGTAAAATCAATTATGTGAAAAATTTAATTTAATATCAAACGTTCTGTTTGATCAATAACAGATTTCATTTCTAATGTTATTAAACATAACAGAGTTAAATGAATCTGTAATGTCACTTGCTTATTCATCGACATTATAAATTCAAAAAGTAAGTAAAAACTATCACTTATGCCAAATAAAAACAGTAGAAACATAATCATACAAAACTTCAAAGTCCATAAACATCATGAATTGTTTATACAGAGAAGAAAAAAAAACACAAACTTTGCCCAGCTCTTTTTCTAAGCTCATTTCGCAAAAGTTTGTTGTTAAGTTTTGTTATCTTGCGTATGTTAATAACATTTTATAAGGCAATAAAAGGAATGCAATGGCAGAGAAAAAAAAGTACGACTCTCTGCGCATGAGACCGCATTCATTTGCACACATTTACTTCTGAAAAATACAAAACTGTTTTTCTTCCACGAAAAAAGAAAAAACAAACAAACAACCAACAAACGTTCAGAAGCTCATTATATCGAAGTCCCGGACAATCCTATTTTTTTATTATACCTTTGCATTAATTGTTCCCTTGATGAAGGCAAACTTAAAAAAAACCTCCATCTCTCCATGAACCTAATCACATCCAATTGCGATTTGCAAAAAGAAAAAAAGAATCAAATAAAACAAAACCAATTAAACCGAAAAATCATCAGACAACAGGTATGGACAAAACAAAAAACAGGAGTGAAAAATACAATAAAAATAAAACAAAATAAAAACAGTAAAACAGCAACAAAATGATACGAAAATAAAACCAAAAAAGCAGAATGAAAACAAAATGAGTGGCTACATTTAGTTGTATTATAGTAGATTGAGAAACGGTACCCTCAACAATGTTGCAACAGTTAGAATTAGTTGTTGTCGTGAATCGCGCGAGTGCAAAATTTTTGTTTCCTGAAAAGGCCGCAGAAGGAAGCCGACTGAAAGACAATAAAATTATGTGCGATTGCCGAATATGTTTCGGGAGAGGGAAGCTATCAGTTGATATTCTGGCTGTTGATCTGGTCGCAACTCTTGAGATGCAGAGTTGCGACTACGAAAGTAGACTATCAGATTAACTGTGCGCGCGAGTGACGCACAGTGAGTTGGAAGAAACACGGCATGACCCAAGCAGGCAGGCAGGCAGGCAGGCAGGCAGGCGAGCGAGCGAGCAGGCAGCTAGCATGAGCCAGCAGCAGCGAGCAAGGGAACTTTGTCCGGCGTGATCGTGTGCAGAGTGAGGGAGAGAGAGAGAGGATTCGGGCGGGTTCGTGTATGGTCGGGTGCCGTCGACGCCATCATCGAGACGCTACGAGCCGTTGGACGAACGCCCGCGACAGTTCGCCCGTAGTTGAACAAATGCATCCGTGTTCGTAATTTGTAAGGTGCTGCATGTTACACAAATTAATCAGATAGAACGAGCCGAGGAAGAAACAACGCTGCTTCAAAGTTGGTCGATTGGACGCGAGCGATGCGCCCCGGAGACGTCGGCGTGCGAAAGTTAGTGCTAAAACGTGTGTGCGTGTGAGTGTGTATCCGTGAGTGTGAATCGAGCCGACCTTGTTTTTTGTCAGCCGAAAAGTCTTTTCTGAGTCGTGAAGGTTTTGCGTCCGGAGTGAGCAGTTACCGAGGAATTGAACGAGCAAGCAAAAAGAAAACGAGAACAGTCAGCCAGTCGAGAGAACAACGTACGTAGAGGCCGCCGCACGAGAGCTCGACAGAATCTAGCCAGTGTGTGGATTACGGTGATGGAGGATGGAAGATCCGTGGATGACGAGATGTGATTTGTTGTTGGCGTCGTGATTATAGTGAATGTGGGTGTTTTTAAGTGTAAGCTGGTGGATGCGGCGGTCAACGACGGCAAAAGTGGTGCGCACTGAGCAAATCGAGAGCCGCTACTTTCGCGGTGCTCGCGATCGTCGCGATCGTTCTTGTTACGATGGTTTCCACGTCCTTTGTAAGCCTTCTGTTTCTCGTGTGCCTCCAAACGGTATTGCTCTCCACCGTAAGCAACTGCGCCAAAACCATCAGCATGTACTGGAACACAACCAACTCCATGTAAGTCCCACCTTCAATTTCAACAACACCCAACCAACCCTCCACCCTTTCTCTATCAACACACCACCTCCATCTTTATTTAGCAACTTGCTTTTTTTTTTTTTAACAAATCAACCTTTTCTCGCTCATCGTCTTTTTCCCTCGACACCGACGCCCTCGCAACATTTTTTTCGCTCCCTCTCTTGCTGCCTCTCTTTCTCTCTTTGCCTGCCACGCTAGCCACATCTCCTCCATCTTCAGCCTTTTTCGTCTGCCAAACATTTGACTCGAAACGCCAATTCTCCACTTTTCATCCCGACTATCAACATTTATTTTGTTCACTTCTTTTCTCTCATCCCTTGCAAAATTTACATCCCCCTCTCTCTCTCTCTCTCTCACCATAAAATTGTTTTCTTTTTCTTTACCACACATGTGTATTAACAGTTTTAAATCTGCGTTTTCTCATGCGAGTTTGTTTTTTTGTGCATTCCTAAGCCGCCAGTCAAGTCCCGGCATTTCTTTGTTTCGTCACACACATCCGCCGCAACATATTATTCCCGTAAAATCAATCGCGCTCTATTGATTTATATATGACTCGAAAATTCAATTAACGCTCGATTATGTACGTCTGCCGGCACACACTTTTGTATGTGCCTGCGACGTGCTTTTCTTTAGCCTTTTTTTCTTTGTTTACTCCTTTTTTGTTATTTTTGTTACTTCTCAGCTCGAAACAGCCATTACGTATATCAGCGACACAAGTACGTATTATACACATGTAATTCCAGTTTTTCCGGCATGTCCCTTTCTTTTCCCGAATATTTCGCATTGGCCGCTTTTTAACTCGGAATAAGTTACATGCCTTGGGTGTCCGGCTGACCTTTTTTTTGCAAGCCGACCAATCACGTAACAGTGATTCATACTGATCCATCACAATACATTAAAAGTATCAGTGTTTTTTAGCCCTAACAGCTCTCGCAAACGCCGCTGCTCCAAACATAATTGTATTATTGATATACGTTCGGAATGACTTGCATTCTAAAACGAATTCAGACTTGGAACAAACTCTGAGTGTTAGGAGAGGTCCCCATGCACTTTCAAAATCTCTCAAACAGCCATGGATTCGATATATAATTGATTTAACGCCCATACATAAAGCCTCAAATACATATATATATA
This sequence comes from Telenomus remus, assembly GCA_020615435.1. Lineage (NCBI taxonomy): Eukaryota > Metazoa > Arthropoda > Insecta > Hymenoptera > Scelionidae > Telenomus > Telenomus remus. Next base: position 14,412,655 of record CM036338.1, read on the forward strand.
TATATATATATATATATATACACGTGTGTGTAATTTTATGTGACAGAGAAAATTTGACAAAAAGAGGAGAAAAACAATGACATATAGAGGAAGGAAACGAAATGGTAATGAACGAACGTTAAAAAAGTGAAAGATACCCAAATGGGATGACAGAATGGAGCGAACGTTTTTTTGCACTTTAGAATAATCAGCGTTTATCAATGCGAGCGCATCGATTAAACTTGACTGGCAAGCGGTGAAAACAATTTTTTATTCAAACGGTGTAAAAGTTATTTTGAAATGCAACCAGGCCGATAAGGCACCCGGGTGACTGTTTCACTACTCCTGGTTCGATCTCTACAGTCAACTTATAACGACCTTGTTCTTTTGATTTGGAAAACTTGTTGTTTATTCAATAATAATGAAGACTGGACCGGGAAAGTTATTGTTATTAATCATTTTTATAGCTGCAAAGTCATTGACCCGAGTTTGGCGAGGCTCTGATTCATAAATGAAGTTGTCCGCTCGTTGGCCATACTCTTTCATAATTCCACGAGGCCATAACTCGTCCAAGCTATTACAAATCGTCATTAAAACTAGTGGCAAACTAATTAAAACTAAAAATATAATTTTACAGCGAAACTTGTGCACACGTTTCGAATTCCTCTGGTTGTAGTTTTCAAAGAAAAAGCGAACGAAACGCATCAACCCGATCGGATTTGACTGCACACACAAACAATCGGATAAATTGAACAGATAGCGCGCGGATAGATTTATCCCTCGGACCTGGTCAATTTCAGCAGGTCGAGAACGAGTGCGCAACCAAGAAAGATAAATTAATATTGCCCCTCGCGTCAAACAAACATAAAAATAGTGCGACCGTGCGCGCCGCTTATCTCATCGAAAATCCCAACTCTTATCTCTGCGAGACAAATCTCGTTTTACTAAAGACGACACATCGTCTAACAAGTTTATTTTGACTAATTTCAACTCCTCCGAATTAATCAATTGCTCCAACCAGCCTAGCTCGCTTCTTCACCACTTTGTCCGCAACTACAACTAAATCCATACAAACTGAATTATGTATTCTCACACATATGTTTGAAGCATCAATGTTGCTTGGAATTTTGCTAATGTTTGTTCAATTGAAATGTAACATTGTTTGAGTCGAGACTAGGTTGGATAAGATGGTCGATCATAATTGTTTTCGCTCTTGCGCATTTCAGAGCGTACACGCCATTACGTTATCAAAACTCTTTCCTAACTTTTCGTCCCAATGGAATGCATCCTATTCAAATTTCTTTATCACGCCACTTTATGGGACAAAATTATGAATGCTTACGAAAGCCCAAACATTTTCAACTCACCGCTCTATCCGTTCAACTAGAAGAAAATCATATAATAAAAAAAGATCTACTGTTAGTCAAAATTAATGTTAATGTATTCATTTTTGTGAGAAAACATTCATAAATACCAGGATTGACTCGGCACAAGCAAGTACTTTTTTTTCTTTGACCCTCTGTGTTTGTTTCCTTTCACAAAATTTTTTTCTTTTAGCGTGTCGTGATTTAGAAAATCATATTTTGAAGATTAGAAAGATTTGTAGCAGACATCTTCTACATGTCTCAATTTATAACTCATTTGAATGTTCCTAGATTTGAGTTACACCAGTAGTTTTTGGTAGACAAAAAGTTGTACGGAAAATTTATTTGTCGTGAGAATTAAAAGTCGGTGATGGCAAATTAGCATACAAATGTCCAGGCGGATCCGATTTGACGATTAATATCATTGCATCAAGCTTTTACAAATCGAGTCAATTTGAATTTTTAATATATAATTACAAAATTATTGATCATTGTTTTTATCAACCTCACACATACAAATAAGCCGGATATACAACAATAATCGTTGTTAAGAACTTAAATTGAAATGATGTTTATGAATAAGAGATGAATTTGAAAATCTATAAACGACATGTGTCAAGAACAATTTTCACCCAAGATTTTTTCTCCCCAGCTCGGTTACTTGAAATTTTGTATTATCATGCTATTAAGAATGTAATGAGTCATACCCAAAAGTAGTATTCCACGCCCTAAACAAAAAAAAAGAGAGAAGGCCTGACAACCATAATTCACCGTTAGTTTCATCTTCAATTTTCTATAACAGAAAGTGCCGTATCCTGACAGTTGTCTATAACATATTAAATAAAACTGCTCCGACGAGCGTCTGTAACAATAAATTTCATAAAAACTGATTAGTCACTCAAAAGCCGAGTTGTACACAATTTTTTGCCTCTTAAGATTTTCATCTAATTTGTAGAACTATGTCTTATTTATTTACAACGTCTTTTTGGTGTGCGATTCTGTTAACGAGTTTCCCAGGAATAGGAAATTAATTGTCCAATTTCGAACATTAAATGAGAGCATAAAAGTTCGCTTTTAAACTGAAACGACAAGTTATTAGTTCAGAGACAGGACAAATTTAGTTTAGCCGTACAGGACAAGTTGAAAAATGTTTCATCTCTAAATGTTGTGATTATACATAGACTAAGTTAAAAAATCTTGGATTCATTTTTGCTGGTTGTTTTGAAATGAATACTATATAGAAGAAACACTAAGACAATAGTTTTTTTTTTTTAAAGAAACATTTTTTGGTTAAATTGTTAGTAAAAATGTATGAATAACAGTCTTTTTTGTAAAGCTTACTTACATACCAATAAATGTAAATTCGTAAATATATGTTTTACTTTGACATGCCTCTTTTTCTGTCTGGCGTCATCCAATATAGAACAAGTCGTTCTTTTGTTGGACAGAAAAAACTTCAAAGAAATTCATGACTTGCGACGAAACAACGCAGCCAACACAATTATTTAAATTTGTAAAATAGTCTAAAAGTTTTTCCTCATTGATGTTCCAGATTTTCGTTTTGTATTGATTTTTCTTTCTTTCTTTATTTTCTTTTCTCTCTATATATAGATGTGATAATTTGAATACATTAACCACTTGTTTTCCAAAAGAAAAGCCAGAAAAGTATAAGAATTGCATTTGTTAAAAAAAAATTTGTATTAATGCTAACAAGGAAACCCAGTGGATATGGAATTTTTTCAAAAAGGAAAAAAGAATTGACGTGAATTCACGTTTTGAAGCAAAAAAGTAATCTGCGGAAGAGGATGAGTTAGTTAGAGTTAAGATGTAGAAAGTGGAATGATATGTATTCAATAACTACTCTAACTAGATTAGGAGACTTCGATGCTTGACAACGAATATTCATGTTGACATATTCAACTCACCAAATCATTGCATTGTATACCAGAGAACACTACTTGTGTATTAGCATACACGATGAACGCTGTAACCAAGCGCATGATTCATATCGACATTCACGTCAACAGCGTGCCAAAATTCGTATTTAATTTCATTCGTCGTTTCACGTTTAATAAAATTAAGATGAAATTTCAATTTCAACCGTTAGCGCTAAACGCAATTTATGCGCCTTATATGTAAATATAGTATCTATAATATACTAGCCGTTGAAATTTGTATGATATCAAGTCTTGAGAAAGCAAAGAAAAAGCTCGAATGATAGCAAAAAAACCGCAAAAGGAAACAGAATTTCAAATTTTCAATATTCGATTTTTGTCTAATTATTGTAATTTTATGCCGGTCATTAATTTTAATATCACTTTGCGTTCAAAATGTTAACGTGTTTGTAAAGGGTTATAAGCATAAACATAGACAGGTGGACTTGTAGAAGCACAGACTGCGACATATTCCAGGAAACGATGATTTACAAAATTAAATGAAGATCTAGTTTGATGTTAAACGTGTTAGATTGGTATCTGGTAGAGATGCCATCGACTTTCTAGATTATAGACTCTGAATTAACATGTTCTATGAATGTTGACAAGTGACTTATTTTGTTGCCCAACTAATTCTCTACTTGTAAAACGACCAGGTGTTTGATAAATCAAAAGCATATCAGTTCCTATCAACCAACACACAAATTGGTCTTTCTTGCTTCTTTGGCATGCATTTTTTTCATAAAATGCATACAAAAGATGATTGTTACAAAAAGTAACAACCCTGCTGAGCGCTTCAAAGTTTAATTGCCGTTTTGTACGTGTAAAATGTTTCTAAAGTTTCCCGTTTGCTGATGCGATACATATCTAATTTCAAAAGTAACATAAGCTTGAAATTACACGACAAAAGAAATCAAGACAATCACAGATACTGAAAAGCAACTGTTTTTTTTTTTCATTTCCACTATTTACACTTTTTGATTAAGATTTAAAATTTCTCATAATTGTTTTGCTAGACATTAATAGTCGTTAGTGTTTTAGTTATGAAAACAATGACAATAAACGAATTGAAAATGTTGATTCGAAAAATGTAGCATTTGAAAAGAAAAAATGTTGAAATTGATACAGAGGAGAGAACTAATTTTCTTATCGTGATATGATTATTCAACCAGAGAGACATGTAACAAAATTAGGCTTATACCATGTTTGTACACAGTCTGTACTGAACATCTGTTATATTGGAACCCTCGTGTAACTATTCTTAGTCGGTTATATTTGTGCAAGTCAAAAATCGGATAAATTGGATCATTAAAAAAACTGTTCAAAAATAACAAAAAAACGTTGACTAATTGATTTGTGTGAAAATGTTCGGAAGAATGTGGTTTGTAAGAACAAGAGAAAAATGTGCCATCAAAAATTGTGAAAACTACCCTATATACAACTTTGCATTCAAGTATTAATGAATCACCTTGTAGCTGGCGAAAAATATCACGTTACACCGATGTCAATTCGTGTTAATGGTACTCTAATGTCGTGTAAAAATGTTTTAGTGCTAAACTTTGCTGTAAGCGTAAAAAGAGAGGTTAACTTATAATGTAGCACGGGCAGAGAACAAGATATTTTGTCAGTGCGCTGTCACTTTTTTACGCAACAAAAAACATGTCAATTTTTGCGTGACGAAAAGATGGAGAGACGGAGAGAGACAAAACATTTGTAAGCTCGAATCTAGATCAAAGTTGGTCGTTAGTCGTTACATAATAGAACTGGATATTTTGCAAAACAAAAGCCAGTGGCATTAATTCAAATCGGAGTGAAATTTGTTTGTTCGAAAGTATAAGCCTTAATTGAGTGGCAAACGTTTGTAACAAAATTGAAAGCAAAGAATCATTTTATTTGAGTCGAGCCATAAAACGGTCCCTCGGTCTCTTGTGTTTCGTCAAATTTTTAATTAATTGCACGTTAAAGGCAAGGTATCGTTGTAACCAAGAGGCGAAACGATTTGGGGGCTACCTTTGACGAAGTAGGCCCTCTACAAAACAGGTAATATCACGTAATTGGAGGTCCAGTAGTTCACCCTCTCGTTTCCGCACCAATGTCGTCGTCTCTCTCTCTCTCTCTCTCTCTGTGTCTCTCGCGAACCAACCTTATAGTTTCATGTGTCTAACTAATTTAGTCGCGCAAGCGCAACACCAGCGTTCACACCAACACACACATGCGCGTACCAATTTTATTAATAAATCAATAATCAAAATTTTTTTCAAACAAACCCTTCGCTCATCAGCTGCTCCAATGACGAATGACTTTCGGATGCGAAAAATTTGTCAGAAAAGTCATCAGCTTATAAGCGAAAGCTATCCAAAAATTTGCATCGAAATAGTGTTTGGAAAATAAGAATCAGAGAATGCGCCTTTTCTCAAAATTTTGTTTTGTTCGGCTTTGAGCGACAAAGTGAACTTTTCTGAGGAAACATCTGCCGTTGTATCCCCCGGTTTCCTTATATTTTGCAATGAAATTCCCGCCGATGTATTACAATGCATCATAAGACGTGGAACGATGAAAAAGAAATCTCGAGTTTTCGGTTGCCTGATGAAGAACTGCTCAGCAGGGTACAACATTTTTCAAACCAGAGACTGATGGATGGAAAAAAGGGATCCGCGCTTAGAATCTCAAACCTTGTCCACAACATTATTCAATTATCTGAACAATTTTTTGGTGCTTGTTGAAAAACAAAGTTCATAAATTGAATTGCTGTTGAAATTTACACCGCAAATTCAATTAATGGAGTTTTTTTTTTTTTTGAAAGGATTTCAATTTGTTGGAGTAGCAGTCATTTTTCGAATGTTTTCTTTCAATTAATAAGAATGAACTCACAGCTTTTCCAGAGGTCGAAAAATTGCTATATGATCCTAGGCATGATCGCATTCCTGCGATGGATGGAAGTTAGGAATGCGATAGTCTAGATAAGCGGCCATAATAGAATACCTGGCCCAACTCGTAGACGTCATCTTTCTCGACCGCTTTCTACTTGGCTGCACCTTCACCTTTTTAAAAGCAACGGACCTCCTCAACTTTTCCCTCGGTCATCGGCAGTGACGCTTTTGAGGAGAGAAACCCTCTTGAAACAACTACTATTTCAATTCCGCCTCTTTCTCTCGCTCTATCTTTGTCTCTTTTGTTGCAACAACCGCCTGATAAAACGAAAACATAGTTTGTTTCGTAACACCAGCAACATTTATTAGATATGACTTATTGAATAACTTAACGCCGCCGCCGTCTGTGATAACTCACTCCTCGAGCAACCTATTTTTTCCATCATCATTAATTCTTTTTGAACTTTCTGTTGCTGAACAACGCTATTGTGTACCTTTTTCACGACCGTTGCGTCATACTCGATTTTTCTTTTGTCCCACTGATCGAAGCTCAATTTTTGTTCTCTATTTCTTATTAATGACATGATTCTCTCTTTTTCTCGCTTCATTGATTGATATTAAATCAATCTTCAAAATTGACGTTTCTACAGGTTCAATGTTCTTAGAATAATGTTATGAGCAAGGTGAGAGATTTAATGTCACAACTAAATAACAGACTTCCGATTTCCATGTATAATTCACGACGCGGTTTCTTTTTCTTTCTTTTCATCTCAAAAACAAAGATTAAGTGTTTTAGTTTTTTGCAAAACTGATTATTTTTTTCTCAATTTGATTCAGTGAAGTCGAATTTGACATTTCAATCGAACAAGAATGTTTTTCACATATTTGGAACGTTTCAACTTGAAAACAAAGAATCAGAAGAAAAAAAAAACTTTTCCAATTTATAAACCCATATTGTTAATGCCGTTTTATTGACTTGTATAAGAAAACTTGTTCAAAGTCGATAAAGGCCAATATTACAAACTAACTCGTATTTCTATACGTTTACCAGTTACATGCACCATTTGTTCAAAACGTACTTGAAGTATAGTAAATGCCACAATAAACTCTGCAGATTGTCAGATTGTGATAAAGTTTTGTCTTGTCATTTTTGTATTATTTTTGCAAACGATAAGATGCATTGAACATTGTATCAAAATATGGTTTAAATAAAATGCGCTGGCTGCGCATCAGGATGGGGGAGGGGAAAAAAAACAAACAAAATAGAAAAGCCGGTGGAATATTTAGGGAGAGAGAAACAGAGTGGTATCGACGGGTCGAATCTTTGGAATACGAGAGAAAGATATCGGTCACTGTGAGAGTTTGCTGCGGGATACACGAGCAACGTAATCGATTATTACGGGACCATTTCTTTCGTCTCTTCAGCGATGGTCCACATGTATAGGATGGAAAAGAGACCGAAGCCAAAATTTATACCTGCCGGCTGCGTCCAAGCTACACATCCTTGTCTGAATGACGCCGAGCGTTTTCAATGCTGTCAAAAAAATATATATCATACGCTCTGTGCGAGTAAAAGAATTGTAAAAAGCAAGCCTGCATGACTAGAGATTTGAGAAACGAATAATAATGATAAGATGGTGGATTAATGATGAACGAACTGAAAAATATAATCCAGCGGATTTTGTGAAATTAGTCAGTTATCAGGTTTTTGAGGATGAAAAATTGTCAATCAATGAGTGCGCTTATCTCGCTCTCGCAAGTCGAGATAAAAATGAATTATAAATATTGATCGGGGAGAAATATTTCCGAGTTATTGACTCCTCGCTTCTATATAATGATATTACGAACGGACGTATAAGAATATTACACGGGGACTGTATTTTTGTCGATATGATTTGAGAATATTTATGAACGTCCCATAATGTCCCTTTTATAAAATTAATGTCATTCACGTGATACTTTCAAAGCATCGGGCCAATCCAAGCTGATAACTATATAGAATCAGGTTTTAACAAGCATTGAAAATTGGGAATACTCTTTTTATGGAAATTTATTAAAATATTACAGCTGATGGGCAACATTCTAACGTAATAATTTACTGTCCAAGCCCTCGTCAAATATTTTATTTATTTTCGTTCAATATCGTCAACATGTTTTCGCGTTTTCAATGTTTAAATGTTATTTCTCTCTTTCGATTCCTCATTGCAAATATAGTCGCTCAAAATGGGGTTGCACATTTGTGCAACCATAAACACGAGACTGTTGATAAAATGTTGAGAGTTGTACATACCAAAGCAGAGATGAAAAAAACTTGAAAACGGATATTATCGTGCAACGTTAATTTGGTCAAGTCCAGCCTACCTTCCAATTTTCGAACCCTCACACGCCCACTTACCAGATTGTCCATTAATGCTTCGAAACGTTGAAACACAGTTTCTACATATATCTTTTCCACCGTATACTCTAATTCTTTCCCTATTTTTGATTCCGCGAACTGCTCTTTAAATCTTCTCCAAACGTCAATTCCAAACATTAGCCAAAAATTTACGAAAAACATTTTGGTACTGATGGCTTCTTATATTTTGAAACAATAAAAACATACAATTCTCACTCTACAAGTTTTTAACTTGAGACGCAAAGATTATCATTACAATTCAGGAAGATATTGCGCGAGAACCTTTCCTAAAATATGTGCACACGCAATAAATATTTTTATGGAAATGAAAAGAATATATATATATATATAAAAAAAAGGTTTCTCTCACTTGTTATATAGGGTCAGGCTGATGCGTGCTAGCATTTCAGTGTATACATACGGGTTCCAGTATAAGAATATCACGCATCAAAATATCATTTACAATTTCTCGGACGCTGTCCTTATTTAAATGACATTGAATCTGAGACTGAAAAAGAAATTTGCATGAAATTGGATGAAAAGTTGGGCCGCATCAATTGTGAAAGACGATTAGCATAAATTGAGTGCGTGAAAAGTGAATGATATTATATATAGGAAATAAATATAATTGTGTTATTGCGCGACAAGCCGCGCGATGTGTCATCAGAGTTACACACTTGATTACAACTATATACCTTTCGATATCATTATTTTGAGCGAAACTTTAATTACACAGTGCGAGCGCGCCGATTAATTGATGCTTCAACTTTTCAGACGTTTCAATTTTCGATGAATAAAAATGTTTGCTAGTTTGAATGATTTCAAGTTCTCTCTGCGTTGCATAAACTGTGACTAGAAATGTGTTCATTATTATATCTGCGTAATCAAGGAATCAGAACTCAAAATCTAAATAACAAGTATACGTATACTACCCCACAGCCGCGGTTGTTTTAACTATGTGCTTTTCTGAGCTGAAGCGACACGCGAAACTGCAGGCGCTTTGCGTAAAACAAACAAATTTTGTTGCTTCAGTCAGCTTCATGCACCAAATACAATTTCCTTAAGTGAGCCGATAAGATCTTGAATCAACTTCTTCTGGGGTTGACACAACTCCACGTATATTGAACCTAAAGCTTATAACACAACTTGCATACCAGCACACATATACCTACTGAATTGTTCTTTTTCTATACTCATTTGCAAAACATTTTGCAAAAGGTATACAAAAATTAGTATACAACGAAATAAATGTTGTAGATTGGTTCTAATACACTGTATAAACTATCTAGAAAGAAAGGAAAATATATATAGTAAAGGAGAAGCCATCCGGGTGTTGACCGTCGTGAAACTTTGCTTGACTTGACAACCGTATGATTTAAACAATGGCGAAACTCGAGTGCTCGCGAGCGTCATAAAACTATTGACAAGAGGAAGGCACAAAGGCGCCTGAAATACTCCGCATGCGGCATTAAAATATATGGAGATACTGCACCTTCATTTTCAACCGTATCCGAATGGTCAAAATTGCGCGTCTCGCCAAATAATAAGAGTTCCTTCACCTCCAATAGATCTCAACTTTTGATGACCAAACGCGATCTATATACTTTTCTCAATAACTTTGTTTCATCAATAATTTGCATTCATCACTGCATCTCTTTATTTAAAGATCAAAAGAACAACATTAATGAACATTATATGAGCCGACGTTGTTGTTAATAACTCGTATAGATAATTGTTGCAAAAACAAGAGCAAGTGTTTGAAGTTGGAAAATGAAATGCGAGCGAAATTTGGCAGTAAAGGTTAGATGTCAGCGGCTGGTTGCAAATAAAGTGTTGAGATTCATATATACGCATATTCTAAAATAGGACGGCGGCAGAGAGAGCAGCAACAGCATGTGAGTTATTTTGTCTTCTTGAGCAGAGGATGAAATGCTTACGTAGCATTGCGAAAAAGAAGTAAAAAATAAAGAAAAGAGAGGACAGAAGAAGGTAAGCGATAAGACGAGAATGAGAAAAAGAAGACTAAAGACGAGGAAGGAACCGGTTATATAGGAACCGTTTGAACTTTCCTCTCTACCTCTCTCATATTTCTCATTTGGCACTCACCCACTCAGGCACTCACCGGCAGCTAGCAACTTTGAATACGCGCGTGCTTACAATTCCTTGCAACATCACTCGTTCAATTCCATCGCCAAGTTTAGAAAACAAACGATTCTTATTTCAACAAATCTTGTTTTCGTCGCTTTAACGTCACAATTGAGGGTCTTAATCGTTGTCGCGATTGTTCCACTCTTAGCTTATTTATTTCGCTCAAATTGCTTAGATATTTCATACACACCAAGCCACTAAAGACTCTAATTTATATTAAATTCGTCTCTCTGTCGCTTTGTGCACACCGCAGACCACGCTTTTATCCTGCTTACCAACAGCTGACTCGGCCCTCCTTCAACTCGCGCGCGAGCCCACCCCTTCATTCTATATCTATAGCCAACACTATTGCTCTAAAATCGAATAAATACACCAAGCCTTTACACTCCATGTAATTCTTATTGTCAATAATTCAGTATCCGACAAATGTCGGCCACATGAAAAATCAAACGCTCCGCTCAATAAATGATTGCGTTTTGACATCATCCGATGGCGCTTTCTTAAATAAACTATTACATAATTGCTCTTCGTTTAAGTTTCAAATTGACAACAACTTATTTGTTATTAATAATTCATTTTATAGTGATATACTGAATATCACATTCTCTTATAATAATGTTTGTTATTTGTTTGTTACAGATTCCGGATAGACAACACAGATCACATAATAGACGTAAACAAAAACAATGCGGCGTTCGAATTCGACCAAGTAAATATAATATGTCCCGTTTACACACGAGACACTTACGATGACGATGCCGAGAAATACATTATTTATAATGTAAGTATCACGCAATTATAACAATAATTTCCTCTTGAAACATCAGTTTTTTGTTAATCCTCCGTTTAAAACGATATGAATTACAAGTCTGCATTCACGATAGACAAAATTCAATGTATTCAAATATTCATTATCATTTTTGTTGCTTTGGATTCTAATGTTTCTTTTTATTTGTATAATAAAAACATGTTAATTATTGATTTGGGCAAAGAACACGAAGGAGAAATTTCATCGTGAAAATGATTTAAAAATAAAGTCTGTTATTATACGCCGCTAAAAACTAATTTTTACTAACAATGAAAAATACGTATTAATATACTTTTATACGTTATTCTTTGATATGGTATTTTTTCATTAGTTTTTTGTGAGCGCGGGGTTTTTTATGAAATTTGGTTGAAATATAAATTATACACGCCAACAAATATTAAAACAAGCATCTAATTTATTTAGTTCAGAGGTCGAGGGTTCGACCAAATAAATTATTCGGGCTATTGTTTGATAATAATTTGAAGTTTCTGGTTTGGTGAAAACAAATCAATAAATGAACTTGTACTCACACACCTTATAGGTCATAGTTGCTCGTGGACAAATATGTTGGGCAGCTTTGTGCAAACATCGAGAACATTCAGACAATTGTGGACAATAATTCTGCAACTTTGAAGCAGTCAAAAGTTTTTAATCTAATTTTTGTAACTGCCTAAATAAACGATACGTGGCTGGTTGGACGGATATAAGTACATTTTGCAAGTTTATGCGATTCTGCAATTTCACTTTGAAAACAAATCCTCAAAGCTGCATAAAATACGCATTATAGTTTGGAAACGTCAACAGCTGAGAGCTTACATGGCAATTTTTGCGGTGCGGCGTAAAAATATTACAGAATCGTTTGAATTTTATCAGCATGCAGAACAAGCCAAACGCAAGAGCGAACAATATAGAACGAAACTTATTCTCTAAAGTAAGAGCAAACGAAAGTCCAGGAAGTGCGGCCGCAGATCGATTGGTTTTTCGTGTCCAACACGGGTTTTCGAGATAAAACAAATGCTTATTGTAAATAACTATTTTTGGTGAAAACGTCTTGGCTCGTTGCTGAGACCAGTCTTTTGAACTCTTTTCAATCAAACATTCTTGACTATCAACTGATTCAATTATAATTTTGGTTTCAACTTGCAGGTATCGAAAGAGGAGTACGAAACCTGTCGGATAACGAATCCGAGTCCACGACTGATAGCGATATGCGATAAGCCGTTCAAAACGATGTATTTCACCATCACATTTAGGCCGTTTACGCCACAACCTGGAGGACTCGAATTCTTGCCAGGACATGATTATTATTTTATCAGTACCTCATCTAAGGATGATCTGCACCGACGCATCGGTGGCCGATGCACCAGTCACAACATGAAAGTCGTTTTCAAAGTGTGCTGCAACGACGCTGACACATCCTCCTCCTCCTCCTCATCCTCCTCAACTGTGCGCAATAACTGTAAGTTTACCAATCTGAATTACAAATTCACAATCTATAACTTTGCTTTTACCTTCGCTCCAAAGCATTATCAAAATATTTAATTGCACACGTACAGATTAGCCTACGTGGCCCACGATTCAATGCGAACCGCGCTCTCATTTTGTTCCAAACTTTTGAATTGATATAGAAATATAAGCTCGAGTTTGGACGCACTAATTAATTGAATCGTCCCAACTTCACTTTGTGGTGTCAACTCGAATAAGCAAATTATAATTGAGAGAATGCGCTAATTCAAAAAATAATTTCATCCTCCATCGGTCTATGTATTTTTGTTTTCTATTCTATACATTGTATAAATAATATGGCAATTGCAGTTTGTCTAATAATCATTTTTTGTTGTCTCAAAATTTACACTCCAGTTAAATACGGATAGGAAATCGTCGATCATGCGTTTTTTCGAGTAACAAAAAAAGAAACCTTTAAAAAATGTATTAACACATCAGTTATTTGTTTCCCATCACGTCCAAATCACATAAATTAGTGTGTTTAATCCAAGCTTTTTAAAGTTGTCTTAATCCAGTGCGCTCAAACGCTAATCATACCAGGATGTCGTTAAGATTCTATTTATAAGCGAAACTTGGAATTTCATAATATCGAACGCTGAGAATTAGGCGATGGCAACTTTCACAAAAGTTGAAATTTCAAAATATAATTCTCGTCCGGGGGTGTAACATTTCATCCGGAAATTTCATTTAACCCAGTTGCTTAAAAATCAATCTTTCTTTGGGAAACCATACAACCCCACATGGGATTTCATGTGTGATTCCGTACAGATTCGCCAAAGTGACACGGCATGGGTATCCCTATGTATCATTGGCTCGCTCTTCTTTTTTTGTTCTCCCCCCCCGGTAGAATGTAAAGTTATATTTCGCATGATGCAATTAATACTATACAAAACGTGCGAATATTTTTAATGCCCCGATGAACGCAACGAGCTGACAACACGAAGGGACGCGCGATTTTATTACATAATTAAACTATCGTCACTTACAAATCCCTCGTATAATTCCCAACTGGAAAGCTTCATTAAATTCTCGCAGCAAATCCCATATGTAATGCCTGCTCGCAGCGGAATCATACTTATCGTCGACGGAGCAGGCATTGTCGCTTGGACACCCGTATGGAATTCCCACCTGTAGACTCCCATGGGATATTCCATATTGTGGCTTTGCAAACACTCAACTCATATTTATTATAGCAATCAATATCGCTCCGGGCTCTCAAGAGCTTCTTATTGGTTTGTCATCTCAAACTCGTATTTCATTTTTCAAAAAAAAACCCCTCCCTTTGCTTGTTGTCGTGTGTCCCCAAATGGAGATTGCACAAATAGCATAATCACGCCATTCACAATCAGTATAAACAATTATTTCCACCGACCATCTTGCCGTTTAAACCATCTCAGTAGTATATATATATATTCATTTTCACTCTTTTTCTATATCAATTTAATTCATCAAATTGGAAAATGTGTCCACTTGGTACGTTTCGGAAGCGCTCGTTATAACTTAGTTATTATTCAAAAGTAGATAGTACTTCGATTCTTTTAGAACGATTGATTCTGACTTTATAACTATTTTACTATGAAAAATTTGCAATACTATGCTTGAGTTTGGCATTTAAAATTTCATGTGTTGAGGTATTGATTGGGATATTTTCTGAAGCTATAGATATGTTGACACATTCTGAAACAAAGAACTATTCGATATACCGTCGTGCTTTTAATTACTGCTTATAAGATAGTTTGTCGAGTTTATGTATGCTTGCATCAGTGGAGAGTCATCCGCGGTAGAGACTTTCAGCGCAAGAAGTTATAGGATTCGTCGTATGAATTCATGTATAAGTCAAGCGAGCGCGAGCTTGAGTTTAATTACAGAAAAAGTGAAACCTTTAATATTGCATGAATTGAAGAGTCGCGACTAAAACACATGTCGGGTCAACGCAAGCTATAATTCAAAACTTGGAGTAAAAACTATTTGTAGTTATTTTTATTGTCAATTATTCTTTTAGATTTTTTTTCTTTTTTTATATGACAAAAGTTTTTTGTAAGTCGTAAAGTTACGTTCAATTGCTAGACAATGAATCTATCAATATATATAAGGCTTAATCTATTTGTGGATGAAAAGGGCATAAGGGAAGCTGATGTTACACAAAAAGTTATATTCATGGATTAGCGGAGACGAGCTTAATAGAGAAGGAAAATATCCATAAATTTATGCTCTACTAATTAAGCCCTAATGCTCTTGGGGAATTGACAATATAATTGATTGTAACATCGTTATTAAGGTCTAAATATATTTAATATAAGATATGAATCAGTTTTCTTCCTTTTCATTCAAAAACCAGATGTCAAACAAAATGAGAATGAATTGAACTTATCAAATGATGTATTTTCGCATAGAGTAAATTCGTCGGATTGTTGAATAACGATGACGCAAATGGTAGATATATTAGAAATCGTGAATCAAAGTCGCGTGAAAAATCATGAATGTGTTTTCATTAGCAGCTGTTGTACATCACATTACACGATTAAGACGTTCGTCGGTTCGTTGTATTAATGAGATTTAATTATTCAATTAAATGAATTTACCATATAAGCACGCAACGTGTGGAAATTCATAAATAATGTTATCGCGCGATGAAAAATCGTTTGTCAAGCTGGACATTATTCTTGTACAAGTTAAAAAAAAAATTAACGAGATTCCGTATAATAAATCATAATCAACAAATGAGTGGAAACAAAACTAAACAAGTTAACGGATGAAATAAAAATTAATTTTCAAGTTTCTTTTTGAACAATTGTCACATTGTAAAAGTGTATTTTAAATAATAATTTCGGACAAAGTTAAGAAGTGCAATTATTATTACTTATTCAAGAACCAATGAAAGGTCTGATTGTTCACGAAACTTTTGACCCGCGTTTCTTTGATTTTTCACAGTCGGCGAATACAATAATTGCTGAAGCACTTGTTGTATAATTAAAACTCTCTTGAATTTGAAACCAAATTGTGTCTGAGATGCATGATGGGGTACAAAAAAGGGAAAGAAGAAGAAAAAGAAAATAAATGCAGGGGAAAACGATCGTATGAAAAATATGATAAATTGTAAAGCACTTACTGGAGAAAGAAAGAGAAGAAAGGATTAAACAAGGAGGAAAGAAAGTGCGGAATCCGAGCGAAAGAACGTGGCAAAGCGATAACGTAAGCAAAACGACTGAACGCGCGCGCCGTGTTCTCATCTCTCGGCGTTGTTTCCGTTGAACTCGCACACAGTCCAGCAAAAAAAGAATTTGCCATTATATCGCAATCAACTATTCAAATGCGCACATTTTGTATTTTTCATATTAGATTACAAGTTTGAAACCTTTGTTTCATTCATCTGTCCACTTTCTCGATCAAATTTGAATTTTCGTTAGAATTGATGGGAAATTTCAAGTAATTGGCGGTTCATCATCGACTTTCAAGTTATTGGTGTTATATGAAAGAGGGATTTTTCGTAATAATAACACAAGAGAAAAAGAAGGATTGTGGATAAACCACAACTGTCGTAGCATCACCACAAGAGTGGCAAAACTGGAAAACAAGAAGACCATATAACATTGGTTCAAAGATGCCACAAGGATATTGCCACTGTGCCGCTAGGGCAGCATAAGGGTATCACATTGCGGTATAAGCTTGCGGCAAAAGTGGCGAAATGCAAGCAAAAGACAAGCGATATCGCTTGCAATGTAGTCGTAAAATACATTGCAACTTGTAATTAATTTGCTTCGCCTGGATCAATCGCGTATACTTAAAGGTAGATAACAATTCAGAGCGAATCTTGAATTTGCATTTTTCATTGGCAAACTTTCAGCGGGGAGAGAGAAGCAGAGAAGCAAGCAAGAAAGAAAGAAAGAAAGACTGACTTATCCTGCGCACGATAATTTTCTGTAGTATAACGGGCAAAACATTTAATCTGGACTGAAAACCGTTGCGCAAATACCAACTCGCTATTTCAGGATATTAATCATTTTAGAATAAAACAAACATTCCATCTAGAGTGTACCTTCAGGTCACATTCGACTACACGGTCCATTCTGAGTTATTGCAGATCGAAAATTAGTTGTTTTAATCAAAAGTGATTACTGTATGTCTACAGATACGAGTGCGCATATTTGACTACCGTTAATCAGACTAACAACTTTTATTTCGTTCAAACCATATTTGTGTTTTTATCAAAGTTTCTTCATATACTTTGAACAAAACGTATTTGATGAATAAAAACAGTGTGCAAAGCGCAAAAGGGTCGCGCACAACTACTGACAATACAACCATCAGCCGCGAAGCATTATTGGTGGAAGATGTTGACTTGATACATTTTTTGTCCGCCCGGCAATTTATTAAGCCTCGCATCCACGTACTTTTTTTTCCTCATAAATGAAGTATGAGGAGAAAAGATTTATAAACCTTCATAAATACTCGCACATTACAACTTGAACTCTCTCAACAACTCCTGTATTTGAATTTGAATTCAAAATTTATCTCAACTCGTTTATTATATATTATTCATCACTTTTAATTTGTACATATTCATTATAATTAGAATTGGATTTACAAAAACTTTGCGTACTTATTATCTAATAATATGAAATTGAAACATTTCGGAATAACCGTTCATAAAGCTGATTGTAAATTGGCATTTATAAGGATAAAAAGAGGGAGAAATTGCAAAGTGAAATATAGTCGGGAAGAATTTGTAAGCACTATTCAAAGTTTATTACGTTCAAAGCCATTGCGAAAGTTGACATGAAACGTATAGAGCTTATTTATTCATTGAGATTTCGTTGGCCAAAAGGATATTAACGTTGTCTGGGGGACAACATTTTTGGACCCGGCATTCAGACAAATCATTTTAAATCGCGTCACAGACGAAAGAAAACGGCAGCGGGCTCGCCATTGAGTGTGCCGTACTGAAATTAGAGCGCGATCCCGACAAAATAAATTAGATTGCATTTAAGACACTGTGCTTGGGCATCTTATTAATTAATTCTCGCGCGACAAATAAAACGGATCGCTACTCAGCAGTCTGGCTATTTTCAGACGAGCTTTTATCATCGGACAAACAATACATAACGACTCGCAAACAAATTCCAAACTCAATTTTTAATTAACATCTCCGCTGTTCTGTGCGTCTCAAACGCGGCGCACATTTTCTTTTTTATTTATTTTTATCCAGTTTAATATTATCATTTTTCGTTGGCATTTGTTTTTCATCCTCATTCTGCAAAACTAATTAACATGCAAGTTTTGACGGCAAAAGTTAGTCTGTGCTGTTTTATTAAAATTCTTAGCGTGTTTGAAAAAGTGACGCTGCAAAGTTGCGTTTAGACGACATTATAAGGCGCGAGGCCGTCGCTCAGAAGCAAATCTTGTTTCTACATTTTAAAGAGAGAGCTGACAGTGAGTTTCTTTGTTGCGCAAATCTCGTGGAGAAATTATGCGTTCGCTTGTACGCATAAAAATGATATCAAAGGTTGACCCAGTCGCTGCTCCTTTTGTCTAACACAATGCCCATCTTTGAGTGTACATTTGTTACACATGTCCGCGCCTTATCGCTCAAAATTCTCTGCCCCAACGGGATACATTTTTAATCCTATATTCACCATATGCACATGTTGTTTCTTTTACCTTCATTCAATCACAATTACAATCTTCCGTGACTGTATCTGTGCCAGTCACTATCTATGATTACATGCAACCTATTTCTGCTCCGGCTTCTGACTCCAACTCGTTTAACGTCATTCCAAACACAGTTTACAACCCTCCACTCAATAATCACACTTTTAATATACAACTACATTTCATAATTATCTCATGATTTATCCTACGCTGATAATCACATCAATGAAAAGTCAATTAAACATTTATTTCATTCAAAAGAGAAAGTCGCTCATTTCTTTGTTTATAACTCATTTGTAACTCGTTTTGTAACAAATAAATTGTATATAGAAAACAAAAATTATATTTCACATCTGTCGGAATTGGAATTATCTGACTTTGTGAAAATTGGTTGAATTTGATAAATATTATCTTTTCTGCATGAATGTTTGCACAACTAAACAAACGAAAGTTTCAACGGACATTCCATAATAATGAGAGGGAAAGGGTTGAATGATTTTAGAGGATCTGTTTCAAGAATGATATCCGTTGGTTTATATTGAATCTTGTGTGTACTTTGTAATGATGTCTAAATGACTTTTAAATATAGAATGGGAGCTTTTGGGATGAAATAAGGGTCTAAGTGTGAATTGAAATGTTGTTTCAGCGGGTTCAGTGGCGAGCAGCACTGTAGCGAGCAGCAGCTCAACAATCACGACTGTTTTGGGCTCGGCTGGAATACCCGCGCAGGCACCACCAAGCACCTACAAAGGCCAGGACCGATTTTACCCCGGTGGAAACGTTCATCATCATCATGATCATCATGAAGCAGCTGTGCCAGCGCCGACAATGCACATACCGCCAGCAGCAGCAGTACCATACCCCGGCTACCCGCAGCATCCTCAGCAACCAGCCGTCTATAATGCACCGCCATCTTCAATCTCGCCTAAAACTTCTGTTCCACAGAAGAAGAAAAACAGTATGTATTGATTCAACTGTGCGTTGGCTCGGTTTGAAAGCTTTTTTTGCTTAAAATGATAATAACATTTGTGTTTGTTGTTGTTTATTTGCAGAAGAATACTCGGACCATCCAAATGAAGTGGTGAAGAACGAGGAGTTGACATATAACGGAACTGGTGCGTGTAATTGGCAGAGCCAGATGAAAGTTCTACTTTTAACGTTGACAGCGAGTGCACTTTTTAATCAACTATTACGGTGAAGCGTTTTACCGCGCAGCGCAAAACCCCTAATTCTGTGATTCTCCTACGTTTAATTGATTCCCACGGAGAGCCCCGTGGATCGAGCGGAATAGACGACGCCAGAGATTGCTTCGATACGCGAGAAATCAGGCCATATTATTTGTTATATATTGATTAGAGTTTTAGGTGACAAACGAAATACGCAACTAATGAAAACGCAGTACCAGACAGCGCGGCTATAAACAACAATTCATTACAACTATTAAACGCGGGCAACATACATACATACGCAAATAGAACAAATAACAACAGATCTGTTCATTTTTGCCATCTTGTTTCTTTATTTTTTATTTATTGACCTTTGTTCTCGAAACATTGTGGTTTCTTTTGAACTATAAAATTGACGAATAATATATTAAAATACTAAGCTCAAACGTCATTATCATCGATCGAACTCGCGCAACAAGCGTTTTATATTTTGTATGTCTGTGAATTTCAGTCAAACTGTTCACGTTTTTGGACTTTCAGGACGCGCCCAGAGTTTGGACGCGAGCGTCCAATTTCCGCCGGTATCAATTTATTGCGCATTCATAAATTAGATCTCGCCATTGTCAAAGATACCGACCGGCCTAAGCCACGTGAGACTCTCAATTTATGACATGTTATAAATAGTACAAAAGTCTGATTATAGCATATACTCATAATATTGATCACGATTAAACCATATGTATGATAAACCGAGGAACGTATATTAACGATGTAATATTATTCGGTTAATATATAGTCAATACATTGTCAACACATAGCAAAAGTACCACGATTGCTCAATTATAGCAGCATATACTTAATTTGCATGCATTCAACAGAAACATTGAATGTGCCATTAACCCTTTTGGAGCGAACTGTTACATGCAGACAAATTAATCCGTACCGACTTTACGACTGGTCAATACAATGGTTTTCTAGATTTACAAACTCTACACAACGCCGATACTTATTTCAATTCCGGATAAGTGTGCAACTTTTTTCAGTTCAACTTCTCAACCGGGATCAGAACCCTCTCCCCCAATCCCCACACAAAAATATCCGATAACAAGTAGCGAAACAAGATTTTCATTCTATTAGCCCGCAAGTACTTACAAATAATTAATTAATTACTTTCTTTACCGAGAAACTATAAAACGCTTTGTGCACGATATCGAGGTACAGTGTGGTGGCTATCGCAAGCCGCACTGTTTTGGTCGTACACTCGCTCGCAGGGCCTAAAACGCAACCGTAAAAAACGATACATTCGGCATACGCGTGGGCCTGTCTTCTTTGAATAGCTTACGTAGTACCCTCAACTCGGCCCAAAACTCGTCGCGAGTTTCTCACAAGGCTATTCAGATGCAAAACATCGCGCTCACTCGACTATTACCGTCGACTTATTTTTTGTATTCCTCCCAAGCCCCCCCCCCCTCTTTACAGTG
Organism: Telenomus remus; assembly: GCA_020615435.1. Lineage (NCBI taxonomy): Eukaryota > Metazoa > Arthropoda > Insecta > Hymenoptera > Scelionidae > Telenomus > Telenomus remus. Next base: position 14,433,955 of record CM036338.1, read on the forward strand.
CAATCCGTATAACTTTGATAGGATAAAGTTTAAGCAAGACTATCAAGTCTCAAAACTAAAGAAAGAGAAAGTGAACAACAACCCTAACGCCACAATGGATGTCAATTTCAATGCTTTCGATTTTCATCTGTCATGATTTTGTGATCTCGATAACTTTTTTTTTTCTCGAACTGTTATTGTCTTGAAATGTTATATTTTACAAACAATGTTTTATTTTACCAAGAAGGTATTTGATTTTACAAAAAAGACAAGAACTAAACTGAAATCCGACAGTTGAAAATGGAGAAAACTGAATGTTCATTAATTTAACGGGTTAAAGGTGACGACGAAAAAAGAGAGTAATTGTTATTATAAAACGTGTGTAAAAGTGACGGTGTGCTCGTCACTGTACGTCCTCGTTGGTACATTAATTGAAATTCAGAACGATTGAGTAGAGAAGAAATGAAAAAGAAAGGAAGAAAGAAAAGGAAGCCAGCGCAACGCAATTATAGCAAATTTTTCTCATCAATTCATAACGTAAGCAGACCGTCTAGTTGCATTTACGAATGTTACCAAGTGGCTATGCCACTTTGTGATGTTTGGATTCACGACTTGTCACAGACAAGCTCTCCCACGTTTTTTGTTCTGGATAAGAGAAAAAAGAAAGAAAGAAAAATCAAAAAGTAAATGATAAAAAATCGCTCTCTTCGGTCAATAAGCTTTCTGGGTCTTCGTGAACTCGATGGTTCCTTTTTGGTGTATTACTATACAAAATTGTTTCTTTCGGGTCATCTGAAAATGGTTGTATAATTCAAAGTGTGTGTGTCTGTTTGTGAGTCGGAGAGGTCTGCTAGCACGTTTTTGTAAATAAATTCCTAATGAATATGTACAACTAGCATCGAGTAACGAAAATGACAAAAACAGAGAGAAAAAAAAGTAAAATCGGTCCAATGTACATTAGACGACTTCGCTTGGGCAAAGCCCTGGGCACATTATCAGCACGGTCGCACGACGTTATTAATTGAACGGTTTTGCGTCCGCGACGATTAATCATTCGGAGGCCATTCGCACTGTTTCTTTTGCAATTCATCGTTTAATGTACATAAAACAGTTGATGCCATTGTAATATAGATTTGCTGACCGTCGAAGCGTCCAATTTTCCATCTGTTGTTGAGAAAAAAGCATCTCTTCAAATGCAAAATGTTGAGTTTTTGACAACCGTTCAATTGATGAAGTCGCATTATATTCAGGGACTAGCTGATAGACATCCTCCCTTCCCCCTTACCTAAACCCATTTTTTAAATCAAGATCATCAATTTGTTATGCATCGACATAACGAGCATGCCACGTTGGTCGTATTATTAAAACAGAGAAACGGACTGAATTTGAGCGTAAGAGAACAAAAATATTACGAAATGTATCACTGTCAATTTCGAAATATTTTACCTTTGTTTTTTCATCGATATTTCGCGTGTGTGCAAGAATGTGTGTACGACTGAGAGAAAGCGTGAGCGGTACGTGTATATTTGTCAAACGAGAATTGAATGTGACAAATTAAAAAACAATATTTGACTAGGATGAAAACGCGATAACGAAAGAACACAAAATATTTGTACCATATTTGTATCATACTGAACTCTATCTATAGATTTGTATTATATTTATTATATATTATTATATTACCATCAAGAAACACGAATATTTACTCGATATTCTAATATTATTAGTCAAGTATCAAATTTAATAGTATACAAATTTTGCGGAGTGAAGGATGCGCGAGTGGGCAACCCTGGCCCGCCGCGATTTTTAATTTGTTTCCTCTTTTTTGTTTTAATTCTACTCTGTAAACTTACCAAGCATTTTATCTACGAATTGTAATCGAAAAAAAAGGAAGAAAAATAAAACAATTGGCAGAATTTTGTACGCATTGAGGGTGATCAACGTTGATGTACGTTTGTACGTTTGTAAAAGACAACAAAAATGTCTCATCGAAGCAAAATTTCTTGAATCCATCGAAGACCATCGTTCATTTATATTTTATTAGTGAGAATTTTGTAACGGAAAACAAAATACAATGATTTGATCGAAGTTTCGATTTTTTCATTCAAGTATGTTTTTCACCTCTAAAAGTTTCACACAAATTGAGCATTGATATACGAATTCAATTAACTGCGTATATAAATATAAGGAATATTTTTGTATGTTTGAGATATACTCAAGTATTGTAACTACTCTAGTGCCAATGTAAGGGCAGTTTTTGCAAAGTATAACTGAAAACCAAAAAAGTACATCGTACGTGCGTACACTCAACGATGCATTTTTCTACCAAAATGGTGAAGAGTATGAAAAGATGAAAAACAAACTAAACTTTCGGTGAAAATTGATATCAGACGAGAAAACAAAAAAAAAACCTATTGTACATACGAGTGTAAAGTCGAATTCCTGCCGTAGACTAAACAAATTGTAAACGAACTATGGAAGAATAATTTTTCCTCTCGAAACAATAAATTCAATTTATACCAGTATCTTGCACGGCTAAACACACAAAGTTCAAGTGCAAATTAAAACTAATCTTACACGAAGAAGTGAAACAAGTGAAACGAACAGCGTTCATTCGTAAATTATTAGACAAATCGATTTAAAAAAACGTAGTTTACGACAAATTTCAGTTGAAAAGTAAAAGACATGAAGAAACAATACTCTAAACGAAGACAAACAAAAACATAAAGATTATTATTACAAATATTAATGCTCAAAGTGGTAACTGAAATACTGAATTTTGTCAACAAACATTCTAAGACCATTGGTATAAATTTTTGTTTTCGTTTCTTTTTTTTGTGCATCACTACATTTTCCATCCGCGACAAATTTGTTGCTTTCGTAATACGCGATTGTACATACCATAGAGACATCCGTCATCCATCTGACTCAAAACAAGTGTAATGACTCGACTAATTTTGTTTTCTCAAATTATGTTGCATTCATATTTACAGTACTTATTTGCAATGCGAAGATGTAACTGAAAAATGAAAGTCGTGGCTAACTGTCCAATTCGAGGAAAAAATACTATATTTGTCCAACGCCAAAATCGGAGTACACTGGAAACTTGGCGCCTGTTAAAATTTATATCGTACCAACCGAGAGAAATAACTTGGACGAATTTACTTGCCCAGCAAAGCATGTCATCACTTTTTACACAAAAAGAAAACTAATTTATTATATGGGAAATTAATTTGTCCGACTAGGAAACCACTTTTTTGATTCAAAATAAATTTACAAAGTTGTAAAGAAGTTTTTCATAATATAAATGTTCATTTTGATGCAAAAAATAGATGAGGGTGAATTTCGATAAGTTATTTTTCTCAGTAGTAATCGCAGATTTTCATAAGGATACTAAATAAGGATAGATTAGTGTTTATAGATGTATATTGAAAATTGTTTAAAAAAATGTCAAAATAGTTGAGATTGTATTTTCCACAGTACTGATAAACGAGGCGAGATTATTGTCGCTTCAAGTTGATAGCATCCCAAATGTACAAGTACCGAGCTTCGAGTGTACTGAAAAAAAAAAAACAAACAAACAAAAAAAACAATGTTTTGGAATCGATTATGAAGAAAGACAAATTTTTCATGTTTATGCAATTAAAGTAAGTCGCATTATACAGACAAGAGAGCAGCGTAATATCATGCATTCCAGAATCAACACAATATTACTAATCAACTTTAAACAATTTGGTTTTTACTTTTTATCATGCGAGGGCTAACATTACTGAAGCCTCGAGAATAGGTTCTTTTCTACAATTACTTTTTTGTAAATAAATACATATAAATGAAGCATCCCGCTTGTTTCTTTCATACAACTTTTCCGACTAACTCGTTGAGTCAGTTTTAAACCATCCGTCCAACTTTTATTTATTTATTAGTCGTGCAAATTATTCATCCGACTTTTCGCAAACTTGGAATCACTCTCAAACTGGTTCTCACATGTCATTTTTCGATTGATGATACAAAAAATGTCTATTTCATGTAGTATTCGTGCATGGCAATGAATTCCCAACTTTTATTTTAACGTTGTTTTTCAAATAAAATTGTCAATCAATTTTATCTTCTTGTTTCAATCTAGTTTGTTGGAAAGTAACTTCAAAAAGAATACCTTTTTTATAAATTGGTTTGATTACTTTGTTTTGGTTGATATTCTATTCGAGTGTTTGATTGACCTATGACCATCATGAAGTGAAACAATTTACCAAGGATCGTCTTGAAGAATATACTGAGAACGACTGAGAAACATTATGAAGAATTGGAACGCGGCCAAAATAGAGAAATCACAGCGAGTGACTGCAAAACGCTATCGGATAGAGATAAAAGGAATAGACAAAACTGGATGGCCGAATGTCAAATCAAGACAATCAAAGTCATCCAGATTTCAAACTGCTCTGGCACAGAGCAGTTCCCTATAGTTGACTTTGGATCAACTTTTAATTTTCAACGTGTCGGGTATAACAAGAGCAAACTTTTGTTTATTACATTATGAATTTTATTTCAAAATAGATTTCATCAGAATCTCATTATTAAAAATAAAAAATACCATCGATAATAGAAGAAAAAAAACGATAATAAACGAATGTAAAATTAATTATACAATTAGCAGAAAAAATGATATTCGATGAAATTGCACAGCCTAGGGTAATTTAAAGTAATGAAACAAAGGCTTCTTCATGAAATTAGTAAGTTATCATTAAATGTTATATTAATTATTCGAAACAATGGTAAGGTACGCTTTGATGTCATGCACAAGCATTTTGAAAAAAGTTTTATCCTTTTTAACATATTTAACGTTGTCTCGTATTTTATGTTCTCTGAAACAGAAAAAAAATATTTTATCAAAATGATAATAACACGTTATTACGACGTTTAAATCTTCAGCAAAAGATGTTCAAAGTTTAAAAGTGCACATTAGACGAATAATACATCCAAACTCATTAAGATGAAAGTACATTTTAACAAGCTCAATTATGGCACTACTATTTTATATAAAATGAAAACTTTCAAAATAACAACGAGCCGAATTTAATAGTTCATTTTAAAACCTGGAGATGAATGCCAATAAACTTTTAATACTTATTTTTATATAAAAAATACTTGAAGAAAATATAAAGAGATTGCTTACTCAGCTTTTCCCAGGATGCGTTCAACTTTTAGATCGTCTGGCACGATCATCTCGATGGGTTTAATTTTAATTGTTATTTTATGGTATTCATCGTAGTTTTCCGAGTTTACTTCGATCGTGAATCTGAAAAAACAAGCAAATAACAAAATTATATTAAACTCTTACAATTACAAAATTATTGAAATTGAACAAAAAAATGTTACGTTTACCTGTCTCTTTGAATTTGCGTGATGTTCGTGCATCCGAGTACTTTCAAATCATTCACCATGAACATAGTAGATTTTACTTCTTCATAGACGAAATTGATCATCTCAACAACGTCCTCATAACGTGTGTAAGAAACTTTCAAAAATTCTGGCTTCAAATTGTGTAAACAGAAATCGTGAGCAATTCTTACATAAACGTCATTGAAGTCAGCTATAAAACAAAATTTGGACATCAAATTTTGTAACAATAGACATTTTAATTCCATTTCACTACTAAATTTAAAACAGCCTTTTCCTTCTTAGCACTGTATTTCTATAACAAGCTACCTGCTGCTATAAAAAACAGTCACTCTCCATCTATTTATCTATTCATCGCTAAACACTCAGTCAGTTTTATATATATACTTCTAAGGTTTCGACTGAAAATCATGCTATCGCATGAGTCGTTACCTATATTGCTCACAATTTTGTATACATATATTTGTATGTTTTGTATATATTGTTTTTGTATCTTGTACATTTGTATTTATATTTGAATATGGGCAATGAACATCATATTATTGTTGCATGCTTGCAATGAGTTTGCCGTCGTTCGAATTTAAATAAATGTCGCGTCGGTCTTTTGAAGTTTGTTAGGTTCACAACAGTCAGTTCTTGTCAAAAAGCTTATTATTTCTCGTGTCTGACGCGCAACATTATTATTATTATTATTTGACGGTAAATACCTTTTAACCGTGACCTGATAGCTACATCCGAAACATCATTTGCACCGATTTCGCCATTAGCCTTCCATGTTAAAACAAGTACCAATGAATTAGAAATAAATCCCACGATCAACTTTTTAGTCGTTAACTGAAGAACGTTCCAAAAAATGTCTTCTCTATATTGAACAATTTTCATTATTGTCTTTTATAATTGATTGATTCAAAATATTTTGAAAATGTTGAGATAAATGATAATTTACCTCGAACTCATTTCTTCAACCTGATTTTTCATCTCTTCAAACGTATTGGGTTTCGTTTCAATAATACCATCGATTTCAGCCGGTTCACCATGGTTTTTGGTACCTGATTTCATTTCCAATAACCGATCAGCTTCTCTCATAATTTTGCCTAGTAATGCCGAAGCGTTCGCAAGATCGTTTACATTTTCCTGAAACGGCGCTAATTCGTCTTTAAGTTTCCTTATCAGTTCATAATTTTCAATTCTGCTGCTATCAAACGACAATGAACTATTATTTGAATGTCTCAGAGTCGAAGATTCAGCTCCTGACATAAAAGTCTGTGGTTCCTCTATGTCGTCTAACTGTTCATCTGATAACAATGCTTCTCTGTTTCGAACACTGTAAGAAGACAATTTAAACAAACACCATTTGAATAAGCACTAGTTACGTAAAGTAAACTATTTTTTATTAAAAAAAAAGTTTAATTTACAATCAAATTTGTTACATTATAATTTATAAATTACCTATCGTCAGTAAGCAAGTCTCGATTTTCCTGAGCCAAATGTTGCAAAAACGAACCATCCATGTTATTATTTAGAACTGAAGGTGTTCGAACATTGCAACTTACGGAAAAGTTGTTGAAATTAGATAAGGATTTTTTTGAAACGTCCATACTCAATGATAGACGTTGTTCAGAGCTAGCTCGTCTTATTCTTTTCTGGACGTGTTCTGTTTCTGCAACGTCTACTTTTTCATTTACAAAATTGTCTTTATTCATTCCGACTACGCGAGTTTCTGACATGTTTGCATCAAAAATTTGAGTCGTAGCGTCATTTTTGCTCACGTCTTCTTCAAAATTCACCTCTTTTGATTCTTTCTGACTACTTCTCGTTACAATATCTTCATTCTCTAAAGCTTCTCTGATTTTAGATACAACTGCACAAGTCTCTGACATATTTGCATCGAACGTTTGATCGTGTACGTAATTTTCTTCAACTTGTTCTAAATCAACCCGGTTTATGTTTTGAAAAATATTTGTTATCTCTTCAGCATTAACTCTATTTTCAAAAGTTTCTCTGATATTTGAAACAACTGCACAAGTCTCTGACATGTTCGCATCAAAAGACGAGTTGTTACTTATTCGTTCTAGAAATTCATATTCAATTGGACTGTGTTTTGGCTTGACTGCATAAGTCAGGGACATGTTCACTTCACACGATTCTTCACTTTGATTCAAACTGGGCTCTGCCGCTTGGCAAAGTTCTACAAAATTACGTCCTGACGTTTCAGCGATTTCCTTGGCAAAGGCACTTATGTTTGTTGAAGGAACTTGGCATGTCATAGACATGTTCATCTCGATAGATGGGTCTGCAGATTTGGTCAATGATAAATCGCATTGAGGTACTAGTTTTAGTTCTTTTTCAAGTCGCGGACTAAGTTGAAAGTCTTTTTGTAGGTTGACTGACGTCATGGACATGTCGATTGACTCATCTTGTTCTATGATTGCCTGTTGGAGACGTTCAGCGATGTTCTCAGACTCAACCGGATTGCTAGATTTGATATCAATTGTGAAAGACATGTCCATCTCGTTGTTACAAAATAGTCTCGTTCTTTCCTCGTTCATTGTTTGGTGATTACTACTCCTGGGTTCGGTTTCAAAGTGGAGTGAAGTTGGTAAGATGCTTGTCATCGACATATCTGCACAGGCAACATTTTCTTTATCCTCTTCTGCAAGATCAAGTTTACATTTCTTCAGGTTTTCTTTGTCGGTGGAATGATCGATAAATCGTTTCAAAGATTGTTGCTCTTGCAGAATATCGCTTGTAAGAATGTTGGTTTCGTTGCAGAAAATTGAAACTGGATGCAAATTTTCAACGCTGGCGTTTACGCTTACTGAACTCATATCGCTGGATTCGCAACTGCTGTTTAGCGCTCCATGTTGATCAAATTTCCTAATGATAATTTGTTACTTTTTTATATATTTTTCAACACGTTTTCTTTTTTGCAAAAACTAATAACAAAATTGTTAAATTTTTGCAATTTAATTTTTATACAATTTTGTTTACAAACAATTTGAATTTTTTGTAGATATACTTACTTAACCAGTTTTTTTGTCGAAAAACTCACACGTTTCATCAATGTTTCTGTACTTGGAGAAGGTACATAATCTGAATGTCTCGCAGATTGTGATGGAGTTTTTGAGTTTTTCAGAATCTAAACATTGAAAATGATTGTGTTTTTGAATGTTACAGCAAATCATATGATCCAAATTATGTCTTTTTTTTGTAAACAAATAAACTCACTGAACATGGCTTTTCGGTCAGTTTTTCGCCTGGTTGTTTGTTTGGATCCCTGAAAATTGCAATTAAGAAAAAGAAATATTATTTTTGCTATTACTTTTCTGAAATTTTAGATAACAGTTGTACAAAGAAAATGTTTAAAAAATTTACATTTTCTTATATTTTACTATTGTACCACTTCTTTTTGAACATAATAAACTAAGAAGCCACTTTGAAAAGGCGGTTACAACAATACAACTATACTATACACATATATATAACTTATTTGCGGGTGTTCCGAATGACCACTAACCTCAATGACGTGGATGTAGCTATATGGCTAATTTCACTTTCTTTAATGTGTCGAACTGCCGAAAGATTCGTCCTAACGGCGGGGAGTATGGATTTCCCCACTATTCACTTCTAACCAATGTAAATACCGAACTGAGTTCTACTATTTTTCTATGGAAGTGGGGGAGATTCATACTCCCCGCCGTAGGACGAACCTTTCGGCAGTTCGACATATATGTATAATAAACTAATAATAAACATTGAATTGAGAAATGGATTAACGACATTTGAAAGAAACTGGTTTTATTATTTAGAATTTAATTTTGTCGGTGAACATAAATTTTCAAATTAATTCAAAGGAATTTAATATTGCCAATAATCCGACTATAGTTGTTTTTCTTATAGCTTGTTTTATTGTATCTCAAAAAATGCGACGTTTCGACTTCTTAAAAGTCATCTTCAGGCTCAAGTTAAAGTTTTTGTCATAAATATTCGGATGTTCGCACATCTTTGTCATATTTGCAATCATCTTAGTGGAATCAACATCAAAATTGGACTATAGTCTAAAAACATTACAGCACATCAATTCTTTGAATTGCTCGACAAAACTAGAAAAAAAGGTGTTTAATTTCAACCAAGTTTTGTTGAGATACTATATAAGAATTCTCGATTTTGATTTAAAATGAATGAAGCGGAATGTATATATATTAGATCAAATTTTTATTCCATATAAACCAAAATGCATCCACACAAACAACGTAGAGCCTGATTGGAGAAAATGTACAATAAAATTATTTCTCTAATTGAACCATTTTATCTACAACCAATGATCGAAATATTATAATTTGTATATCTTTCCAAAATATTCCAATTAAAACTGTTAATTTCAATCGATGTTTCCTTTCATTTACAATTTTTGCATACTTCTTGATTTCTATTCTAATAAATTGTGTTTCTTGAACAATTTTGTTGACGAACTGTCAGGATGCAAAATGATACGCACAAAAAATTGGATTACAGTTTGATCGAAAAGCATCCTGAACATTCAGGCGAACATGAATCTATTCAATAAGGGAAAAAACCCTGAAAATTTTTAAATTTTGAAGTTTTTTTTCAATTTCTTAAAATCTTCCAAAAATCTTGCTTATTCGTTATATACACATTGTAAAAAGAGATGATAGGCATCTATCCAGACTAGAAAGAGACCAAATCCTTGCATACGGACACTTGCAAAACGGTGTGTGATACGAGATTGCATCGATGGATAAAAACGGAATCACTTCATTCAATAATAACTAACAAGTATTCATGTAATAGAACTCAAAAATAAAAAATGAAAAAAAAAAAGAAACAATGGACCGATGTACAAACTTGCAGATCGATAAAACGCGCTGTCCGATTACCTTCTACCTCATAAAAAGGTAGAGTACAAAACGTATAAAATCGAATAAAAACATGATTCATAAAAAATTGGTTCAATCACCATTTTGATTACACTGATCGGTCTCTATTCTAAACTCCAATGACTGTTTTCAATCTCTCTATGCATCCAATCTCAATTTTATAAACAACATTCGTAGATTAAAAAAAAAGAATGCAGCACAACAAACGAACGGGTCACTGAGTGACGTAAAATTCTTTTACAACATCTATTCGGACACAAGATCTCCCGGGTTACATCAGAAATACGATCTTAAAAGCTAAAACCCTATCTAACGTATATACAAAAAATACACACGAGAAATAAAAATGAAAAAAATGAAAAAAAAAAAGAAACCGATTTATAATTTAATAGTTGGTCAGGAAGCAGAAAAAAACTTTTGCAGTCGCTGGACCGTGCTCTTGTCGAGGGTACAAAGGTCGAAATCAAACGTCTTAGTCGTGATCTCGTACTGGCCAGTTTCGGCGATCACCTGGACAACCCTCTGCAACTCGTTGTTGTCCTGCAACGTCATGATCTTCTGCTGCAGCTCCTTGAGTTGCAGCACATACTCCTCGGAAAATCCAAGACTTTCAATATTGTCCATGTCAACGAGAGCGCTGTTGGTAGAGTCTGGCGTCACTTGCTCCTGCTCGCGCTCTAAGGCTTTTTGGGCTGACTCCCTGCTGTAGGCCTCCTTGATCCGTTCGGATTCTGTGGCGACGGGCGACTGACTAGACGACACCGGCTCCAGCGCCGGCGATGTTGAATTTTCTCGCACCTTCTTCAACTCTCGTTGCTCCTCCTCCAATTTCATCTCGCTCTTTCGTTTCCTTTTACGGCTCTCCCGGTCCTCGCTGCGACTCAGCTTCGACTGTTTATCCCGCTTATGTCTCTCGCTTTTTTCCTTCTTCACAAAATCTTCATCGATCCTCATAGGTTCGGGCACAACTTCCTCTGGCTCCTTCTTTGCTGATTTAGTCTCGAAGGAATCTTCATCAGAATGAGAATCGCTGTCGTTGCCAGGAACTTCAGCCATGAGTGTCGATAGTGCGTTGTTCGTGTTGCTTAGAGTGCTACTTGTTGATTTGTCCGACAAACTCTTTGACTTGTCACGCCTTTCCTTCTTTTCTCTGTCCCTGCTGCCGTCGCGCTTCTCTTTTTTGTCCTTCTTCTTATGCTTGTGTTTCTGTTGTTTCTCCTTGTCGGTGCTCTTCGACTCCTTCTTCTCAGTCTTTTCAATCTTGTCTTTTTCAATTTTGATCATTTTCTCCTCTTTTACTTTCTCGTACTCTTTAGCCTTTGGTGACTTCTTCTCTTCCTTGACCAAGCCCTTTGCCTCAGCTTTCTCAATCCTTTTCTCCTGCTTCTCCACACTTTTTTCCAAACTCTTCTTACTCTCGTTCGATTTTAACTCTTTGCTCTTATCTCTCTCCTTCTCTTTGTGCTTGTCTTTCTTCTCTTTCTCTCTATCCTCCTTGTGCCTCTTCTTGTCCTTCTTCCTCTCGGTCTTGGTTTCTTCCGAATTCCTCGCAACCTCTCGCATTTTCTCTTTTTCTTTCTCTTTTTCCGATTTCACCTTTTCCAAATCTTTCTCCTTGAACTTGGGCGAGGACGACCGTTTGGGACTCACAGTTTTACGTATTGGTGATGGAGATATTGTCCTTTTCATCTTGGGACTGATTTGATCTTTCCCACTTGGGCTCATTGCCCGTTTGTACTTTTCCCTGCTCTTTTCCTTGGAATACGAGTCTTTTTCCTTGTCCTTCTTCTCCCTCCGATCATCGCTTGTTTTATCCTTTAACAGATCCTTGTGCTGACCATGTTTTGACTTTTGGTTCCTCTCGGATTTGTCAGTCCTGTCTATAATGAGGTTTTGCTTGGCCATTGATTTTTCTGACGATAATTTTTTGTTGCCATCGGGAGAAATTTTGCCGGTCTTTATGGGGATTCCAAACAGATCGGTGAATGTTGATGCAGGCTTTGGCTCAGTGGGACGGTGCTTCTTCGCATCCGTCCCGCTTAGTTTTGGCTTCCCCGTCATTGGTAGCGCCAGCTTACTCTCAAATTTGTCTGACGGTCCTTCTGCGTTGTGCACTAATGCCTAAAACAGAGACAAACCATGAATAATTGGTATCAATATTATCAAACAGTTTTGCGCTTGATATTGTGTTTGGTAAAAAAATTTCTTCTTACAGCTCCTCCTTTGAGTAACAACTTTCGAAACTCGTCAGAAGGGTTGGAGAAAATTTCGCCATGCTTAGTCAGAGTGTTGATAGCCGGTCCGCTGTGTTGCAGTTGCAGGTCATAATGTATGATAAACTTTTTTGGCACGTCCTTATTACGTAAGTAGATATGAATCGGAATGACAAATCCAGCGTATCCCGACTCCTTTACTATGTACGGCGGGCATTTGATAGTCCTCCTTGGATTGGGAAACGTGTCATGCAAGTGGAACACAACTGTAAAAGAAAGAGAAAATCCGAAATGAAAAGCCTACTCGATCAACGTGAATGAAAACTTCACAGTCACCATCACTCTTTTTTTACTTTTTGCGTGTCTTTCGTAAATCGCTGTTTTTCATCCTAATTATAATTTCATTGTGATTAATCTTCAAATTATTATTATGTGTTATGAATCATTCATCACGCTTATCTCAATAGGACGAATTAGAAAAAATTTTTTATTTCACTATATCGTTCAGTTTTCATTTATTTTTCGCTAACAATGTTTTACATTTATTAAGTGTTTTTGTTTCGTTTTATTCGTTCGTTTGTTTTTTTCATTTTATACCCAAAAATTGTTGAGTAACATCAGAAAAAAGTAGGTTTAACATAAAGTATTTCTATCGAAATGAATTGATGCTTAAAATAGTTATTTCCCTTATTTTAAAAATAGTTGGACTTCTTTTCCGAAGAAGAAATTATTGATATGATTCAATATCGATATACAATTAAAAATTAAACAATCGACCGACTGAAAAACGCTTCTTCGAAACATTCAACAAAACACAGTTATGATAACAGAAAAAAGTGTAAACATTAATTAACATGTAAACAACCTTTCTTTTGAGTATTATTTTTTAATTAAGAATTAACAAAACAATGTTTTGTTGTTTGAAATCGAAAATGTTAATGTTACCAAAAAAAAAAAAAAAGTATTTAAACGACTCGAAAACGTGATTTCGAGTTGTTTGATGAGTTCGATTTGATGAAAAATGACTGACAAAAGTAAAGAAAAGAATTCGCGAGGTTACCTTTCTCGACGTAGTGATTAATGTCAGCATTATTAACGCCTCGGACAAAGACTTCCCAGTCGTGCGTATAACCTTCTGGGGTGGGCTTTGAGCGCAAAACGGCCGAATGTCCGCACTCTAAGGTCACTCGGATAGCCATTTCCTTGGCTTCGAATATCTCGCGTTACAGAACCAAGTCACAGATCAATCCACCGATTACATTATAATCGTCGTCTTTTGTCAACAAGCTAGCTCTTTTCGGGCGAACAAAAATTTTATTCCCAGCACCGTGCGCGCTACTTTATTTTCATCGGTTGCGTTTTATATTTTAATTGTTCTTTTCGGTTTTGTATGTCACAAATGGAACCCGCACGATTCAAAATCACGTCTGAAATTGCACTTGATTCAACAATCCCGCTTGCACTGAAATCGACCCGCGACGGCTTCGCGCTCTCGTTGTGTATTGAAATAAACTAATTTATTGGTACATACATAACCGCCATATTGAGTTATCGTTCTTTGAGTAAGCTCTCTCTGTTTCCTCTTTCCTTCTTATCTTCTCCAACTCCAATTGGTAGCGCGGGTTCCCAAACCCCGACGTCTCATCTTCCGTCTCGTTTCATCTCGCAGGGTTCGAGTGAGAGGCCAAAATAAATCCCGACCACCTGCAACAAATTTCAAATCCGCGTTTTTATTACGAAATACAAATTTTTTGATTGTAACGTTACCAATGCTTACATTAAGATTCAACCAGTGCGGAACGTTTTAATTGTTTTTTTGTTCTTTGAACGTCCGTTGTAAGACACTTTCGGTTGTTTCTGTGTAATTGTTATTGAAACAAAAAGTCACAAAACTGGGTACAATATGTGGACATTATTACAGGTGGCAAAATTGTCAACCACGAAAATTACAGATCACAAATTCGTTGACAGCGATGGCACCTCGTTTCTCCGCGGATCGATTGACAGTTACGGACATAAGTGGCAGTTTTGTCATTTCATGAAAGACTGGAAACACTTGATGACGTTGTCAGGGACCCATTTTCAATCTTTCACATTTAAATTCTGTTTTCTTCTTTCTCCCTCTCTTTTTTTTCTCTTCGTCAACGAACCAAAAGAAATTGTCCAACAAACAAGGACGAACAATGACGCGTTACAGTTCCGCGAGAGAGATGGCAATGATCAACCTAACCCAACTTCAATACAAGTTTGAGGATTGGTTGAGGCAGGTGAAAAACGTACATGATTGGAGTATATTAGAAGCCGGAGTGTCTCATTCTTAAGAGCGAGCACGTGCAACAAAACGTTTTTGTTTGGCAACTTTGTTTTGCCATGGGTTTGACAAAACAATATTTGCGATATTCGCCAGCGGGCAATGTCAACATTATTACTAGTGACAGGTGTAATTCTGTTTTTGTCACACTCGAAGGTCAGGAGGGTCGATTTGTTGCTACTGGAGGATGTGAACATGTTTATATCTGGGATCTCAGGCTTGGGTTAAAGGTTAGATTTTTTGATAACAATAAATTCTCAATTATTTAGTTTCTTTTCACTTGTTTTTGTTTACATTAAGATTTACATTTCCGTGTTGGATGAGATTCTTAAGGTTAAGTCTTTTTTAAGGTCCAAGTTTTGTCAGGAGAAAAAACACTTGTTACGCGTTTAGCAGCGTCGCCGAATAAAAGAATCATCGCTGCTGGTTATGCCGATGGAGTGATTAAAACATTCGACTTGAGATCAGGAGAATTGATTAGTTTGTTCAAAGGACACAATTCAGAAATTACTGCTTTGGCGTTTGATCATCTTGGACACCGATTGGCCTCAGGATCAAAGGTAAATTAAAAAATTTGAAATAAAGAAGTACAAAAAAAATGATATTTATATTTCAAAATGCATTTTTAGGATACAGACATTGTAATTTGGGACGTAGTAGCTGAAAGTGGAGTTTGTCGACTTGTTGGACACAAAGGAGTAGTAACACAAGTTGCTTTTATGAAAAACGAAAATGTTCTTTTGAGCTCTAGCAAGGATACTTTGATCAAGTTTTGGGATTTGGATACTGAACATAATTTTAAAACTTTGACTGGGCACAGATCCGAGGCCAGTAAAATTTTAATTTTCCATGGAAAAATTAAAAAAAATATCCTTGTCTTGATGTCCCCGAAAATAATCTTTTCTGCTCTTGTATTTAGGTTTGGGATTTTGTATTGACTAAAGATGACAAATATTTGATGTCAGGGTGCAACGAGAACGCTTTACACGTTTGGAAAATTGTAAAAAAGGAAGATGATGTTACAAGTTTGACAAACGGCGAGAGTCCGATTGTGGAAGAAAGTGAACTAGATGATTCATCGGTAAGATTTTCTTTGTCAACACTTATCATATGACGACTGTCACTTTGTTTAAATTGCACTAGTGTTTTGACGTTTTTACAAGATTCGTTTTTCAATTGAAATAATTTTGGTTTATAGGGTAAACTCAAATGTGTCAGGGTTCAAAGCATCCAAAGATCTTCGAAAGGGAGAGTGACATCTTTAAAAACAGACTTTTCTGGACAAACTGTTATATGTCAGGGCTCGGATAATACTTATGATCTGTTCTACTTTTGTCCCGATGATCAAATTTCTAAGAGAAGATCTAAAAGGTACGACAATAAAAGTCAAACTTATATTATCTAAGTTGAAATAATAATTCATCCGTGTACGGATTTCATTCTTTTACTTTGACAGAAAACAAAAATCTGAAACATCAACTGATGAAATAATTTTACGGGATGAAATTAAAAAGCTGCCATCGTTGAGTGTGTCTGCTAAAGGAAAAAGTATGGATTTAGTAATGGGTCGAAACGATGAATTGAGAGTAAGTTGAAATGAAGTTGATCCAATTTGAGTGAAAAATATAATTTAAAAAGTTGAAACAAAACTTAGTTTTGTTTAAACCAAATTTAGTTAATTTTATTGCATATCTTTTTTATTTTCAGGTATGTGTTTGTTTGAATAACAACAGTATTGAACTTCACGCGTTGATAGTAACTGAGAAAAAACCTGATATTAAATGTTTGAGATCAATAACAGCACATGGTCATCGTGCAGACGTCAGGGCTGTTGCGTTCAGTTCTGACAGTCAAGCTTTTGCTACAGTCAGTGGGGACAGTATTAAATTATGGAACAGGTGAGCGTCTATTTCGAATAAAAAATCAATCAATAAATATTCAATATGTATATGAAATATTTTAAGCAATGATAATTTGTTTCAGATCAAGTTTAGCTTGTTTACGAACAGTACAATGTGGCTATGCATTATCAGTAACATTTGTTCCCGGAGATAGACATCTGGTTGTAGGATTAAAAAATGGGCATATGTTGATTGTTGATATTTCAGCTGGAGACATTCTAGAAGACATCGCAGCACATGAAAAAGAACTTTGGAGCCTACACTTGTTTCCTGATCAGGTATATATAACGAACAATTTACAAAAACTGATTGAATTGCTTTGCGAGTGACTCTTTCTCTCAATGTTCGAAATTTATTTATAGAACGGAATTGCTAGTGGTGGAGGAGACAAGACCGTCAAATTTTGGCAATTCCAATTAGTGGAAGACCCTGAATGCAAAGCAAAAGTTCTGTCTGTCTGTCATACAAGAACATTGAAACTGGACGAGGGAGTGCTTTGTGTTAAAATCAGTCCTAACAATCGGTTTGTCGCGGTCTCCCTGTTGGATTCTACAGTAAAGATATTTTTCTTAGACTCTTTCAAGGTATACAAGGAATCAAACAATTTTAAAAGTTTGAAAATCAAAAAATATTTTATCAAAAGTTAAAATAAATGTGATGATAATTTGTATTCTTAATTTTAGTTTTTCCTGTCTTTGTACGGTCACAAATTACCAGTTCTGTGTATGGACATCTCGAGTGACTCTTCTTTGATCGCCACCGGGTCTGCTGATCGTAATATTAAAATTTGGGGCATGGATTTTGGAGACTGTCACAAGTCCCTCTTTGCCCACGACGATTCCATCACTGGAATTGCTTTCGTTCCAAGGACACATTACTTTTTTTCTTCTGGCAAGGACGGTAAAGTCAAAGAATGGGATGCTGATAACTATGCTAAAATTGTCACTCTGCAGGTTCAAAATCTTACATTTTTAGACATAGTATGAAAGAAAAAAAAAGAATCCAATAATTCGTGACAAAATTTTATCTCAGGGTCACATTGGAGAAGCTTGGAACTGTGCAGTTTCGCCCAGCGGTGAATACGTTTTGTCTTGCGGATCCGACAAGGTTGTCAGAATGTACACAAAGACTGAGGAAATCCTGGTCCTGGAAGACGAAGAAGAACAGGAAAGAGAAGACGCTGCAAATGAAGCTATTTCAGAAGAACAAACTGTAGTGAGAGGCCAAAAACAACAAGTGCTTCCGACGAAGAAAACTTTGACCAGTGAAAAAGGAGTAAGACAAACTTGCCAGATTGATTGTAAACTTGACAGTTTGGATGGATTCATTCTATTTTTTCAATTCAATTTGTTTAGGCTGAATCGATATTGGAGTGCCTGGAAGTCTCGAAACAGTATATGGCAGAATGCGCTGCAATCAAACCACCGAAACCTTTGCCTCCACCACCAATGATTATGAAAGTGTATAACTGCGAAACTGCACATGACTTTTTGCTTCATACAGTCAGATCCATTCGAGCAAGGTAAATCAAAATGAAAAGTGAGTTTAATTGGTTATTGAGCACCTTTCGACTTAATTTGGTGCATTTTTAAATGTTTCAGTGACCTGGATGAGGCTTTACTACTTCTTCCATACTCATCAGTTTGTGAAATCATCCGCATGCTGCCAACTCTGCTGAAACAGAAACATCATGTCGAGATGACTGCTAAATTAGCTTTTGCCATCATTCGAATGTACCACTCACAAATCACAACAAACACCGAAATCATGATTATTGTAAAACAAGTCGAACAACTTGTTACAAAACAGTTAACTGAGTTGAGAGTATGTTTCTTCTTATCTTTGAATTAGTATGTTACAAAAGTATATGATGAAGTTGAATTTAAATTTTATTTTATTATTTGTTCCAGGACACTGTCGGGTTTAATTTGTACGGAATGTCATACGTCCAGAGAGTCGTCGAAGAAGATGAAGGTATCCGACTCTTTAAAGACGCGACGGCAAACAGGAAGCACAAAAAGAAAGTCAAAGCGAACAAGGAAAAAGCACTGAAACGAGCCATCATGGCTTTGTAAATTTGTACAAATGTTTTAATCCTGTATTATATTCGCTATAACATTTACTATTTTCAAGTAAAACTGTTGATTTTGCAAACTTTTATAGTGTTTCATTCTTCACGTTCTTCAGTTCCATTGTTCCAGCTATTCAGAAACGTAATGCTTAGTTTCTCGTTCCTTGCTTTGTACATATTTTCAGCTGCATGTTGCATTTCACAATCATTCCCAGACATCAGCTTTAAGGATGTCAAAGAACGTAAACATAAAATTATCAACTAATAACATTAGTGTCGATAAGAACAAATTGTGTAGCTCAGAATACTCTTTTATGCAAAATGTATAGGTGATTTTAAAAATTGTCGGATGACAAACACAAACAACTATAATATCATTGAGGTTATGCCTTTAACACTGTAAAATAAAAAACAACTCTCTTGCCAAAATGATAATATGACATTGAACAAGGTAGGTGACTTTTTTTGAAATATAATGATACATTTCGAAAAATTTGTTATTTATTTGTCAATTGATTTTTCAGATGTTTAGGCGTTACCTTCGTGTAGCGCTGAGTGTAGTTTTTGTACTTGTTATTTCTGCGAATGTTTATTTTTTGAGCGTTGTAGTTCAAAGTTCTGCAGACACCGAATACTCTGAGGGAAACAAACTTCGGAATAAAAATGTCCTCGAAAGTACTATGAATAACAAGAACAAGCTCGATGGAACAAAAATCAACAAGATCCAATTTATGGAAAGCCAAATTGATATCAAACTCCGAGCACTTCCGGTCAAATATTACAAACAAAACTCATCTTACATATCAATTTTAAAAAATTTGGTTGCTGAACTACAAACTGACGATGTTAAACGAGAGGATTTGTGGACACTTCCTAACGACGTGGTATACAATTTTAAATTTTAGTATAGAATAATATAGAAACAATTGTTTTGACGACTCAAATTTGACTCGTATGTTCCAGTGGCCGAACGCTCAGTACTTATTACCTAATCGAGCTCCCGAACTAGGAACAATTTTGCGTGCCATGAGAACATTAAAAATAATTAAATCCGACAACGCAGGAAAAGGAACTCAATTGAAATTATTACTGACTCTGGAAAACAACATAAAGTTATTATTTAAACCACAGTGGTACAAAAGAGATACCATCATTAACGGTCCTGTTTATAAAGGAAAGGACAGGCACAATGCAGAAGTTGTTGCTTTTCATCTTTCTTCTTTGCTGGGATTTAGAAGAGTTCCTATTGCTGCTATTAGAACAAGTACTTTTTAACATTAAGACTATCCTACCAATTAGGTTTTTGTTTTAAAACAAATGCTTTTTTATGAATTTTAGTTAATCTAAACGATGAAATAATCCAAACGGCAACGCCAGAACTGTTAAAAACAATCTTCAAACACAAAAGCAATACTTGCGTTTATGGGGTTTGTCATTATTGCTCAAAAAACGATTCTGTTTGTGGAAATGGAGACATGTTAGAAGGAGCTGTGATCCTATGGTTACCGCAATCATTGAAATTGGTCAAGTATCGACACCCTTGGCAGCGTATGTATAATAATAAAAAACTTGCTCCCTGGGAAACAGATACTGGTTACTGTGAAAAAGTAAATATTGATATCTTAAGAACACTAACACAATCGAACAAAATTTAATGTTCTTGTTGTTACTATTTTGTTTAGGTGAAGAAGTCCAAGATTTATTCACCCAAAACATCTAACAGACTTTTCGACTTGATCGATGCAGCCATTTTTGATTTCTTAATAGACAATGGTGACCGTCATCATTATGAGTTGTACGAAAAAAAATTTAACAACTCAGCAGTTTTGTTGATTGACAATGGAAAGAGTTTGGGGAATCCTTTTGCAGATCATTACGATATTCTTACTCCTTTATACCAATGTTGCATGTAAGTAAACATAACGTGAAAACAGGAAAGAGGGTTTTTAACAATGAACTAAATATTTTAGGATTTATAAATCTACTTGGAACCGTTTAACAATGTTCGGTGGAGGCGCTCTAAGTCTAGCATTGAACAAACTTGTCAACTTCGAATCAGGTTCTGCAAAAGTTTCGCCTTTGCTCACACCAGAACACTTACGAGCTCTGGATCGAAGACTCCTGACTGTTTTTGCAGTTGTCGAGATGTGCATCAAAGAAAAAAAGTTTATCTCGGACGTGATACCAGATCAATAAAAAGACATAAAACAAAAGCAATCATTTGTTATTAATATTTATTCTATAAACAATATCAAACTAACTGTACAGATTTTTAATTTCTCAATCTAACGATAAACGTGATCATCTCCATCGACTAAATTATGATAATCGATCGTACTTCTAAAATCATCCTCAAAAACATAAAAAGATTTTTCTGCAACGTTGATTTTTGTCACAAGTTCGTACTTTGTAGCCAGGGATTTTTTGTCTATTAAAGATTTTCCTGTGTGTGAAAAATCGGTACATTTTGGATGTTGTAAAGGTGCATTGGCAGGAGTTATGATTTTGTACGATCTGCTGGGCGCATGGTAGTAAATCCTGAGGACAGTTTTTGAGAGCATCAGAATCAACATGTATACCAACGGGAACCAAATTGCTATAAAGAAATACATCCACTTGTCGTAATTCTTGATCGTCGTATCGAGGAATTCAAATTCTTCGACGAACCCATGTACGTACATGTACCCCACTCCTACGACCGAAAA
This sequence comes from Telenomus remus, assembly GCA_020615435.1. Classification (NCBI taxonomy): domain Eukaryota; kingdom Metazoa; phylum Arthropoda; class Insecta; order Hymenoptera; family Scelionidae; genus Telenomus; species Telenomus remus. Next base: position 14,455,427 of record CM036338.1, read on the forward strand.
AACTAAAAATACGCGTAAAATCATCAACATTCCTGCATAGCTTAGATATTCTATGTGTTTATAAATTAGTTTGTAATTGTCTGGGATGCTGTCTCTCAGTCTCATATATTTTTCTATCCCTGGGTTGGTTCTGAAAATATCATCGTATGGATTGATGGGGGTTGATGAACAGAACTTGGTTGTTGAAATTTGTCTGACAGAAACACATCCAAAGACATTTTTCACGAGATTGCTCTTGAAACAGGTTCTTATTAATGGCACAAATCCTGAAATAATGTTTTCTATTTAATTTAATCGTTCATTCTATTATTCTATTTATTATTTCGGTACTTTGATATTTGTTTGTTTTTTGTTTTTGCAAAAAATGAAAAGCTTGAGTTTATATGGTTATGAAACTTAGAATTTACCTTTCACTATTTTATTTTGCATTATTTAATCGTGAAACATAATCAGTAACTTTTTATAAACATGTATTTCAAAACTCATTTGTTGATTGAAGTTCATTTGTTCATTGAAATTCAACCAAGATTCACTTAATTGTTATCACTTATATTTAGAAACAACACATGTTTTCCGCTGCACTTCTTGGAAGCAAGTGGCCGTATTATAACCTAAAAGTCAAGCGGGAAATTCAAACTTAGAGAAGAAACCTTATTTTGAAAACAGTAAAATAGTTTTATTTTTCATTACAGGAGCAAATTTTTTTGCAAGTATTGTATCGAAGATTTTATAAAAATATATATCAAAGTATATAGATACATAGATATAAATTTAATATTAAATTTAGAAGAATGTTAAGGACAAGGCAAGGCAAATGATCACTTTCGTTGGTCACAAATTTATGAAAAAAGTTCTAAAAGGTGGACAAATGTGGCTCGTAAAAAAATCTAATAAATAAATCTTCACAGTACGTAATAAGGTAACGAAAACAAATAATTATTGAAATTGTATGAAATATAATACTGACGTGCCGTGTAAAATTAGAATATTGATTAGATTAACAAACGAAATAATACAGGTAAAAACAGCCTTCACACCATGACAGTATGATTGTTCTCGCCTACAATGTCCGAAACTTTGGCTGCCCTTGCAAACTGCAGGAACAGTTGCTCGAGTGTCGCAGAAATTATAGTGTAATCTTCAACAATGCTGTGATTCTCCTTTACAATGTTCAGTGCACTATACATGGCTTTCCACGTCAGTCTGTCGTTTGTAACGTGATAGGTTATTAAACCCTGTGAAAAAATAAATTCAAATTTAATATTCATTATCTATTAGTTGCTTTTTAGTTTACGTAACACAATTGATTCAAATTTACTATATTTTCATCGGAGATTTCGCACGGAAGTCTAGATTCAATTTCACTTTTCAAGTCTCGTAAAGCTTCCTCTGTTCGGTTTGGTTTCAGTTTAATCTGAATATCGAATCCAGCTCCAAACTTTTGTTTCAGTTGTTGACTCGCACCAATGCAGACTAACTCTCCCTTTACCATAATTACAAGCCTATTGCACAACGCCTCACATTCTTCCATGCTAAAATTAAGTATATGATAATTAAACATTTCATATCAAATCTAAATACTAAATGTCTTTCCGAGAATTACTCTAGTTTTGATTTGGAATGTTTACCTGTGCGAGGTAAGAATTATAGACTGACCACTTGTTTGACACGAAGCAATAACTTCCCACAGTGATCTCCTCGCAGCCGGATCAACTCCGGTGGTTGGTTCGTCTAGTAAAACTAAGCTAGGATTTCCTATCATAGCAATAGCAATGTTCAGTCTACGTTTGTTTCCGCCACTGTAAGTACCACTTGGCTTGGTAGCACAAATATGTAATTCTGCAAAAAAAGTACCATATTTACATTATACTTTTGTTGTTTTCAGTTTTATTCAAATAAATTAAGCAATGAGTACGTACTAAGTTTGTCAATCCACTTTTCAACTTCGATATCAATAAAATTTTTTGGGACACCTCGAAGTAAGCCGAAAAGTCGTAAATGATCCTTTGCATTGAGGGTTTCTATTATCGCGGAATGTTGAGGACAGTAACCCATTTGCGAAAGATACTAAGAATTGGAAAAAAAAACACACACACACAATGAATACCAAATTTACTTAGAAAATTGAAAAAGTTATAGTTAAAAATGAACCTCGCTTCGATCAGTATTGATATTCTTCTCTTTCAAAAATAGATTTCCACTGTCCGGCGCCTCCTCTCCAGTAAGCATTCTGAAGGTTGTACTTTTGCCCGCGCCATTTATCCCAAGAAGACCAAAACACTCGCGTTGTCTAATCTTGAAACTAACTTCTTTGACCGCAGACAGTTTTTGGTAACTTTTACTCAACTCGTAAGCCAAGAACAAATTATTGTCAGCACTTGTAGATAAGAAGTTTCCATCCACGGCGTCCTCTTTTTGTTGCTTTGCAAAATTCGACGGAATTTCTAACAATGTTTATCAAGTATTACATTTGATTAAATTTTAATTGAAAATATACAATGCTAAATTCATTCAAGATTCTTACTATTTTTCATCTTGTTTATCTCGACGGCAACTTCATGTTTTTCCAGTTTGACTTGCTCGTCGCTGTTTTCATTCAAACTTTTCGTCTTGAACTTTTTCATTTTAGACATTATTCTGTCGAAGACTTTCATTTCTATTGCAAATAAGATGGCAAAATAGAGGAGTGATGTGCACGCCAAAGACACCACGCACTCTTCTAGAGAGGGATCGTCCTTGAAGTTTCTAAAGTACGGCAGGTGTTTTTTGCAAACTCCATTTGAGCATTCTAAATCTAAAAAATGATAGATGAAAGATGATGAGATTTAAAACCATTCAACTAGAAAAATTAGATCAATTTTTCGGAAAAACATTTTTTGCAATTTACCGCAACATTCGTCTCCTTGTTTGCAAGCAACGTTCATCATATTATTAGGCATATTCCTGCATCGTGCGTTCTGAGCAGCGATGAATGCAAAAGCTGCGTTACCATTAAAGTAGCTCATGTGTGGCAGTAAATAGAAAACTGATTTTTGAAAATTGCGTAAGCCTTTGACTACGTTTTCATTATTGATTAGTTTAATTAAACTTTTCAATATCAATTCGGCGATTGCTATAATGAAAACAGAAGCATTAAGTTTATTCGTTTTTAAAAAAAAATTTTGCATATTTGTGAAATTTTAAAACTTACTCAGACATATAGGCACTTGAACCATGATACTGATGAGCGTGTTTGTCTGTTTTTTGCAGAAGCTAATAATGTACATCAAAGGTAAGGCATTTAGGGCAAACAACATCATAAGTAGCAGTATTATCACTGAAAAAATATTCAATTCAATGAAGTGAACAATTTTCAAGTTAAAATGCGACATTTATGAATAAAAATTTTAATGATAACACGTGCTTACTCAATTCTAGACACAAGTACAAATTTAAACCATTGATTGAATTCATAATCGACATAGCGATGATAGTCAGCAGCGAGGCAATGAAGAAAATGACGAGATCAAAGGCGAACATTGTAAGCCAGTAAACGGTACCGGACACTCCAGTCATTCGCTGTAGATGTTTGATGCCTGTCATGGTCTCTCGTCTGGGGTGTATTAAAAAGAGTGCGATCATGGGAAAAACGAAGCCGGTAAAGATGATAACACGGCCGTAAGCCAAGAACAGCTCTTCTTCTAAAGTCCTGCTCAAGTGCACGGCAGGGAGGGTTCTGGTTGTGGCTACAATCTTATACTCGTCACCGACCAAGCTTTTTAGAATCGCATTGTACATCAAGTTTAAACTTATTGGCAGACTGTATATCGCTGTGTTGGAAAACATAGCAGTCGCTGAGAGGACTTTGTCGCTTTCGTTAAAGTCCGCGGCTACTATCACGTTGTTCATGTAGGTTGTATTGTCACGTTTTGCAAAGTCCAGAAGAGCTGAATAAAAATGACCAAAATTATTCATCTGCTTTCATTTTCAATTTCAATTCCTTCAAGTAGTGAAAAATTTTTGATAAAAAATTTGCATTCTTACCAGAAACCAAAGTTTCATTCGAACCAATAGCGTGTGTACTGCCGCTTTGCTGTTCAACTATTGAAGTGTACTTTTCACCGTAAGAATCAGGTTTTGCAGAGAAATATGCTTGTGGACTTCTGTACATTGATAAATCAATGGAAACTTCGTCCTCTACTACAGTTGGGAAACTGAAGTTCATCATGAATACCACGCCGATGAGAGGTAGAATCATCTAATACGAAAAATTAGAAATATTAATTTACATTAGTGTATTGCCGTTTTTTGTTTGTTTGTTTTTTTTATGGCGAAATAATAGCTTACAATGCAAGCAAGTATGCCAATATTTTTTCTAGTGTAAGTAAACTTTTTAGCAAGCAATGCGCTGATTCTTTGATTTCGAAGTTTAGTTCCAGTGATTTTGCGAGGAGCTTCAAGTAGATTCAGACGATGGTCGACTGAATCTTCTGGTTCTATTGTTACCCTAAAACAAGAAAATGTTTGTTTACTACACTGAAAAGGGGAACATGTTTAAAAATACATAAAAAACTGTTTGTTACTTTAAAAATACTTGTTCCAGAGTGATAAGTGAAACACTCATGCCAGTTATTCCTAAAGACTTTTTCTTAGACTCAATATTGTCCAATGCATCTGGTAATTCATCTGTATAAGGTACACTCAAAATCAACCTAGCACCATCGTAATTGATAAGTTGCGCTCGTTCACCAAGCAGTTTTCGAACGTTTTCTGAGTCACAATTGGGGTTGGTTGAAAGTGTGACTTCCATGTTACCTTGGCCTAAGGCAACAATTTTTGTATTAGCAACATCTCTAATTGAATAAAACTTTCAGATATTTTGGATGAATTCACGTTTTCTTGGTTACCATAAATTCTTTTCAAAAACATAGAGGTTCCGTGACATCTCAACAAGCCTGAATGAATGATAGCAATTCTGTCGCCAAGAATGTCTGCTTCTTCCATGTTGTGAGTACTTATGACGATTGTCTTTTCTTCTCTCATGCTCTGCAAAATCAACAATTCATTTTCGAACCTTAGAACCTTTAAGATTTTTAAGTTGATGCAAATGTAAGTATTGATCAATTACCAAAATGATATCCCACGTATCTCTCCGACTTTCAGGATCCATACCAGATGTTGGTTCGTCCAAAATCAAAGTCTATAAGTAACAATTAAGTAATTAGGTTTGCAGAAATTATTTTCGAGTCAATTATGAATTAATGTCTAAAAATTTACATTAGCGTTTCCTATCAAGGCCATTCCCAGACAAACTCGTCTCTTCTGACCACCAGAAAGCTGTGCTGGCAGCGAATTGCGTTTTGCAGATAAATTGAGCTTTACAAGTAAATGGTCTATGTCGCGTTTGATTTCATTCTTGTTTTTGTCCTTTCTTTTCAACTGCAAAATCAAATTCTTAATTCAATTTTGTATTTTACTTTTATGTGACAAATAGCATGCATTCCCCCGTTAGGGACCGCATGACCTTGACGAAGTGACCCGGTCATGTTTTGGGTCGGGTACGGGGGCTTAGCCAGGGTGATCCTCCCCTATCTCGTGGTGCTTGTCGTTTACCTTGGAGGATCTCTCATCTTTGTCCCAGCTTTTGAGGCCGCTGGAGGAGGTGCACTCGTTTTGCAGATGGTGCGGAGAAGAGGAGGAAACACCTTTCCACGTACTGGGGCAATGTTGGACGTAGATTGCCACCAGACATAGAGTTTTAGGATTGGGCGGACCACAAGACCTCGTCGTTGGTATGGAGGCTTAGCAGCCGGGCTTGCTCGACCCGCTTTTCGCTGTGCAAGCCCACCCGTGATGTGTGAATGAAGTCGGTATCCCCTAAAAACGGGCTAGGCCGAAGGTGTGTGTTGGTTCTCTCTATAAACGGGCTCTCCATGAATCGGGACCTCGCGAGGGGTCAGGTGAACGGCACGGATGGGCGTGTGGAGCGATCTGCGGGTCACCCTTACTGTGCACGGTCGGGATTTCGCTCGTCATCGAGGCTCAGGTGTCGAGTGAGCCCTGGGGGGTCAGTTAGCTAGTCCGGTGGCAACCAAGAAGTGGTCCACGCAATGTGTTGCGGCCGCAGGCACATCGGACGTGAACTTCTTCTGGTCTTGGAGCCTCAGGACTGGTATTTCATGCGCCCCCAATCTAAGGTGTGTAGATACCGCGCCGAGAGATGCATGGCACAGGGGGAGCTGTGTCGCGATCGGTTCCCTAAGGATACAGGGCGACCTCCCTTTGTAATTAGCCTTATGTATGCGGGGCTCTGCGTGGGTGGACCTTCTTTTCCCTAGCGAATTGGAATAAAACGACTATCCCCACAATGTGATAAATGTGGGTTGAACTCAGAAGAAACATTAATACACTTTCTCTGTGAATGTCCAGCGCTGATCCAACAGCGAAGAAAATCGTTTGGTCCAGCCATAGTTGAACCAGAAGAAATTAAGAACTTCAGTGTAAAACAAATCCTGAGGTTCAGTGCAGCAGCTGGGTATAATAACCACTGAAATTGAAGCAGGGATAGAGTACAAGGGTCTTATAGGCTGAGTGCTCTGAACCATTGCCTCGATGCGAACTGCTCGAGCAAGGCCTGCTCTCTCTTATACCATAGAGTTTTAGGATCAGGGAAATTAACACCTGAAATAGTTAGTGCACTGGGACCGAGGCAAATACTTGATGACTTTTGTCAAGCTATATACAACTCGATCTCTGTGCTTAGTTTGAGGGTTTAAAGTACAATGGTTTCTGGCTAAGCGCTCCTCTGTGTGTTTTAACCGGACCCTCCTTTTCTTATTACTATTACTATTACTATTACTATTACTATTACTATTATTATTATTATTATTATTATTATTATTATTATTATTATTATTATTATTATTAAGTGACAGATAAAACAATAAATTACCAATCCGAAGAACAGCAACTGTTCGAAAACACTTAGATCTGGGAAAAGAATGTCGTCCTGAGGACAAAGTCCCAAGTCATTCATTATTGAGTCAAGATCCTTACTTATGTTTTTTCCGTTTATAAGGACGGTTCCGTCAGTTGGACTTATCATCCCTAAGAAAAATTTCAAGGAATCGGATAACAAATATTAAATAGAAAAAAGTTATTGTATAAGGTTCCCAAAATTATATATATATACCAGTTAGAATAGACATCATTGTAGTTTTTCCTGCCCCATTGTGACCAAGCAGAGCTGTGATCTGACCTTTATGAAAGTCTATCGAAACTCCTTTCAAAGCGTCAACAGAGCACTGTAAATTTCAAATATAAAATCATTCCATAATCATTTCAAAATTATTACTAAAGAATAAATGTGTACTCTTACAGATTTATTGAACAAGCTTGTGCAATAAGTCTTTTTTAAATTACGAATCTCGATTCCAGCGATGCTAGAATCAGAAACTGGTTCAAAAGGTTCACTGGTATTGGTGTACCGAAGAGGAGATACACTAGTAGCTGTATTAATTTTGTTTCTTCGGAACGACTGAAACCAAATTTTCAAACATGTATTCACCAATGTTACCATAAATCAAACAAACATTTTAGAAATAAATTTTTACCTCCAGAAAATACAACATGTGTTTCTTTACGCCATATTTTCCAGGTTTCACCGCATAAATATAAAGTGTCAAATAGAAATGCAATACAGTTCCTATAATCGAGAATATCATTATCATGCCCACGCTTCCGGATACATTGTAAGTCTGATCGGCCACAAAAAATAAATTGTTCCACTGAATTCCAGTCACTATAAGTCAAGCACAAAGATTATTCTCTCGCATTATTTCAAATAAAATTAGTCTCATTGTGATTTCAATAAATTCCGTGTCTTTCAATTACATTTGCTCTCATAAAGATTAACTTCCTCGAAAGCTCGAAACAGCAAAATACTAGGAAAGAATACTCCAACATAAGGCGTGTATTTGGTAAAGCTCGTCCAAGCAGTGTATTTCAGTATCAGCGACGAGCAGATGTACGCAATCATTATTCCCGACGACATGAAAATGGCTGCAAAATAAATTTGATTTATTAACATTTGTTTGTTGATGTAAATTGTTTATGATTCATAGTAGCCAACTCACGCTTGGAAAAATAGGAAGTGACATGCATGCCGAACATTAGCAGATGCGACATGTGGAGAAAAAGAAAGAGCCAGAATAGGAAACCGTTGCTGTAGTACAGAAACGGGTAAACTTTTGACGAAAACGTAATTTTAAACAGTATAACCACTGGTGATATATACAAAACGCTGAACAAAAGTCCACTCGTAAGCCAGCTCAGCAGATTCCAACTTGTTTTCACTCCGTTCATTGCCATCAGGACCTGCAAAAAAAACAATAAATTATTATTTGATACATTTGTTATTTACTTAGAGAAGTAATTCCTTTTAATAACTACCGAAAATAATATTTTAATGCTTTAATTTCATAATACCACTTTCTTACTCACATTCACACCGATAAATTTCTCACTAGCAGCGAAATTCGACTCCGTAAACAGTGGAATCAGCAGTGCAATCGATGCAATAAAGCTGACAAAAGCTCTGATAACAATATCGTTTGGATCAATCTGAATATATGGTGGAGAAGGCATCTGTTGCGTATAAACCTACAAATAAAAATAAAGAAGATAATCTGTTCTACAAGTTGCATTAAAATAATAAGGAACCAAATGAAAATTTTACCTCAGTATCAATGCCCGATTGTTTATCTACGTGTCTTTCAATAAATTCCATATTCAAACAATGTTGCAGTTGGATGAACGGGGTGTCAAATTCAAACATCATGAAGTTTATTATTTCCGCCATGCCTGGGGTAATAAACAACGCATGCGGCATCGATTTTTGAGTACGAAGAACATAGTCATAGACTTTTGAATCAGATTTACTCTGAAATAGAATCATAACGACTTTGTCTGGATTTTCAGTGTTTTGTTCCAGCGTGTATGTGCTCAGTGCGTCTTGTTCTGTTAAAAATTCCTTAAGAGCTGAAACCAAACCCAAAACTTATCGCCTGCCTATCGAAGAAATTGCCTTAAAATAATTAAATCATCGTGTATTGAAAGATACCAGAATCAGGAAGACCTAAACAAGTCCTAACATAAGTCATAATTTCCCGAGAATGAATATCTTGATATACATAATAAAGTTGGATTTGTTTGCTAATTTGCAGTTTGATGTCCATGCTCTGTTTTTCATGGATGGTGTCATTGGTAACAGGTTGTGGCTGCGTGGCAGCGGAATCTCTTATAGCCTGGGCAAACAGAAAGAGCCCAATTGGAATCAAAATCTGCACGAAAATTGCTGTTTTCCAGTGCCTCTTGCGAATCAACAAGTTTTTGTACATCAGCAGGCAAAAGACCTGCCACCTTTTCTTTATCTTTGACATTTTGTTTAGTGGTTGTAGTACCGCTCATAAGTCACCTGAAACGCCGTTATACATGGATTAGTTAAAATCCTTGAATTTCAAGTTGTAAGTCAAAAGGTTCGATATTCTGATATCAATAATTCAACGCCAACTGTACAGGTTGGCAGGTACGTGTAAAGTAATTAAGTGAAACTAATACTTTTTCTTTGAAAAGCTTATGACATTGTTGTTTTTATACAAAATTAAATACATATACAATATCATATCAACTCTTGCAATCTCATGATAATATTGGCAATATTGTTACGTTCAGTTTTGTTTTTATTGCTTGTCTTTGTAAATTAAAACTTTGAAATAAGATTGTTCAAGGGCATAGTTGAAAATTGATTTTTGTTTGCAATTATTGTAATTGGATAGGGGAAACATGCAGAGAACATACAGGAAGTTATGCGAAAAACGCTAGTAACATTATTATGAAAAATTAATTGATCATGTAATTCATTTTTACTCACAAATTTTGTCGGATTTCCGGCACCGTCAAACATATTGTTTGTACAATAATTTTGTACACGCCGTGTGAAAAATATTGTCATTGTTATCATGCGTGTCACCAATACATCCTTTCACTGAATAAACAATTGGGCGAAGAAACAAACGGAAGTAGTTTGTCGTGTTGTTTTTCTTTGTTGTTTTGATTAAGCTCATTAACGAACTCTTTGAAATAACGAAAATAGATCAAATTCAGAACGACCTGACAACAATTTTTGCTTGTCAATTGACAAACAAGCTCTGAGTCCCACGATCCTTGCTGTCACTTTTACACTATATCCACTATGACTGACGGCGCACGCGCATTTATTATACTTTTACCGTTCACGGTAGCACTCACATTGTTTCATGATATACATTTTCAATGCAGAATGCGTTTGTTGGCGTGATCTTTGGTATGACAACTCTTGCCAACTAATAATTAACGATAAAACTTTGTTCTTGGATTGAGGAAGAAAGTCAAAGGTATATGTAATTCAAACCAAATTGATTTCATCCAATACAATTATAATAACCTCAAAATAGCATCAAATATTATTATTGATGAAAATTAGTCAAAAGATGAATGCATATTTGTATTATTTGTTCTTAATTTAAATGTTCTTTACAGATGAATGCCTCAATTTTGAGGTTAAGATTGATTAAAAATTTGCAATGTGCAAAATTTAGCACAAAAAAACAGTTGCCAGCACATTTGGTAGCGTTCATGGAAAATGCAGACATGGCAGTGGCCTGGCACCCGGAACCGCAAATTCCGTACGAGTATACGAAACCTCTACCAGTCGAGGAGGAAAGCCCGTTGGAATCATTTTTAAAAGTTGGTGAAAAAGATACAAAGGAGGTTTTTAAACAAATGAAACCTGAGGTTGTGATTGAAAAATTAGCCGAGATCACATACACTACGAAACATAGGTGGTATCCAAGACCAAGAGATAAGCGAGCCAAAGATACAAAGCCAGATAGGCCGTATTTATAAACAAAATTGTGTAAATATTCATTGAAAAAAGTAAATAAAGTGTGTTTGTGACATATTCATTATTATGGTTTCTTTTATTTCCGATTCTTCATAAATATATACAATTTTATAGTTGAATTAAATAAAATTTTTAAACAAAATATTAACTAAATATTTTCTGGGAATAGTTGTCGTTCGCCCTCGAAGCAAAAAATCTGCATAGCCTTGTACAAGAGCGACTTGCCCAGTTTTCGTTTCTTGTTAGAAGGCCACAAGTTGGCCGGTCCATAATACTCCCCATGTTTACAGTTGGCCAAACTTGACAAACCAAGTGTTTCGATCAATAGAGCCTCTCTTGTATAAGCCTCAACGGGGATGGTATTCTGAAACACATGCAAAGCCAAAACTCCTTGTCCCTCGTTCCAGATGTCTACAATTCTTTTGCACTTGCTGCTCATCTCTGGCACTTTGCTCCTCGAAGTCCAAGTATGAAAAGCGTCATAGAGATGTGCATACGGTCGTGACCGTTTTCCTTTTCCTACATAAAAAATAGCCGACAAAAAAGTTTCCCATTTCTCATGTTCTGTCAGCTGACAGGCTCGACGAGGAAGATCTTTTGTAATTCTTGGATCTAGCAGCAGATAATTGAACGAGTTTTTGGACGTTCCCTCGCGCCAGCGTCGATTTGGATCAGGTCTTATGAACTCGCATTGCATCTCCTCTTCTAACTGTTGGTATTCTGAAATCCGTTGGGTGATGTCTAAGAGTAACAATTCTTTCCTACAAGTGTCGTTGTTTCGGGTCCTAATTTTCAGCTTCGAAAATCCTTCACAGATTTCGTCTTTAGGTTTTGAAGCGGAGTTTGCAGTTCTAACTGTGCACTTGCGAATGTACTTTTGATTGTCTCCTGATAATTTTTTTAGTCTTTTCAAATAAACACCGTAGGTTTCGGTGGTTATTGGGCCGGGGTTCTGACCGTGTTCTATAAGGCGCTGTCGTAAAAGCATTGGGGGTGGATCCAATTTGTCCTTTGAGTTTGGCAGTGGATACCACATGTCTGCGAAAAATATGTATACGAAAAATTGTTTTATCTTATTTCAAAGTATTAACTGGTTTTGAATTATTATCATTACCTGGTTTGCAGGAATAGAATGACGTGTTGTCACTGAAAATTTCCCTGAAAAAGAAAATTTTCTAACTTTATGAAACAGTTTTTAATTATTCTTTAATTTCATTTAGTTTTGAAAATGTACCCTTGTGCTGGAGTGCACAACCGTCGTTCTATCAATGTGACTTTCTCTTCGTTATCAGAGTACTTGTATTCCTCATCAATTACTATCCTCTTGTCAAGCATACCTTTATTATACATTGTCAAGTGTTGATCAATCGAATATATACAGTGAGGATTTATTTTGGAACCATTCGATGTTGCTTTACCGTTTCCTTGAAAATCATTCTCTGAGCTCAAAGAAGCAAGAACTTCGTTATTTCTCAAACGATACAGCAAATTGTCAAAATCCGAAACGCTATGAGATTCTTCATCAGTCTTCAGTAATTGTGAGTTATTCATGCTGTTGTCACAGGAAATCAAACTGTGACTCAGCTCGTTATCAATGTTATGCAAGCTGATGGCGTTATCACTGACATTTTTTAATTTGGCTTCCATTGTGTCAAGATTGTTCGATTGACGCTTGGCTTGAGTCACGTAAGTAAAAATACTCTTCCAGCTGTCGTTAGAGTGATAGTTTGATGAATGATTAGAAACTGATTTCTTAAAAATGAGCTCCAATTCTTGTTTGACGTTTTCATCGTCTTTTATGCAGATGCATTCTCTCACATCTGGGGTGTACTCTGCTATCATATGTCCGTCATCTAAGATCACTCTTTCTAAAATACATCCATAATTTTTATGTTATATGCTTTAAAAGATAGATTATCAAAACAAGTTTGAATTTGTCCATAATTTTAATTTAGTATACCAAGACTCATCTCGTAATTTGATTCCTCTTCTTTATTGGTCTGCGATACCTTACAATAATCGTACAATATATTTACAATATTGTGGTATTTATTTTCCAGTGCATAATGAAAGCAACTTCGTCCATTAGTATCAAGAACAAATGGGTCCCCACCATTGTTCAACAACAATTTTAGTACGTCAATATTTTGTTTTGTAATAGATAGGTGCAAGGGTGTGATTCCCTCTTTGGTCCTAAAAACATAAATAATAACATGAAATCTCAAATTTCTATCATATAAATTGCGTTTTTTAAATGTTTTCAAATAAGACAATGACAATAGCGAGAACAAATTGAAAAAAGTACTATTGTTTTAATCGTCTTACTGCACATTAGGATTTCCGCCATGCTGCAAAATCAGTTTGATTGCTTCCACCGAAAATGTTTCAGACTTGTCCTTAACAGCTGCATGAATAGGAGTCGTTCCAATGCTCGGAATGTAAACATTTGGATCCGCATGTTTTATTTTTAACAAAGTGGATAATTGTCTATAACGTATATGCACGTTTGTGTAATTAATTTATTAACGTTTTCATTTCAGTTCTAAATGTGAATTTGAAAGTAGTTTTATTGGTTATTTCCTTCTTACTTTAAATTTTTGTCTTCAATACTGTCATAAAGAGAAGACGCGAGATAAAGGTTGCTCTTTTCTTTTGGCGAGAAGAATGCTCCGTTCATTTCTGTTTTCGATGGTTCCCTTTTTCACATTTCACAGTACTGTTTACCTATATATATATAAAAAAATGATTTCGTCTGTGTGTTGTGATATTTGAAATGTCGTTTGTAAACAAACCGGCGTTGTAGATGGCAGCACTTCTCGAGCAAATAGGAAGAGATAAGGTAAGAAAGTGACAGAGTAAAAAAATATACATACATGATAAAATCCAAATCAAATCCTATTGAGTGGCAATAAATGCAAACAAATGTTGTTATTAAATGAATATTGTTCTAGCACTAATAAACGTTACATATTATATTTTAAATCAGATATACATATAGCTGTACAATTTGCGTATGTTTTGTATATATATGAAAGAGATTATAATAATTATGGCTTTTTCTTCAAGATTTTATCATCAGAGAGTATAAAAAATAGAAATCAGAACAATAACTTTGCAAATCATTTAAAATGCATCCTTCATTGTTCGCAAGGCAGCCATCACATCGATAGGATCCGTCTTGCCGACCCGTTGCATCACTTCTGGTGCAGTAACTCGCATAAAAACGTTTGTTAGTTTCTCCTCAGCAATAGTTCCAGGTACACTTGTGTAAGTTTGTCCTGATTTTTTTATTTGCGATATTTTATCCAATTTTTCAGATATGTTTTTGTTATTCGGTTCGATTGTCAAGCAGAATTGCAAATTTTTCTGGGTGTACTCATGTCCACAGTAAACATTCTGTACAACACAAACAAAAAAGCAATGAAACATTGTATTTTTTGCATAATAAATAATGAAAAGCACAAATGTAGTATTACTGTTTCATCAGGGAGTTTTGCCAAAATTTCATTCAAATTTTGGTTCATCTGATCAGCATTTCCCTCAAAAAACCGTCCACAACCAGCCAAAAACAATGTATCGCCTGAAAGCAACAGAGACAAAAGAATGAGTAAACGGAGAATGAATTTTCTATACGATTCATTTGAATGTAAAGATCAAAAACCTGTGAAAACTGCTTTTTCGTTCTGCGCATCAATGTAGTAACAAATATGTCCCTTCGTATGACAAGGCGTTGAAAAGCAATTGATCGCCAGGTTACCGAGCTTGATAACGTCACCGTCCTTGACAATATTAGTTAATGCCAGTACCCTGTCATCACCTCCATAGATTTGAATACTGGGAAACATTTTTTTCACCTCTTCGTTGCCACCGGCATGGTCCCAATGATGGTGAGTTGTAAGAACCGTTGTCAATTCTGCATTTGTCTTTTTTAGAATTTCTGGGATCACTGAGGGATTCACTGGGTCTACCATCGCTGCCTTGTTTGTTGACTTGTCTATAATCTGTCAAACAATCGCTTTCGTATTATACAAATTGGAGAAGTGCAAAAAAATTAAGAAAAACGTTTTACCAAGTACATATAATTATCGTCCAGAGCATTTAAAGTAACGACATCCATGGTTGCTGAACTGTTTTGTGTCGTACCAACCCAACGTAATCCTAGATAACCGTAACGAGCGGCAGTGTGTGCTATAAAATAATAATGACAACACGCTTACGCATAAATTAATTTACTATTAGTTTCTATGATTAATGATTTGATATCAACTTTCAATAGCATTATTGACATTCCACTTATATATTAAGTTCTTTTACATATATTAAAAGAAAATATTACCATTGGAAATTGAAAAAAAAAATCAAAAACTTTATGCAAAAGTTGCAAAATAATATGTTGATGATGTCTAACTTACCGTAAGTGAAAGCTCGAGAAGCTAGGAAAGCCACCGAAGTCACCACATGAAACATTTCCAGACCTCATCCACTTGTAATCGTATCCTTCCTTGTATACTTTTATTTATTTGTTCTTGAATCGTTCACAAAGACAATAAGAATGATAACTTGATTTATTACGTTTTAGTGTTGTTTTCTTCCGTGTTTCTTCCCTACTCTTCAAATGCTTATAAAACGAACCACTAGACGTCTCTGTTGTTAATAAAAAGCTCCATCTGTTAATGCGACGATAAAACGCCGAATGAAGATGTGTTGGAGTAACCTCTAAAAAGGCTGCGATCGAAAGGCTGCTTGTGTGTCTCCTGTATACGTGTCGTGTTGAAGAGGCCAGGGTGTTGTGAGAGTTGGAGTCAAACTGACGTTTATCAACAATTGGCCAGCGTTCATGTTGAAAAATCCGTATACTTGTTGGTTCCGTTTTCAGAACACCTCGTAAATTTATGGAATGCTGTTTTCACCAGGATTACGCTAAGACTTGTCATCTCACACGCTAATAAGGACGACATTCTGCCGGCACAACAGTCATGATGCGACGTGCCACCAACTTTCTCATCTTTCTCTCGATGTTGAATTTGCTGTCGTACATCCAAGCTGATGAGCACAGTCATGTCGTAAGTTTACGTTATTTTCTATCATTTGCGAATTTGTTTTTTCCCTTTTTCGATACCTTACTGTGTTACAAGCGACAGTTTTCTCTAGCTTGCGTGTAATATCAATTTCTTCTATTTTGAACATAGATGTATAGCATTCCCTTGTGGGCAGATGAGGGTGTTAATAACTGTTTTTAAGTTGAAATTGTTTCTGAATTGAAAATAATGTTGAATTAATCAATTCTACTTTGTGATTTGGATTGCTGCAGTACAAAGTCAACGACGAAGTTATTTTATGGATGAGCACCGTAGGGCCCTACCATAATAGACAAGAAACATATTCATATTATTCCTTACCATTTTGTCGGGGTGATAAGGATGTTATTAATCATTATCATGAGACTCTCTCTGAAGCTCTTCAAGGTATCGAGTTGATTCACAGTGGATTGGAAATCAATTTTAGAGGTATAGTCCAATGTTTTGCTAAAAATAAAGATTCAAAATGTTTTTCTTTTGTTTTCAAATAAAATTATTTTGAAAACACATTTATTTGCAGTGGATGTTCCGAAAAAAGAATATTGTAAAGTTAATATGACCGAGGCAGCTCAGAAAGCGTTTGTTTACGCTGTGAAAAATCAGTATTGGTATCAGATGTACATGGACGACTTACCAATTTGGGGTATTTTTTTACATTTGTATAGTAATTTTGAATAAATTTTATTCGAGAAAGTGTGAGGAATAAAAAAATTTACATTATAATTTTTGCAGGAGTTGTCGGTTTACCCAAAGAACACGACGGAGTCGTATCATACTACATTTGGACTCACAAGAAAATAGATATTGGTTTTAATGGCAACCGAATAGTCGATGTCAATTTAACAAATGAAAATGAACGTAAATTGAAACTCGGTGAGAAGATACCCTTCACCTACGAAGTCAATTGGAAGAAAAGCGACATGAAATTCGAGGATAGATTTGACAAGTACCTCGATCCGAATTTTTTCCAACACAGAGTACGAAATACATTTAATTCTTACTCCGTTTACACCTACGAAGGATGTTACTCAACAGAACATGTCTTATTAAACGCTTTTTCTTTAGATACACTGGTTCAGCATTTTCAACAGCTTTATGATGGTTATTTTCCTAGTCGGTCTTGTGTCAATGATTCTTATGCGTACGTTGCGAAAAGATTATGCAAGATACAGTCGCGATGAGGAAATGGATGATATGGAAAGGGACTTGGGCGATGAGTACGGTTGGAAACAAGTTCATGGCGATGTGTTTAGGCCTGCAAGCTACCCTTTGTTGTTCTCGGCGCTCATTGGTGCTGGCCATCAGGTAATTTGAAAAAAGAAAAACAAATATAACTATAAAAACTGCCAACATCAGATGTCATTTCGAATTGGTGTATTTTCAAGATAAAACAACTTGTATCATACTTTTTATCACCTGTTTACTTTGATTTTTGCAAAAAATGGAACGTTACAATGCAAAAAAGTGTTCGAAGGTCGACAGCATCTGATTGTAATATGTACGAAAGGAAACGTTTTTAGTTTTAACAATTGAAATTTTTAAATTCTATCTGTTGTTTCATAGATTGTTTTTTATCTTTCAGGTAACGGTCGTTGTACTTAGTGTAATCATCTTTGCGATTCTGGGTGAACTTTACACCGAGCGAGGATCGATGCTTTCCACTGCAATATTCGTTTATGCAATTACGTCGCCGGTAAACGGATATTCAGGTGGTGGTCTCTATGCCAGGATGGGGGGCAGAGTTTGGATCAAACAAATGTTGGTCAGCGCTTTCTTGCTGCCTGCAATGGTTTGCGGTAGTGCATTCTTTATCAACTTTATCGCAATGTATTACCACGCAAGTCGTGCCATCCCATTCTCGTCTATGGTAATCGATACAACTTGATTTATTTTTCACGAATGCTCAAATTCAAACAAAAATAACAAATGAAACGTTCTTACAGGTCGCTGTCACTTGCATCTGTATATTTGTCATACTGCCATTGACTTTAGTTGGAACCGTTCTTGGAAGAAACCTTGCCGGCACACCCGATGCACCCTGCAGAGTAAATGCAGTTCCTCGACCCATTCCCGAAAAGAAATGGTTCATGGAACCACTTATTATCATTATGTTAGGAGGCATATTACCATTCGGATCTATTTTCATCGAAATGTAAGATCACAATTGGAATGATTTTGTCTTGTGACAACAATTCAAAGATGTTGAATGATGATGTTTTTGTGTGTTACTTTAGGTACTTTATTTTCACGTCGTTTTGGGCATACAAGATTTACTACGTTTACGGATTTATGTTGCTAGTTTTTGTTATTTTAATTGTAGTGACCGTTTGTGTGACAATTGTTTGTACCTACTTTTTGCTGAACGCCGAAGATTACAGATGGTAAAAAAGTTTTCAGTACATCAAATGAAATTAACGTAATGATGATTGAGGAAATTAAATAAAAATGTTTTTTTTCAGGCAATGGACAAGCTTTTTAGCAGCTGCTTCCACTTCCGGTTATGTCTACGTGTACTCGTTTTATTACTTCTTTTTCAAAACTAAGTAAGTAGATTATTTTTCGAAAATCAGTTTTAAAATAACAAGAAACTGCTATAATATGTTTTTTCGTTTCAGAATGTACGGTTTGTTCCAAACAGCCTTCTACTTTGGTTACATGGCATTATTCAGTTTAGCGCTAGGGATAATGTGTGGCACAGTGGGGTACATCGGTACTAATGCGTTTGTACGCAAGATATATTCGACAGTTAAAATCGATTAAAATAGCTATTCTGACTGTGAGGGCACACTTTTTAACGTAAACGTTTTGCCATCGTGTGCTAATTCCAACTTTCGCATTGCAATTGGGCAAGTGCACAAAGGTAACGCGGTGCGTGCGAGAAAACCAACGGAAGTGTCAATGTCTTCTTCCACGGTCTATCCTCAGTACACAGAACAATCAACAAACTGAACTAGTCAGACAGTTCTTTCCGATGTACTTTAATTATTGACACTGCGTGAGTTGGCGCACGATATCGCAATCATAGTTCAAGTTGTACAGATTTTTTTACCACTTTTATTATTTACGTCGGTTGTCTACCGGTAAATCAAAATTTGAGCAAAAATACAGCTTGACTGAAGTGGACACGTAGAACGTAATAATAAAATGATGTAAATTAAGTTAAAAAAGTGCTGTATTTTCTCTTGGATTTTTTTCTCCTGGTTTAGACGAATTTAATGTACTACTGAGTGCTGAAAATGAACTCGTTTCTGACAACGTTGACGTGACTTTTCTTCGGCATTGGTTATATGAAACACTTGCAATTCATTTATTCATTTTGGATGCTCCAAAAGATAACAAAAATGATTCTTTTGTCGTAGGATGATTTGTCGCTGACTGAATTTTGAATACTGTAACGAATATTGTATATTACGAGAAACAAAAAACTGTCTTTTTTCGCGCATGAATGGTCAGGCCAAAGTCGATATTTGTGACTACTGTATAAACGAAACATGAAGCGTAGCAAGCGTATCTTATTATTGTACTGTGGAAAAATTCAAGTCCAACTGTGAATTACGCTAAAATATCGAAGAAAAGAACATATGCGATCGTATGAACGCTTTTGTTATGTCCATTTGGTAATGATAGTCCAATGCATGTTTTAAATCTGCCGTTGGTTTTGAATCAAGGATGACAGTTTTTGTCTATTGAGCGATATTTTTTAATTTGTATCAAATTCTTTTAAAATCATTTATGTTGAACGAAATTTTAAAAAAAAGTGAATTCAAAGACATAGGAATATGGCAAAAATTTTTACATTAGTCGCGTAAATAGTTATACTTTTGTAAATATATGTAGTGTATGTATACATTAAAATGATAATTTATAATGAAAAGCAATTTTTATTATCACTCTTTGATGTAGTACAAAATTCGTAGTTGAAACAAATACTTGGATATCATAGATTCATCAACAATATTTCTCATGAGTATACCAAACATTCAACGTATACCTTTAGTAGTACAAAAATAGTGATCGCTTAAAGGTAAAATTATTTGTTGATTCGCAAACACTTTATAAAGAGTTGGATTCTTATGATTCCCTTACTTTTTTTTTATACAAAGTTGTATAAAACTTGAAGTATTTAATGGTAAGTATAAAAATAGACTTCAAAATCATGAATTATGCAATAGAGTCAGTGAGTCTGCTAACGAGTCAATACAAAAATGTATGATTGTGCGTTACCAAAAACACTTAATTACTAAAGAAAAGTGTAAATGCTGGTGTCAAATACATACAGTTAATTGAAGTTGATATGATTTAATAATGAAGTGTCTTTTCGTAATGTAAAATAATTTTAAAATGAATAAGAATTCAAGTTCTGTTACGTGAGAAGACTTTGAACAATTTACAGTTTGGTTTTTTACCTAACTTTAAATAACTAATACATGCAAATTTTTCTGTGATATTCATATAAAAAACCTTGTTCTCCCTTGAAATTTCAACGTTATTCATCATATCAGAAGATGTACTTATTAAAAATGAAACTCTTTTCATTCAATGTCAACACTTATCTCCGCAGTCAGTTTTTTTAAACATCACTTGGATCAAAAATATATTTTGGCATGCTGGCTGTATATTGCGACTGGCAATTTTACGTTATGCATGCCTCGACAGTTTTTTTTACAGCATCTCGAGCATACGGTATGTAAGATAACGAATACCACGTCATTGACAAAAATTGTATAACGATGAATAAGAGTGTCAGTCCGGCTTTCTTGAACTGAAAAATAATTTTAGATGTTCTTTATCAGTTAAAAAACAGAGATTGACATTTTGCATTGTTGTATTACTTACATGCAACGCGGAAACCAGTGTCATAATTATTGAGATGATCACCAAGATTGTCGCAATATACCTTGTTGCAGCGAACATTCTTTTCACCTGATTGACTGGTCCCATCAAGAAGCATGTACTGAAATTGGAGCAAAATAGTTAGTTTGACGATCAATCAATCGCAAATGGCGTGTTTCATAAGTTTACCTACCTCGCTATGGATAATAAACTTCCTATAGTATACAAAACGCCAAACATTTTGATTCCTCCGAGATAAAACGCAAACGATCCAAGAAACGAAAAAAGAATGCCTATTACAAAACATATTGCAAAACCTTTGATTCTTGTAGACCACGATAAACTGTTATTGTCCATGACCTAAGAACACAAAAAATGAATATAATAAAATTAATTCGTCTTGAATTTTGTGATTAACGTTGAACAAAACCGGACAGATTTTTGTTATTATAAGAAACATACCACAAAATCCATATCGGTCTAGCAGCATTCAAGTAGAAATATGAATATAATGAATGAATAGAGAAGTGTGTGCATTTTTTGTACACAATTCAAAACAATGTTTGATATTTACCTGCGTTATGATGCCACTTTCCTCGTCAGATTGATCGTTTCCATTTAAAGCTCTCCGAAGTTTTTCCATTGTGAGTGCAAAGCTTATAAAAAGCCCGTAGGATTATGAAAGTCTGTAAAAATGATTCATATATTATTGTATTTGTTTCAACGTAAACTAATAGATACATTGAATCGCTGATAATGTTCTCAAAATTTGGAGTGTACTTTGGTTAATACTGATGTCTGATGTATCACGAGTATGAATATCATTGGATCCCCGAAATACTGCTTTGGGTAAACATCTTGAATCCAAATATTAAAATAGTTGAAACATACTTTTCAATTAATATTTGACTGTGTTGTTTTAACAACAGAGGTTAAACAAGTTGATAACACACAGGCTAAACACATGTTTGGATCGACATATAAGATCATTTCGGAATGATGTATGTGTTGTAAATCAAGTTATATAGGAAAAGCAAGAATAGAGGACCATAAGATGAGGCAATGAAAAACTTACTTTGACGTGATAGAATGATACAATGTTATTATAATATGTTTAGCAGTCGAGTTTTTGTAGGTTTGAGCATTTGTAATGGTAGTGATCTGAAGATGGCGTTGGAGCAAACGGCGGCGCTTTTTTATTACACTACTTTTACTACTATATGCCTTATGTAAGCAGGCATAGGAAAAACTCACACGATAAGCAAAAGCTTTTAGATTACTTAAAGAATGCCTCATACGAATGTCAAAATATTTTAAAAGTGTGTCAGAGAATCACAATCAGAGTTGATTAACTAATATATAAGAACATTTCCGATTGTGTACACAGAGCGACGTACGTTGCGCGACAATCTCATTGCGAGCACACGAAGATGAGGATAGTTTTTGACGTATACTTCTTTAAACCTACAGAACGAATTCGCTTGCTAAACCAATTGTTTACAATAAAAACATGTCACACACGATGTAAAACTCTTGGTTTCAATGTATGCTCTCGAAAAATAAATTCTTTTAAAACTTGTTATAAGTTCGCCGACGTTCGCAGAAAGTATCTTTTCCCTAATTAATTATTATGTCCACAAATATACTATGTGAACGTCTCTGTGGACAACACACGTATGGACAAGACTGTGGATACATTATTATGCTGTTTTCAAGCGATTAGTTCTATCAGTTAGAGCGAAAAATGAATTTAAATATTAATCAATCAAAAAATGCTTATATATTTAGAATTTTAACGAGTTTTAAACCATTTGTTATGAATGAAAAAATAAAAATTCGATTTGATCAAATGTACGAGGTTACTAAGCTTCAAAATTAACTCGAAAAGATTGGCACTGAGGAGTTGATGGAGTAAATGTTGAAGGAACGCGGAAAACGTAACTCAATTGTAATTCAAATTTCTAAAATGTTTTCAAAAATTTTTCTTATTAATTAAGAATAATAATTAAAATGTTAATTTTCCAAAGCACGAGGAAATATAAAATACATATTGATTAATTGAGTCTCAAATTTAATTATATATTGAATAATAAATTGCGTCGATATTACAGCTTTAATCTTCGAGAATTCTTTTTTTATAAAAATAGTACACGGGTACCCGTGTACCCGTGTCGGGTTTTTACCCGTGTAAAATTTGGGGGGTTGGGGTTCAACCGTGTCCCGTGTAAGGTAGTTTATCCGTCTGTACCCGTGCGAATTTGTTTTACCCGTGTGAGTTACGCGATTAACCGTGTACCGTGGGAGTTGTATACCCGTTTACCCGTGCAAGGTTCGTTTATATTCGTTTACCCGTGCGCCCGTGCTCGAAAGATTCGTTTGCCCGTTTACCGCGCGTGCAAGTTCATTTACCCGTTTATCTGTTCAAAATCAAATCATCCGCCGTGGGCCCATTTGTCCGTGTCAGCGGATTCGACCGTTTACCCGTGCAAGTTCATTTATCCGTTTACCCGTTTATCCGTTCAAATCAAATCGTACCCGTGCGAGTTTGTTTACCCGTTTACTCGTTTACCCGTGCGAGCTCGTTTATACTGTGTTTATATGCTGAAATGTTAATATAAATGATAATATAAATAAATGAATGTTAATAAAACAAAATGTCAATTAACAAAGAATGAATGGAAAAGTTTATTAAACAAATGTTAATTAACAAATAAATGTTTATAAACAATGTTAAATAACAAATGAATGTTTTTAATAAACAAATGTTAATAACAAATAACAAAAAATGTTTATAAACAAATG
Source organism: Telenomus remus (assembly GCA_020615435.1). NCBI lineage: Eukaryota > Metazoa > Arthropoda > Insecta > Hymenoptera > Scelionidae > Telenomus > Telenomus remus. The sequence goes on from CM036338.1 coordinate 14,479,061, forward strand.
TTAAATAACAAATGAATGTTTATGAACAAATGTTAATTAACAAATGAATGTTTATGAACAAATGTTAATTAACAAATGAATGTTCATGAACAAATGTTAATTAACAAATGAATGTTCATAAATAAATGTTAATAACAAATGAATGTTCATAAATAAATGAAAATAAACGAATTGATGTGTATAAACAAATGTAAATAAACAAATGATGTGTATAAACGAATGTAAATAAAGATGAGAATGATTCTAAATTAATTTTAAATGAATAAAAGCGTAAAATGAATTAATGTTGATACAATAAATTGAATGAGATGTGCCGAGTACTAAAAAAATGTTATGATGTATATTAAAAATTCAGTAAAACTGATAAGATTGGCCATAATACTCGAAATAATGTTTTATGATATAAAAAAATTGTTGGTCAAGTAAAATGTTTGGGAGAATGAGTAAATTACGAGTTTCGTTCTGTCTATAATTAAAACACAATGACGCGTATTAGCAGTTACAGTAACAAAAAATGCAGAAATAGTCACGAAATTTTTTGGTTTAAAAAAGCTAATTTCAGGGTACTTGGCGAGCCACCGCGACAATGTGTCAAAAAACCTAAGTTTTTGACTAGTGATTCTAATTTTTCAGATGTTGCATGAATTGTTTCTATTACTCAAATTCCTAATACTTTAGCAGACAAGTTTGAATATTTTATTCCAGTATTTACTGCGAAAAAATGGCTGTCTAGTTTCGAAGAAAGTAGATTCGTGTTTTACTTTTGAAATTGGTAGAAAATTTTTGATTTCTATTTTTTTTATCTATTCTAGTACTTATCCAACAGTAAAAGTGTTTCGCTAAGAATTATTGTTATTATTATAGGATTTTTGTCAATTTTTGGAACATATAATAATATTTGCATTGAAATGACAATAGTCAAATATTGACAAATTTTGAAGACTTTCAATCAGTTGTAAACTTTACTACTTACACGAGTGAAGAATAAATTGAAGACTTTCAATCAGTTGTAAACTTTAGGAAGGTAGGAGTGAAGAATACATTAAGGAATTCTACAAATTTTTTAATTAGAAATGAATAGGTTTGATTCTTAAAACATTTATTTTTGAGACTTTGTATGAGTGACTTTTCCGAAAGCTTGAACAGCTGTTTTCAAAGTGTTTTCTTTACATCATAATAAATTTTCTTCGAAATCAGCTGATACAATCATTTGATATGATAGGAAAATTACTTTTCATTTTACAATTTTTAAAGAATTCTCGACCTCATTTTTTTCATTTCCGCATCGTCCTCAACGATTATAACACTGAACAATAAAAACTTCAAATAAAAAATTTCAGTTTAAAAATATTATGTCCAATATATTAACCAATTGGAATCAGACTTGTTAAGAATGAATCTAAAAACAATTTATGTTAATTTTTATAAATACTGCAGAGGTAGAAGCTTGTTGTGTAAATTTTGATGCTAAGTTTAGCTACGAAAGCGTTATGCTTAGATATTCAATAACTAAAGCCTGCTGGTTTAAATACAAAATTAAATTGAAACATTGATTTTTGAATAGAGGGAATCGAGGTAGTTGTGACGCTTCAGGGTAAATGTAAAACGCTTAATAACTTAATGAAGAAACACTATTAATTTGATGTTCAATCATATTATGACTTCTCTATAGTGAATTGACTTGTACAAATAAAAAAATTATAGCAATGAACTGTTTTTCTGTGAAAAATTAGAGGTACCACAATAACCTCATGGCGAACCAATTAACCCGGTATTTAAATTAGCAGGCTTTAGTTTTTAAAAATCTGAGCAAAATTTAATTAAGAAGTGTTGCGTATGACGTTCCATTCATGATTTTTGATGTATAAGTTGTGTTTGAATATTTGTAATTAAACTCAAGAATTTATACAACAATTCAAGTCATCGATATATCTGTCTATTCAATTATCTATCTATTTGAGTGTAGATGCCTTGCTCAAATTATCAAAATTTTTCTTGTAGATTTATACCAAAACTTGTACACTATTTTAGTTTCAATTATCGTATTCATTTTGGTAACTTTGAGGAGTTTCGCGCTTGTAATAGTTTACCAGTAGGTGTAAGGTTATCGTATATATTTTATGTTAAAATGTCTGCAAAAGTATTATTATATATGATGAATCCAATAATATTTTCAAAGGATAGATTCGTAAATCTCCTGAGAAAATTAGATTTATATTATTAAGAATAACTGTAAATTCAAATTTTATTTTACCGATTTCATTGAAATGCACGATAACTGAAATATATAATAAATATGAAAGAAAATGAAAGAATACAGCAGTACCTATTGTTGTCGCGGCGGTGGCTCGCCAAGTACCTGAAATTAGCTTTTTAAACCAAAAAATTTCGGTGACTATTTCTGCATTTTTTGTTATCTGTAACTGCTAATACGCGTCATGGTGTTTTGATTATAGACAGAACGAAACTGCGTAATTTACTCATTCTTCCCAAACTTTTACTTGACCAACAATTTTTTTATATCATAACATTTATTCGAGTACTTGGCCACTCTTATCAGTTTTACTGAATTTTTAATATACATCATAACATTTTTTTTAGTACTCGGCCATCTCATTCATTTATTTATCAACATTAATTCATTTTTACGCTTTTATTCATTTAAAATTAATTAGAAACATTCTCATCTTTATTTACATTCGTTTATACACATCAATTTGTTTATTTACATTTGTTTATACACATCAATTCGTTTATTTTCATTTATTTATGAACATTCATTTGTTAATTAACATTTATTTATGAACATTCATTTGTTAATTAACATTTGTTCATGAACATTCATTTGTTAATTAACATTTGTTCATAAACATTCATTTGTTAATTAACATTTGTTTATAAACATTCATTTGTTATTTAACATTTGTTTATAAACATTTATTTGTTAATTAACATTTGTTTATAAACATTCATTTGTTAATTAACATTTGTTAATAAAAATTCATTTGTTAATTAACATTTGTTTATAAACTTTCATTTGTTAATTAACATTTGTTTATAAACATTCCTTTGTTAATTGACATTTGTTTATTAACATTCATTTATTTATATTATCATTCATTTATTAACATTCAGCATATAAACACGAGTATAAACGAGCTCGCACGGGTAAACGAGTAAACGGGTAAACAAACTCGCACGGGTACGATTTGATTTGAACGGATAAACGGGTAAACGGATAAATGAACTTGCACGGGTAAACGGTCGAATCCGCTGACACGGACAAATGGGCCCACGGCGGATGATTTGATTTGAACAGATAAACGGGTAAATGAACTTGCACGCGCGGGTAAACGGGCAAACGAATTCGCACGGGCGCACGGGTAAACGAATAAACGAACTTGCACGGGTAAACGGGTATACAACTCCCACGGGTACACGGTAATCGAACTCACACGGGTAAACAAATTCGCACGGGTACACGGATAAACTACCCCTTACACGGGTACACGGGTGAACCCCAACCCCCCAAATTTTACACGGGTAAAAACCCGACACGGGTACACGGGTACCCGTGTACTATTTTTATAAAAAAGAATTCTCGAAGATTAAAGCTGTAATATCGACGCAATTTATTATTCAATATATAATTAAATTTTTGAGACTCAATTAATCAATATGTAATTTTATTTTCCTCGTGTCTTTGGAAATTACATTTAATTATTATTTAATTAATAAGAAAAATTTTTTGAAAACATTTTAGAAATTTGAATTACAATTCCGTTTTCCGCGTTCCTTTCAACATTTTACTCCATCAACTCCTCAGTGCCATCGTTCGAGGTATTTGAAGCTTAGTAACCCGTAGCATTTGATCATAATCGAATTTTTATCCTTTTCATTATATTAATGGTTAATAACTCGTTAAAAATTCTCTAATACTATAATTAGGTGTTGATTGATTAATATTTATTCATTTTTCGCTCTAATTTGATGTCTAATCGCTTTAAAACAGCATAATAATGTGTCCACAGAGTGTCCACAGTGTGTCCACAGAGCGTTCACATAGTATACTCTGTGGACATTTCCGCTAGGGTTGATATAATTATTATTAGAAAATGATCCCTTTTTCGTCTCAATTGTATAATGGTATGAATAAAGACGGAAATATTAAATATAATTACGCTAATCTGTCATAGTATGAGTGTTTCTATCAAGTTTCGATAGGTGGAATGTAGTTTTTACAGATCAAATTCGAAAATGCTTATATATTTGCGAGTTTAACGCCATTTAACTGCCGTTTTGTTATGAATAAAAAAAAATTAGTAAATGTCACTTTGAATTCGAGTTCAGCGACGTCAAAAACCCGTATATACTAACTGTCATCGTAAAAATTTCATTCTTTAATGAGAAAAGCCCTGTTTCAGCAAAGTCGAATGAGGCGCGACTTTGTCGTGCATCTATTGGGGGCGCGAAATTGGCTATGTAGGCAAGGTTTTGCACTCGTGAACTGTGAATTGCAGGATCGATTCCCAGTTCAGTTCTTTTTTTGGTTTTTTTAAGCGGTTTTCATCATCAGGCGACTGGATACAGTGCTCTCAATGCAAATTGAATGTTGTTAACGGTCAACGACTGTCGTTTAAACTATAAATTGAATAAAAAATGTGTAAATACATTCGAGTTGTATTGTTTTTGTTTATTTGTCATATATAACACCCACTCCGACCTGTAAAATGATTAGGTAACCTACTAATGTTGAGCAATGCTAATAAACAAATGACTTTAGTAAACAATTGCTAATAAACAATCAGTAAATTCACCATAAAGGATTGGTTTATTGACAAATTGACGTTAATAACGTTGAATGTAAATGAACAAGGATGCGTAATGTTAATAATAAACGAGTATTGTTTATAAACAGTAGAATGTTCACGAACAAATGATTGTTAACAAATGAATGTTCTTAAACGATTAATTATGAACGATTTGATCTTGGTATGCAATGAATTGTTCGTAAACGAATGTTAATTACCCTGTGAACAAATGTTTATAAGCACATGTTGATAAACACAGAAATTTTTATTAACATGTAAACAAATGATTATAAACAAGTGTTGATGAACAAATGAATGTTAATAAACAATCGACAATGTACCGCAACAACAAAATTCCCGCAACTCGACACTTTCCACGAGTCGCAATTTATGGTAATTCAAAAATAACAGAAACAACGGAGGTAAATAACAAAGAGGATAGAAAATAACAGAAATCGAACGACGGAGGTGTTAAATAACAAAAACCGTGAAAAATAACAAAAAAACAACGGAGGTAAATAACAAAATACAAGGGTAAAAATAACAAAAAAACAAGGAGGTAATAACAAACAACAATGAAAAATAAAAAAATCAACGGAGGTAAATAACAAACAAAGGGTAAAAATAACAAGGGAGGTAAATAACAAAAAAACGATGAAAAAAAAACAGAAACGACGGAGGTAAATAACAAAGAACGATTAAAAATAACAGAAACAACGGAGGTAAATAACAAGAACAACGAAACTGAACACGGGGAACATCAGGAAAATGACGAGCACTATGAACATAAGAACAATACGAAACATCCTCTGCTTCCTACCTCTATCTAATCCTCCGTACCATATGTTCATGATTCAGTTCGTCGTTATGTTCATCATATGTTCATCATTATGTTCATCATTATGTTCATCGTTATGTTCATCATATGTTGATCATATGTTCATCATACGTTCATCATATGTTGATCATTATGTTCATCATATGTTCATCGTTATGTTCATCGTTCTGTTCATCGTTATGTTCATCATATGTTGATCATATGTTGATCATATGTTCATCATTATGTTCATCATTATGTTCATCATATGTTCATCATTATGTTCATCATAAGTTCATCGTTCTGTTCATCATTATGTTCATCATTATGTTCATCATATGTTGATCATATGTTGATCACATGTTCATCATATGTTCATCGTTATGTTCATCATATGTTGATATATGTTCATCATACGTTCATCATATGTTGATCATTATGTTCATCATATGTTCATCGTTATGTTCATCATATGTTGATCATATGTTCATCATAAGTTCATCGTTCTGTTCATCATATGTTGATCATACGTTCATCATACGTTCATCATATGTTCATCATATGTTGATCATATGTTGATCATATGTTCATCATATGTTCATCATAATGTTCATCATAAGTTCATCTTTATCTCTATTACATAGTAATTCGCACTATTACATAGTAGTTTACAGTATTTATCACTATTAAATAGTAATTTGCACTATTACATAGTAATTTACAGTACTTTTCAACTATAACGTAGTAGTAATTTCCACTATTACATAGTAGTTCACAGTACTTATCACTATTACATAGTAATTTGCACTTTTACATAGTAGTTTACAGTACTCACTACTATTACATAGTATTTAACAGTAATTTTCCGACCCTCCCCCCCCTTTTTAACCCTTGTAACCCACCTCACCCGACTTAACCCTATCTCCACCCCTTTCCCATCCTCTTTTACCCCACTCCAATCCTTTTTAACATCTCATTCTACCCCCCAAAGTGGGCGTAGTGAAGCTGGAAAGGGGCGTGGCAACCGAAAAATGGGGCGGGGCATGCGGAAAAAAGTGTCGCGCACGTGGAAAGGGGCGTGGTCACAATAAAAGAGGCGGGGACATGTGAAAAAATAGCCGGCGCGCGTGAAAAAGGGGCGTGGCCACCGAAAAAGGGGTGGGGAAATGCGAAAAAGGGGGCGTGGCTTGATGAAAAGGGGGCGGGCATGCGGAAAAAGGGGCGGGCCAGACCAAAAGGGGCGGGGCGTGCCTTTTTCGGCCCAAGGGAAAATTATTGAAATCAGGGCGGCCCGAAAAGAGGCATTTTTGCGTGCGTCATTTTGCGCTAGTTTTCCACGATTCTGCTTGTTTTCGTCAGTTCTGGCACTCCCGCGAGATTTCCTTATTTTATGTTATTTTTGTTATATTTTTGTTATTTTTGTTTTATTTTGTTAATTTTGTTATTTTGGTTATTTTTGTTAGGGGGGCCCGCCACGGTGCCCCCATTCAAATCCATGCAAATCCGCTTTTCCACTACAGCGCCACCCAGGCACCCAGCCACGCACCCGCGCACCCACGCACCCGCGACCCACGCACCCAGCCACCCACGCACCAGCCAACCCACCCACCCAGCCCTCCCCCCACCCAGCCGTCCTCCGCCCAGCCTCCCTCCGCACCGCCCACCAGCCACCATGCCCGGCACACCCAGCCACCCACGCACCCAGCCACCCACCCAGCCCTCCCTCCGCCCACGCCCAGCCAGCCACCCACCAGCCCTCCTCCGCCACCGCCCCACCAGCCACCACCTCGCCCACGCCACCCAGCCACCCACCCAGCCATCCCTCCGCCCACCGCCCACCCAGCCCTCCCTCCACCCACCGCCCACCCAGCCACCCGCGCACCCACGCACCCAGCCACCCACGCACCAGCCCTCCAAACCAGCCCTCCCTCCCCAACCGCCACCCAGCCCTCCCTCCACCCACCGCCCACCCAGTCACCCACCCAGCCCTCCTCCGCCCACCGCCCACCCAGCCACCCATCCAGCCCTCCCTCCACCCACCGCCCACCCAGCCACGCACCCAGCCACCCATGCACCCGCGCACCCAGCACCCACGCCACAGCTCCCTTCACCCAGCCACCCAGCAACGCATCCAGCCACCCAGCCACCCACCGCCCACCAGCCACGCATCCAGCCACCCAGCCATCCACGCACCCAGCCACCCACGCACCCAGCCAGCCATCCACCCAGCCAGCCATCCACCTAGCAACCCACCCAGCCCCCTTCTCTCCCGCCTCCCTCACCCAGCTAGCCAGCCATCCACCCAGCCAGCCATCCAGCAACCTCTCCTCACCTCCTCCACCCAGCCAGCCATCCATCCAGCCAGCTATCCACCTAGCCAGCCATCCCACCAGCCACCAGCCAGCCATCCAGCCACTCTCCCTCCCTCGCTCCACCCGCCATCCACCAGCTAGCCAGCCAGCCAGCCATCCATCAGCCAGCAGCCAGCCATCCATCTAGCAGCCAGCCAGCCATCCACCTAGCCAGCCATCCTTCCAGCCACCCACCCAGCCAGCCATCCACTTAGCCAGCCATCCATCCAGCCACCCTTTCCTTCCTTCCTCCACCCAGCCATCCACCCAGCAGCACCCACCCGCACCTTTCCTTCCTTCCTCCACAGCCACCCACCCGGCCAGCCATCACACCCCCCAGCCATTTTCTTTCCTTCCTTTCAGTCACCCATCCACCCAGCCATCCACCTAGCCAGCCATCCATCCAGCCATTCACCTCCCCTTCCTCCTCACCCAGCCAGTCAACTCTTCTCCACGCACCCCACCCGTGCGTAATGTAGAAACGAAACAACGGAAAATTGAGAAATGTTACGACACGGAAACGAAATTTTACGTTTTTTTCTTCAAACATGAATCTGACGTAAAATTTCGTATACACGCCAGTTTGAATTTAATTGCATAAATTGAAATGTGAAATTGTGACTGCACCACGTTTGTTTTGTACATGACGTTAAAGGTACACGAAATTTCAATTTGGGTCTGTTATTAAGAAAAAAAAATTGGTTTAAACTTGTAGTTGTTGTCAATGCATTGACAACATTATACATACAATACACAAGGCATTGTATATATATAGATGAGTTGAAAGACGTAATGCGTTACGTTTTATATTTCGTGAAATTACTATCCTCTCTTGAAAAAATATCTCTGTAAAACACATTTGCAAAAAACATGAGTATTGATACAGCTAATCATTGAAATGTAATTCAAGACATGAATTGCGATGAAATTGACAAAATAAATGACCGGCAATCAATGAAATGTCTCGGAATTATTTCCCGTCTCGATTGTATTTTGACTTTTGACAATGATAAATTGCGGTGGATCGAAATACATATAAAAGTGAAAAAATGTAATATCAAATGACGAAATATCAAATATTCAAATTTCATTCTACAACATTTCCTACATTACTCGATGATTTTTCACGTCGACTGCTTGTAGTATATCACAAGACGTTACATATATACGCGATTTTTGGCATTAAGGCATCAAGTATTAATACAAGATTTGAATTGTAACTTGTTGTCGTCGTCCATGCATTGACAACATTATCTGTGATGTCTACTTTTTCGATGAAAACAAACGTCACTGTCACATGCATTTTTCTGATAAACACTAACATGAGCTGTGATTACTAACACACATGATGTTGAAAAAACATGAATCTTGAACTCGGTGCACAACACGAAAATTATTAAAACCCAAAAAAAAGAAATGCACAACTGCGCGTCAAACTTGAAAAATACACAATGAAATACAAGAGATTTGAATTCAAACAATTGAAAAATTTTCAATTTCCTGTTAGAGTTGAATTTGCGATGTGAATTTGAAATTAAATTTTGGTTTTGAAAATCTAGTTGTTGGTTAATTAATTGTACTTTATGCCAAGATATTGAAAATTTTCGAAATTAAAAAAGTATTATCTAAAATAATAATACAATGTTGACGCATTTCCTCGCGAACAATGTTATTGAAAAGTGAAAAAGTGTCTTACTCTTTGGACAAGTGACATTTTGGAATTTTGAGAGCATTGTTGTGTCGTGACCAAAGACGGCTTTGAATAAAAAAAGAGCTCTAGGATTAAGTTTGAAATTGTCATTTGAAATTACAAATCTGACCTTGCCAATCTGTCGGAAAAATATCCAAACTTGGACTCAAATGTAATTTGAATTGAATTGAATGAAGAAACTTGATTTCGTGCAAAGTAAGAAATTACGATTAAATAATGGTACAAAAAGTTGTTGACAAATTAGGATGAAACTTGTAAAAACCCGTGGCACTTGAAATTAACTCAACAACTTGAAATTATCATCTACAAAACTATGTTAACGTCGTCATTTGTTTAAAACAATTATTAAAATAGTGCAAAAGCAGGCCCAACACATTAGCTAGTACCTTGCGATTCATAGAAATTGTGCTTTTATATGATAATAATTTCCTTGTAACTTGTACTTGAACTTTATTGTAAGAGCAAACTTTTTCGGGGAAAAATTTTTCTCTATATTGAAGAAGCCAACCTTGAAACGCCGTTCGCCTTGCTGCAAGCAGCACAAGAATTGTTGACAATGAGAAATTTGCTCTCTACGAACGATATATGTGTTATATGAATTAAAAACGTTTATAGCGAGTGCCCTTGTTCAGTTTTAGAAGATTACTTGATGAAATGATGTTTGTGATACAACGTACAAACAGAAATGCCAAAAATGATTCAATTCACGTACATACGATTACGATTTAATCAAATTGTCGACATGAGTTTTGTTGTCAAATTCTTTCAACTGAAAATTTGAAAATTGTTTTTGAAAAAATTGATTAATAAAATGTTGGCACTTTTTGTGACTTTGTGAATATAAAAGCGACGAAATGAAACCGACTTTAAAATGTTTTCAAAACTTTGACAGAAACTTTCTCCGTAACTTAAAAACTTTTTGAAAGTTACGGAGAATGTGATGCGTTTAGAAAAGTTAATAGTAATCAAGAAAAATAAAATCTGCAAATAAAAAATTTGTAGATTTTGCATTGAAACATGTTGAAAAAAAAATTCAACTAGTCGCGGCTTCACTTCCGTTGCACGAGATGTCAAGCGAGAATCGAACCGCGACGCTCAAAATCTCAGGGTTTTAGCAGACTGTGCGCTTACCAAAGTGGCCAGCATCGGTAGACTATAGGTAGATTATATTTAGATAGGTAGATTTTGACTGTTTTTGACAATTGCCTCTTCATTAAATTCAATTAACACAATTGCAAATTGTGAAAAAGTTTTATTGACTAGAATTACAATGACATTTCGCGATAAAGATGATAGGTAGCTGCCTTGTTCAACATTCTGCCACATGTACCACATTGTTATCCTTTACAAAGAAAAATTGCTCATCAATCGAATATCTAAGTACCAGTGGTAATGAGATGCGTGATACATTGCTGTAACACAATATATTCGCAAATTGGGAAAAAAATTTTAATTACAAGCCTAGAATTACAAATGACAAGTCGTTGCGCGCGACAAGCGAATCAAAATGGTTGAGCTGTTGGTCAGCGCGCCATTCTGCCACAATGTACTACGTTGTTATCTTTGACAAACACAAATTGCTCAACAATTCAATGACAAAGTACTACTGCTAATTAGGATCGCGATACATCATAGTAACACCACATAGTCGCAAATTGTGGAAAAAACATTAACACTAGAAGGACGGACGACATTGAATCTGCCCAGAAAAAAATCCACACATCGGAATAGATTCGACATCGACTCGGTTTTGTATCGTTTTCTAGTCGAAAATGGCTCGAAACTAATTCCGAATTTAGTGCATTGAAAAAGAGCCGAAAACGAGTCAAAAATAACTCGAAAAGAAGTCAATTTGACATATAGTTTTTGAAACCAGTGAAAACTTTAAAAAAATTTGTTGGTCTCAGGATTTGAACTCAGGACTCTCAGATTATAAAGCCCGTACTCTACCTCTAAGCTGTCAAGATACTGTCAAGAAACTAACTGATAAAAGACCTTGTTGAACTACAACAACAAGCGTACTACTTATTTCAGCTTTATTTACATGAATACTACGTCTCGAATAGCTTAGGGGTAGAGTGCGGGCTTCATAATCTGAAAGTCCTAAGTTCGAATCCAAGGACCAAAAGATTTTTTAAAATTTTTCACTGTTTTGCAATTTCGACGTCTTTTCGATCCATTTTCGACTCGTTTTCGGCTCTTTTTCAATAACCAAATTCAGACTTGGTTTCGATTCATTTCGTTCATTTTGACTCGAAAACGATTTAAATTCGAGTCGATTCCGAATCTATTCCAATGTGTCGATTTTTTTGTAGGTATGTTTTCAGAATTTCATTTCCTCACTACTTCTGTTAGATTTAATATAAAACTTTTTTCGTTTGTGGCATTTACTAATTTTTAATGCTCTTTAAGATAGCGTTAAGAAACTTTCATTTTTTGCGTTTTTTCCGAGGAAAAAAACATCCTACCTAGTAGGACGGGCAACACTAATATTGTGTAGTTTATCGTTGACAAATTTTATTTCTATTTGTTCATAAACACAAACGTCAATAATGTTTGATATTAGTGTTTTATAGTTGAATAATAACGTTTGATTCTTATTAAACATGTTGAATAGATTATCATTATAACCAAACATGCATTTTTTGCGGTAAACAAGTCTGTAGAAAGTGCACGGACAAAGGCGAGTACACGTGCATTAAAAATAGTTGTCATATTGTTTAATGTTGCAATTATTTTGTTTAAGGTTTTTACACAATAGTATATCGTTAAAACTCGTTGAAACCGTGTAAAAATAATAATTACATACTAATTTTTTTTATGGAGGTTGTATCCCGAGCCCCCAACCGAGATGAGAAAAATTTTCATAGAAATGCCAAGAAAATGTAATCAATGAAATGTAACAACTTGTTAAAAACATTCTTAGAAACATTGTGTGAAAGTCTTACATTCTTTGATTATGAGGGTTTTTAACTTTCTGACACTTATTTAAACTTCACGATACAACCTTACACAAAATTAGTGTCGTCCGTCTTTCTAGGTATACGAAAAGTCCAGTACTTGTAGTGTTACAAATAAACGTCGTCGCGCGCACAGCGGATCAAGATGGTTGAGCCGTTGTTCAGCGCGCCATTCTGTCACAATGTACCATGTTGTTACCCTTTACAAAGGCAAATTGCTCAACAATGAAATGTCGAACTGCTACTGCTCATTACGTTCGCGATACATTGCAGTAACACAATATAGTCGCAAATGTGAAAAAAAGTTTAAATAACAAGCCTACATTTACGAATAACACGTCGTTGCGCGCGACAAGCGGATCAAGATGGTTGTGCTGCTGTCCAGAGCGCCATTCTGTCACAATGTACCATGTTGTTATCTTTGACAAAGATAAATTGCTCAAACAATCGAATTTAAAACTACTACTGGTAATTAGATTCGCGATAGATTGCACTAAACGCAATATAGTCGCAAAATGTGAAAAAACTAGTTAGTACCACACGAAAAAATGAATAAAGAAATGTATTGACGAAAAGCTTCACGGCTTTGCCTTAAAAATGAATCAAAACTAAAATTTGGTATACTTAATGTGTAAAAGCAAACGTGATACAAACTTGGATCTCAATTTTATTTCATGAATTAAAATATAAAATTCTGACTCCACCACGTTCATTTTTACAGGTTAACAGCACACGGAATTTCAATTTAAAAATATTCAAAATTTGATCATTCAAAATATTCAAAACATTCGATTGTTTTTGTCACATGCATTTTCCTGATATACACTAACGTAAGCTATGATTACTAATATACCTTAAAATGAATCAACACATTCTTTCCAACAAAACTTATTTCTAATTCATTACAATAATTCACAACCGCATTCAACTGCATCCAACCACGCTACCATTGTTGAAATGTTACAAATTTATACAAATTTATTTATTTATAATTTATTAAGAATGAAATTTTTACTTTTTGTATGTACAAAATTTCGAAAATATAACTAGTAATTGAAAATTACTTCTTGCCTACGATGTTTGAATTGATTCGAAATAGTCAAAGCAGTGTAATATAAAATGATAATACAAAGTTAACTATTTCCTCAACCAATTTCATTAAATTTGAACAACCATGTGCATAATTAAGACGAGGGAAAATTACTGTATTGAAAAGTGTAATTTCACTTCCTTAAGTGTAAAATGAAAATGCACTTATCAATAAGTGATATTCGACGTATTTGAGAGTGAACAACTGTTTTACTTTTTGGAAAAGTGACATTTCCACTTATTCGAATGCTGATAGTAGTTTAGACAGTTTTGACGGGTTCAATACGAGGTTTTACAAATTCTATCAAGTTTTGCGGTCAATTCAACTAAAAAGGATCAAATTGAAAGGAAGCAGAGTTCATTACAATTCAAAAGGATTTACAAGAATTTAATTTAATTACTCAGGTCAATAGGTTTCATTTTCTATAAATATTTCATTTGTTGAAGGAACAAGCGTCTAAATTTGGAACAATGATTATTCTCGAATGACTTTAAGAAAATGTCTTTATTATGACTTTATTACTTTCCATGGGGTAAACCAATTGTGAAAATTTAAACAAAAGTGGTATGCTATGGTGTGAGTTTCTAGAACATTTATGCAGTGTATAAATAAAGTTCTAAAGGACAATTTTTCTAGTTTCTCGTTGTTTCTCGAACCGAGTACATTTTAATTTGACAATGGAAGCCCAGAAAAAATCCGCACATCGGAATAGATTCGAAATCGACTCGATTTTGGATCCTTTTCTAGTCGAAAATGGCTTGAAACCAAGTCCGAATTTGGTGCATTGAAAAGAGCAAAAAACGAGTCAAAAATGGCTCGAAAAGAAGTCGATTTGACATATAGTTTTTAAAACAAGTGAAAAATTTAAAAAGATTTGTTGGTCTCAGGATTTAAACTCGGGACTCTCAGATTATAAAGCCCGCACTCTACCCCTAAGCTGTCAAGATACTGTCAAGAAACTAACTGATAAAAGACCTTGTTGAACTACAACAACAAGCGTACTACTTATTTGAGCATACTATTTACATAAATACTACGTCTCGAATAGCTTAGGGGTAGAGTGCGGGCTTCATAATCTGAAAGTCCTAAGTTCGAATCCGAAGACCAAAAGATTTTTTAAAATTTTTCACTGTTTTGCAATTTCGACGTCTTTTCGATCCATTTTCGACTCGTTTTCGGCTCTTTTTCAATGCACCAAATTCAGACTTGGTTTCGATCCATTTTCGACTAGAAAACGATCCAAAATCGAGTCGATTCCGAATCTATTCCAATGTGCGGATTTTTTCTTGGGAGGTGGCAAGTGAAAATCGTTGTCTATTAAACAAAAATTGGAGATTCTCGACAATCGCTGATGCAACTGCAGGAATTGATGAAAGCTTATTTTGATTTTTTGGGACTAAAGTTTTTATCTTTATCACTTGTAAAATTTCAGGTCCGAAATCGTTTTATGACTAAAATTCGTTTTAGATTACATTGATATCGATTTCAACTAAAAAAAAGCATATTTTGTTTTTCAAGGGCTTTGAGCTGACGAAAGTTTCATTCTTAATTCGTTACAAAGCAAAGCATAGAAACGATGTTGACTTTTTTACGTTACTTCAATCTTGAATTTTTTGAGTTTTAGGGTTCTATTCAGGTTTTGTACGTTAACACAACGCAGGTTTTCGAAAGTAATTTGGATATCTTTTCAGCTCTTTTTGTGTGTACGTTCTTGTTTTAATCGTCATGTTTTCACTTGCCGAATGATGTACGTTTACGTTGTTTTCAGGTGACCGTACTTGCGAGCTCTTTTGAGGAGTCACTCTCGCGGATGTATGTACGCCATCCTGGTGCGCCAGCTGCACGCAATTTGTCTTTTGGATGTTTGAGGGCATATCGGAACAAATGTCGCGAATTCTCGTCCTTCCAGGGATTTCGGGTTGTTTGTTCTCGCTTGCCCGTTGGTGCAGCCTGCTTAAATCGTTTTAGAAACGAGATTGGTCGTTGCACACGGAAGCCTGGCTACTTTCCGATTCCGTTCGCGGAAGTCTCCGGACCATTTTTTGGTTTTTGCCGTACCCGGGTCGAAGCTGGAACAAGACGTCGACGTGGCCGTTGTCTCGGTGTCGCTTACGATCGAATCGTCGGTGCTGCTATCGCTGCGGATATCAATCACTTCGACATCGTGCCAGTCGATCGCTTCCAACGCGTCGGCTTGTGCGGAAGTCGAAGGAGCTTCTTGGATAGGATGCTGGTGTCCCGGTACCCTCAGCGTTTCGTTTTGTGGATCAAATGTCACCTCGTCATCCTCCGTCGTCGATGTCCTATTCAATAACGACGAAGGAATCGAGTAGTGGACATTTTTGACCCGTTTAGGGGGCGGCGGTGGCATCCTTTCGTTGTCGTCGCTGTCGTCATCCCTTTCAGGCTCGTTCCACGGCGTCCGCACATCGTCCATTATGTCACCGTGTCGAACGGTGTACGAGAATGCGTCCTTATGGGCCTTGTTTCTATCCCTGTAGCCTTCCTTTGACAACTTTTGTTTCGGGGGATTACCTCCTGGAGTGTCGGCATGAGGGATGAATTCTATGCGTTTAGAATTCACGCCCATACTCTCCCAGATGCTTTTCTGGCCCGGAGGTCTGGGCTTCTCCTTGTACTGGCTTAGGTGAAACAGCCTGGAGGTGTCCCCTGAAAACGGGAGATTGTCCGTTGCCGAAGGTGAGACCCCGGGGAACGTCACAACCCCTGGCGCAGGCTTCGGAGTGTGGAGCACTGGTGACGCAGGTATTGTTCTGGCAGGTTTGGGCGTCCGAGCTGGAGCTGGAGATTGCTCGGCCTCCAGAGATACCTGTGTCCCCTCATCTCCCGTCACGTCGGTGTCCTGGGTGGTCGCCGTCCCTGGAGTTGGACCCGCGGAAGCAGGTGTACCCCGTGCGATCTCCTTTTGGGACCGCATTACCCGACGTAGCACCACTCTTTCGTCTTTAGGTCCTTCACAGTCCACGCTTTCGGCCATGCTGATATCTAGATAGAGATGCGAAGATATTTTAGTGTCATGTCAATATTTTTTATTACTTTCAACCTTTTGTTTTTTATCCAGTGTACCTTGTCTTGAATGAATGGTCTAATATCCGTTGTTCTGTCCCAGTCGATAAACGCCGCGATCGTTTCCATTTTGATCTTCTGCCCGAAAATAAAAGTACACATTCTTCCGAACAAAACTTATTTCTAATTCATTACAATAATTCACAAACCGCATTTAATCACGCTACCGTTGTTTGAATGTTACAAATATATACAACGTGCTCGCACAACGTGATCACAGGCATCACAGCTGAACGTGCATTACAACGAAAAAGTCGCTGCTAATGACAATTTCGATGGCGACAAGTTCACAAATTAAATTCTAATTATTAATTGTAAAAAGTAATTATGAATATAAAATGGAATTTCTTGATATAAAAATTGTAATTATTATTACGAATTAACCATTCATATATCAACAATAATATTACTTTTTTATGTACAACATTTCGAAAATAAATCTTGCAATTACAATTTACTTCTTGCCTAGGATTTTTGAATTGATTCGAAAGATAAAACAGTGTAATATAAAATGATGATACAAAGTTCACTATTTCCTCAACCAATTTCATTACATTTCAACAACCATGTGCATAATTAAGACGAGGGACAGTTACTTTGTTGAAAGTGTAATTTCACTTCTTGAAGTGTAAAATGAAAATGCACTTATCAATAAGTGATATCCGACGTACTGAAAAGTGAAGAACTGTTTCACTTTTTGGAAAAGTGACATTTCGACTTCTTCGAATGCTGATAGTAGTTTTAACAGTTTTGACGGTTTCAATACGAGGTCTTACGAAATCCCGTTTCAATTTAACTTTCATAGCTTCGTTAATACAATTTTGTTTTGGTGGTGGAGGAATTGCAATGGTTCAATGGGGTCCTGGGCGAGGTTCATAATCAAAGTCTTGAGGAGTAAAGAAGGTATTCAGTTTTTTCCCGGTAGACTTGATTCAATGTATCAAACGTGTCAGTTATTGATGGTGTTTAGACAGGTTGCAAAGGTTTCAAAGCTTGTGCAACCAACATTAGACTTTTTTTTTCTGCGAAAATAATTTGTATTTCTCCTTTTTCATTCCTTTGCATAAACACTTTTTCATTAAAATGGTGTGTTGTTTTAAATACTGGTAATTTCCACTTTCACATAGCAATTTTCAGTACTTTCCACTATTACAAAGTGATAATTTCCACTTTTACATGGCAATTTCAGTACTTTACTTTCACAACACCGTAAAAAAAGAAGTAGAAATTTCAAGCAAAATTTCTCTAACTCAGTTGCGACTACATTTGGTAAAATTTTAGAGTCTAAGTTCAAAATCCAACTTAATCCAATGTAGGTTATACAGAAATTTAGGTTTTGAAACCAAAAAGGTTCGACATTATTTGCAGTTCAAAATTACAGCAACTTTGTTTGACTTTGAAATTGCGACTTTTAAATTTGAGCAAATTTACGGTGTAATTTATTATGCTATTACGATGTCATTACAGTAATGTACACTATTACCCTGTAATTCACGATATTACATTGTAATGTCGTTAATTATCGTTAATATCGAAAACTGCATTATCGACCGGAATATCGATCGGGTTAGAGATTGCGCGCAATCATAGAAATACGAACATCTTAATAAATATTAATTATTTTCATTGATTTGTATTTCATTCATTTGATTTATCTATTAAATGATATATTTTATTTGTACTTTTATCAAGTTCCGAGCACTAAGGCTCGTTGACGTCGGACAAAAGGAGTTTACATAAAAAGACTTTGCGCATCATAGAATTTCAGAGCTCAAAAGCGTCTTTATATCATATGCAGGTGTAACGAGAAACAACTAATACGTCTTCATATTTGTATTTATATATATTCAATTCCAATAAATTGTTCATGACATAATATGTTCTTGTCACAATGCCAATTGTTAATGTGTAATTAGGAATCAATTTCGTGGAACAAATCTAAAACATTAAAATTGTTCGAAGAACAAAAAATTACGTGTCACAAAGGTAATTTAAGGTGCAGGCGCACGACGAGCGCGCTTCATTGCCTATCTACCGCATAATGAAACATTGCAAAAAATATAACTTTTACATGGGTCAGGGCGCTGGAGCGTATGAATACATTACCAGTAAACCAGTAATGAAATATTACAGTTCGGCACATTGCGCCCTTAGTGGGCGCTTCATGTCCCTAGTTAATAGTTTAATTTCTGACATTTTGTACTATCAATGTTTGACATTTCATTGTTCGCCAAAAATGTTGAACAAATTGTGACGGGGTTTTTTTTTGAAAGTTGTACCTTGAAATGTTACTTTGAACGAAATAAGACCGCGAAAGTTAAAGTCTAGAATCTGGCTGTCAGATAACGTTCTTGTTTTTGATCTTGATTTTGATTTTGTATTTTGTCTTTGAAAATTGAGATTTGAAAACTTTGAAAATTTGAAAACGAGAATTGTGAACGTCGAAGCAAACTGACGTTTAATTGCATAAATTGAGAGCATTTTATTTTTATTTGTTCCATATGTGAAAATTAAGTAATTTGAACAGAGATTGAATTTGAAATAAAATTACGTAATTGGAAACGTTTGCTTTTACCTTGATAATCAAAATTTGTAGTAAATTGAACTATTAGATAAACCAGAACTTGATGTGAATTGTTTTGTTGATTTATAATTGAAATTGAGATGTAGAAAAATGAATTGTGGATTGTTGGATCTTGATCTGATCTCTGTTGCGTTCGAGATCAGCGAGAAACACGGATTTTTGTTGCAGAAACCGCTTTGCTCGTCGATTTGTCCGAAAGGTTTCCTAGTAGCCACAAAGCGATGGCGACCGGACGAGTTTTGAAACTGTCTCGACGAGGCAATTTTTGTTGCATTGCTCATTTTCGCTTATCGAAATTCGAAGGGGCGAGAAATAAAATCCCGTCACAAAATGTTTGTGTATTGTAGCGAGTTGTCGGCGTCGGATGAAATAAGACATTCATCGCGGGACGAAGCCCGTAAGAGGAATCAAAGTGGAATGAATGACAGGAATGTGGAAAACGAGTTTATCAATATGACGGATGAAATCTACAGTTACGCGGGAGGGCTGCGATGAACTTTCGTTTTGCAGTATGGATTTCTACGACAGATGGTATAAACGTCAAGATGGTAAATATTTCGAGCGCTAAACTCTGTGTATTCATTGTTTTTTTTTAGAGGTTCTACTGGAGTTGATTAGAGGAGTGCAGACCATGGCGCAGCAACTGGAAACTCTTGAAACATTGATTAGAAATTTCAGAGAAATTCTTATATAATTATGCAACTTTCGACAATTTGACGTTTGTCGTGAGTGAGTATGTTTTAGAGTGAAATGTTGCATGGAATCTTGGAATTTTGTTTCTTATGTTTGTTGTTACATTGCAGCATATCGAGAATCAACATTTTCGGATCATCGTCGTCATAGTGCAATGCACAGCGTAGCAGGACATTTGTCAGTGACGAAGACAATCAAAGGTATTTTGGTAGTTTTCTCAGTGTTTCGATTCGTAACGAATCAAGATTTAATGAAGAAGAATTGATGATATTTAATGATATATGGTTTTGTTTGCGTTAACAGACTGCAAGCAAGACATCGTGATGAAATTAAATGTCGCGTTGGTACCCGAAACACTTGTTCATTTTATGATAGAATGTCCTTTATATCAACACTACCGTCAAATGTATTTAAAACCAATTCTGTATACAAGATTCGACAGATTATATGCGTGACATATCTATGATA
Source organism: Telenomus remus (assembly GCA_020615435.1). Classification (NCBI taxonomy): domain Eukaryota; kingdom Metazoa; phylum Arthropoda; class Insecta; order Hymenoptera; family Scelionidae; genus Telenomus; species Telenomus remus. The sequence continues at coordinate 14,499,633 of CM036338.1, forward strand.
AACACCATCCCGATGGCAAAAAACATTTTTTCTATGTAGTAAACAGCTTGAAATTGCGCGCCTTTCTGTTTAAACGAATAACTCTGTGATACTATCTGTGATGCAATAATTGTCGATATTGAAATGTCTTTTTTTATTACGATTTTCTTTTTGCTAAACGACTGAATATGGTGATTTTTACTTTTATTCAGCGAGGATTCCTAAATGTTTTTTTCTATATATCTCTATGCGGAATTAATTGTAACTCTTTTCATTGAGGAATTACCTCGAGTGAAATAAATATTGATTGATTGATACTGTAGTTTTTACTATTACACAGTGGTAAATTCCACTTTTACATGGTAATTTATAGGTTACACAGAAATTTAGGTTTGAAACTAAAAGGTTCGACATTATTTGCAGTTGTTTCCAGCTTTAATGAAAAGTGTCTTCGACAACGATAAATCTAAAAAATTTTACAGAAAAAATGATTAATCACAAAGGAAAAGCGTTTTGAGTGTGACGTTCGAGGTTCAGTTCTTTCTTAAGCCGAATTTTCGGCTTAACTTTCAAAATGTTGGAATAAAATTCCAGTTAAGAAATATAAAAACTGATCAAAAAAGTAAAAAGGTCCGATTTCAAATTCTAACTTGAAAATTACAGCAAATTTCTTTGACTTTTAAATTGCGACTTGAAAATTGGAAGCAAATTTTCTCCAAACGAGGTTTAAAATTAAACTTTTTTTACGGTGTAATTCATGCGATTACGTTTTCATTACAGAAATGTACACTATTACACTGTCATTTACGATTTTACATTGTGATTAATGACATTAAATTGTCATGTACAATTTTACATTGTGATTAACGACATTACATTGTCGTGTACAATATTACATTGTAATTTACATCGTTACATTCGTAATTTACAAAAATTTACATTGTAATTTACTAAATGTTACATGAATTTTTGTTATTTACAAAAATTTATTTGGGTTTTTGTTATTTTTGTTTTATTTTTGTTTTTTTGTTTTGGGTTTTGGTTTTGTTTTTGGGACTTATTTTTTTTGTATTTTTGAGTGGGGGGATGGATAGAGGGGGTCGAGGTCTGTTATTTAACGATTTTTCCGGGACGATTTTCCTTTTTTTTCGTGGAGAAAATAACGATTTCTGTTATTTTAGGTCCATAAGACAGAGAATGTTCCAAAACGGATTATAAAATAATAAAAATTAGAGAAAAATTTCAAAAATTTTTTATTGTTGTCCATAGGTAGAGAATGCTCTGAAACGGATTTTGAGACAAAAAAACAAAAATTCGGGTTAAATTGGCCAAGTTCGGGTAAATTGGCCGAATTTTTTTTATTGGTCCATAAGATAGAG